>JAVRXN010000007.1:42138010-42585510 GCA_033556935.1 Timema podura | reverse complement strand
TTAACGCACTGGTAGTGAGTTTCAATCCCTGTTCAGAACAAGCTGCGGTCTGTCAAGGATGGTGAGTGGTTATGGAGGGTTTACACGATGCATGATGCACGATGCATCTTTAGCATGCTCGCAGTGAGCATGCGGACTGAACATGCTAGAGATTCTAGAAATAGCACGTCTCAATGCGCACGCACGCACGCGGATCCGGTTCTAGAGCGCAGATTGAAAATCAAGCAATGTTTGATTTTACATGCTCGAAGCAAGACATGGGTGCCTCTTCTGCATTGTGTTGTGATGTAATAGTTTGGTGTGTTGTATTTTAATTCAAGTATGACTCTGCGGTGGAGGATGATCTAATACGTAAGGTGGGATGGAAGGGGATGCGAGAAAAGGCGAGTGTTTTTGCAGTTTTTATGACAAAACATTTTTTTGGCTAAAATAAATAAAATACTGCTCCATTACAAGAATAGAATTTAATTTTCTTTACATGGTGACCTCAAAATTTCTTGAATATATGTCAAGGGTTTTCTGGAATTTAATGACAACTTTTTCTCTTCATTTAAAAAGTTTGTTAGATAATGCACCATGCTCATGGAAGTATCAGGAACTGTTGATATCACTATGTAAATAAAACTACACTCTTTATGTTTGTACCTGAAGCAATATTTGATTTATTTTGGCCTAAATAAGTTTTGCCATAAAAACTGCAAAAAACACTGGCCTTTTCTCTTGTCTCCTTCCATCCCACCTTTAAGTTTGTAACCTATATGAAGGTGAACCCGATCTTTGGGATTCATCTTCTGAAAATTACAAAATTATAAGCTAATAGTTGGCAGACAATAGCTCTATTGGTAGGCTCCATATTTAATTTGTCAACAAACATACAACTCCTTTCAGGAGAGATGCAGTAATTGAACTGGTCACATTCTAGCATGCATGCTCTTTACCCTGTACTTGTAAACAATCGGAGCACAGCTGTGAGCATGCTCCTTCCATGCTAGCCAAGGAGCATGCTTATGATCCACTTGCATGCTCCTTGGCCAGCACGACCTAAACCATCATGTAAACCAAGCATTAGGGATGGCTCTCTTACACACTCAGCTCTAGAAGGGAGGAGGTCATCGTGACAAGACACAGAGTCGGGCATACGCAACTTACGCATGGATTTTTATTGAGAGGGGATCCACCCCAGTGTGTTAGCTTTGCGGTACTCCCCATAGTGTGTCTCACATTTTGGTGGATTGTGCCAAGCATGTCCTTAGGGGGCGGCCAGACTGAGCGAGCGAGCGCGCGAGCGACTAAAATATAAAATAGAACACATGGGTTGTAATGAGAGGTGGCCAGACTGGAGCGCGCACGCTTGAAAGATAGAACTGGTTCTATTTTCAAGCGTGCGCGCTCGACACGGTACAGTCTAGTTTACAGGCGCTGGGCAATATTATTGTATGTTGGTTCATCGAGTGCTAGGAAAACTTCTCATTTTGACATTTTTATTACTATCGATTGGCTTAGCACACTTTCTGGAAATTGAAAAATGACACCTGGACACGGGAATCGAACCCGATACCTTTGGCTTAGTCACCAATGCTCTAACCACTGAGCTATCCAGGATTCGTCCCGTGCCCAGGGTTATTCTTCACTCATATTTTAAGGCAGAGCCTATGATGGAGTGCGGAAAGCGTTGGCTACAAGTATGTGATTATATTAATATCACTTGCTATCAGATAACGCAGCCATCTTCGACTCGGTAGTTGGCTTATTGCTGCCATTTGTACAATTATTATAACTGTACGGGATTGCATATTAAGAATTAAATAGCCAAAGCTATTATTTATGCTTTTAGTGAGGATTACTCCATCTAGATATCATATTCTGAAATTTGAAAAATGACACCTGGATAGCTCAGTGGTTAGAGCATTGGCGTACTAAGCCAAAGATACCGGGTTCGATACCCGTGTCCAGGTGTCAATTTTCAGAATACGATATCTAGATGGAGTAATCCTCACTAAAAGCATAAATAATAGCTTTGACTCATTATTATTATTATTATTATTATTATTATTATTATTATTATTATTATTATTATTATTAGCACCGCGTCTTAATACTCGTTCGGGTTATACGCACTTACGCTAATGTGTAATGGTAGGATGATTGTGAGATGAAATGGAGGACCTACAGTTTAACGTGGAATCCGAACCTCGGTGGAGGCCTGGCATTTCTTACATTCACAAGTTGTGATTAATTCACGTCTTGTCAGAGGTGAAGGAAGGGTTTGGCAATCAGATAAATCTGTGCTGGGACCAAGGATTGAACCCCAGACCCTCAGCCCAGAAGTCATGACACCTTACCCTAGACCACCAGGTCACCGTTTGACTATTCAATTCTTATTATTAGCACACTTGCTATTAATGGCCTAATTTAATTGTTAAGATCATAAACCATACTTATATGTATAATATATATATATATATATATATAACTGATATATATATATATATATAACTGATATGTTAAAATACTTCAATATTATCAAAGTAGGCCTTTACAAATAAGAATCAGCATTAGCGTGGAGAGAGGAGGAGAAAACCACAACAATAAATCACGTGTTAAACCCACCCTCAGTTCACTCAGCCAAGATTCGGAGCCTTCTCGTCAACAAATAACGAGAGGTATGAGCTAATCACGCGCTTGTCAGTCTGGCCGAACCCTTATTCGTCTGGCTCTAAATTTTAAAGGTGACCTTCTCTTTGTTTCGCGACAGTCCGAATGGAGTTATTTGTATACTCCGTTCTAAACGCCGGGTGAATTTTAACAATTCTATTTGAGTCAATCTTATAGAGTGGCTCACTTGGGTATTGTCTCATGATGAGATTTATTTTCAAATATTTTGGTAAAATTTTTTTTACAGTTTAAAAAAAATTGTAGTCACCTGTCGTTTTTGGCAGGTGTATCCTTTGTATTTCTTTTCCTCTTTGGGGATTTTATTATGTTTTTAATTTGTTGTAGAAGGCGCTAGTGACCGCACTGTCTTACCGCACCCATAAACTATGACAATAATAAGAATAAATAATAATAAATTAATGTTTAAATGTTTTGTCACCATCCAACCTAAGTACAACATCTGATAAGCCGCTTCAGTGGCCGCATAATTAAAGGCGCAACTCTTTTAATAGACTAGCCTGCCGGTGACGAAGAGATCATGGTTCGACCCCGGTCGGGTGTACCGAGGGTGGTTTCCCCTAAATGGTTTCCCACCCCTTCTATGCACACAAATGCAGATACGCTTCCTCTAAATTCAACCTCCATAACGCATTAGCCTATTTAGTAGGCTACATAGGCGTATAACCCAACCGAGTAAAAAGATACGGTTCTAAAAAGACAAAACAACTGATTGGTAAAAAGAGATGGTTAGCGCGACCCCCCTTACCCCCAATATTGGACACATAGCATTCAACCTCTGTAAGAAATGTTCACAATATACGTGATTATATTCAAATCTAGCGCAATGGCACTTGCTTGCAAGGGCACTAAAGGAACTGAACTGCTCCACTTTTCCTTTGATGTGTAGAACAGAACGTCACATTCAGCCCGTCCTGTGATCATAACGAGATAAAGAAATAAATAAAAATAGTATGTGAATCCACAGCTGACATCAAAAGTTTTTTCTTTCTTTCTTTCTGAAAATCCCATCCCCCTTCTAATTATTCCAAATGTACGTCATCCGAACACCCTACTGCTCTCTGGTAAAACCATCGTCCGCCATTGGACGTTATTCCGCAACCAGTGGAGCGGCCTTGTGAGTATATTTAGAGCTAGGTCTATGTAAGATGTATGCAATAACAAAAAAAACTGTACTTGTAATAAATATATATATGGATAGTAGAAGATTTATATATATTAAAATGTAATAATACTATCCCTAGTATGTAAAGGAAAGGTGTATTAAAATTACTATTCTCTTTACATAGAAACTCACCCGCACCTTTGGATGCGCAGTTCAACAACTAGGATCGAAACAAAATGTATTACCGGTTAATAAATGGTTAAGGTTTGAATCTCGACTAGTTTCATTGAAGATGGTTTTACATATATGCTTTATACGTATGGTTTCACCTTCCACCATTCAAACTAATGTGGGTGCATTTCCTCTTAAGCAACATTTTAGATCCTTATCATAATATATATAATAAAAGACTGTATATTTGTATAATATCTGATCATTTGAACATAAAATTGTTAAGACGCAAACAATTAAGAAATGTATTGTATGTTAACAAATTAATTTTTATTTTGAAATACATTTCAAATTCGACAAACTGTAGTCTACACCTATTTTCATATAATTTTAAAACAAATGGTTTTGTTATTAAAATTCCATTAAAATACAAACTCAAACGTTGTAAATGGTCACTGTGACAATATTCATTATGTATGATACAACCAATTATAGAGGAATTAGATTTTCAGTTTGATCTAGAAATTATTTCATGTCACAAGGGTTTTAAACCAATAGGTTCAAAAAGTTTTATATGAAAGAAAATCATCAGTTTAATACTGGCGTATGGAGACCATTTATTGTGTTAATTTTCAGCAATTTATTTAAAGTCGATATTAAGAGCGTAATTTAAATAAACTAAAGTAATAATTACCAAATCATACAAGAATTTACGACCAGGGACCGCACGGTCTACGGCATCACTCTCCCAATAGACAACTGCAGACGACAGAGATAGCGGGGTTTGAATCATGGTCGGGTGGTTTTCCTTAAATGGTTTTCCACTACACTCAAATGCGTGTACAATTTATCTAAATTCATCCATACTCATCTCTAACACATTAGCTTAATTAGGTTTTTTAGCACCACGTCTTACTAACCGTTCGGGTTATACGCTTATGTACTATTTACGCAAATGGTTTTAGGGATTATGTAGATCATATTTAGAGGAAGTGTACCCAAATTTGCGTAGAGGGAGAGTGAAAAACAATTTTTGGAAAATCTACCCTCAGTACACCCGACCGAGATTTGAACCTCGATCTTCCCGTAATCTGAAGTCTAGTCTACTGCGAGAGTAGCACGTTAGACCATGCGGCCACCGAAGCGGGTGTAGAGTCCGAAATGATAGTAAGACGATTTTCAAAGAAATAAAAATAATAAGCTATTGAAAAACAATATGGATGGTATTTATATTTATTAGCGTTATAGCACCACCATTCGATAATCAAAATAATTAAAAGTGAATAAGATTGATATTCGAATCTCTTAAATTTGAAATACCTTTTAATTTGAAAATGCAATTAATGTAAAATGGGCATGTTTATAATGTGAAGAAATCATTGGTGAAAAGTGGCCCTGTCGGTTTCTCTTGCAGTGGCTATTTAGATGAATCTTGAACTGCGTGATCACTGATTCGACTCGCTGACAAACGAAGGACCAATTTAAAATTGCATAGGGAAACCAGTGGATGTGTATCTAAGGTGTTTATTTTTACTTGTATTTATAGTTAGAGTCTAAGGCCTCAGACTGCATGACCACCCACGCCAACATTTCATATGTACTAAAGGAAAAGTAAGAATACACCAATAAGAACTTTTTTATTTCTTTATAGTTATATTTAAATTATTCTTCTTTTCCTACATCTTACCCCACTCATGCGGGGTCAACGTTTTTAATCTACGGCAAGTTACAAGACAAGGGTTTGCCATATTTGTTTTGGCGGGCCTGTTTTACAGTCTGATCCCCTTCCTGACGCTAACCTGCGACACTTTCCCGGCGAAACAAAGTGAATTTTACGAGCGAGAGCTAAAGAGCCTTCCAATTTTTCCAGGAAAGGTATTTTCATATGCCTTTCAAGGTTCTTTTACATGCCAAAATCAACATGGTACCGACGTCTTTACTTCCCTTCCGAAGGAAGTTGTGCCACGAATTTTGTCACTCAAGAAAAAATATATATCAGCCTGGGGTTGAACCCACAATCATTGGGGCCTTAGGTGAACAATTTATACCAAGACCACCAGGGTCACAAATTTTATACACAGGATGTTACCGGGGTAAACGGCTCATCTTTTGGAAATGGTAGTGGATCAAAAGCTAACTGAAAATCTATTTTGGAGATTTGATAGTTTTCAATTTCTTTTTTGCGCAAACAGCAAAAAACTAGATAGAAACCAAATAGTAACTAAATAAAATATTTATTAATTTATTTTGTTCAAATTGACGGCCTCCAGCCCGGAGACAATGACAGAACGATTGTCTGACCGACATTGTACGACTATTGTTTCTTCGAACGCTTACGTTATCCTTTGTCGTAATATTGAAAGTCATTTACATAAACTTTATACAATTTTTACCTGAGAGCTCCCCATACAACAAATGGTGTTAAATCAGGTGAACGTGAAGGCCAAGCCACAGGTCCAGCACGACCTATACGTCTTCCAGGAAAATATATATCAAGCCATTTCTGAGAACCTCTGCAGAAAAACGTGTTTTTATTTGGTCTTTTGCTGTTTGCGAGAAAAGGAAGCTAAGAGTAAATATCCAAAAGACGTTGTGAGTTAGTTTGTTGATCCATTAGCACTTCCCGAAGTTTAGCCGTTTAACCCGGGACACTTCAAGGAAAAATGTAGACCTTTAGTCCCAAAAAAAAACTAAAAGAAGACAACCGACTTTACCCAGAGGTGGCTTTGTAACACGAGAAGAGGAGGAATATAAATTTATCATTGGAGAAGAATTTAAATAGAAAACGAATCGAATCAACAGCACATAGTGATAACTGATAGTGAACCATATTGGATACCTTTTAAACATCAAAAACCGAGGATCACGTGTGTAACAGGAGATGATATATATTATATTCCTCCTCTTCTTGTGTTACAAAACCACCTTTGTTATTTTGAAAAATGAATTCCCTTCTTATCATTTGTCGCGTTCTTCCAAGTGGTTCCCCTACCTTGGACATAGCGTGCCACACCGTGCCTTAGCGTCCCAGTGGAATGCGTCCACTCTCGCATGACACAGATTCTCTCTTCTTGTCAACGGATATTAACAGACATTCCTGAAACCTTGACTGCGTCTATACAGTCCAATTTCCATAGGAAGGAGCTTTTAGAAAATACAAACACATTTTTTGTGACCAAAATCAATAATATTTTAATAAATCATTAGTTTTATTTTATAACTATTGATAATATCTATCTAAAGTTACAGCTGCAGATCATATGACTTGACGTATGAATACGCGAAAGTAGATCTAGTAACTTTTGTAGTTGTAAGTTCCTATGGACATAGGACTGTATACATCTTCTCATTAATAGTACGCAGTATCAGGATGGAATAGTAGGGTTATATTTATATCTTAACGACGTTGCTTAATTGGTGAATCCGAAGCTATTTTGCGAAGCGGGTTGCAGCTTAACTTGACGTAACTAAACACTATCACACTTAGACACCAAAGTACGAATTAGAAAGAGAGTGAAGAAAATGAGCAGTTCACCCTGCTAGCTCTCGTGTTTACCTGCTTATAACACTTACCCTCTTACACTGACGAGTATACACACTCACTCTAATATTTGACTTGGACTTGCATTGACTTGCATTTCAAAATTACATTTTTATTGTTTCTTATTCTAGATAGACAAATGCTTCAGCACACTTTTTTATTTACATCCTGGCAAAATTATCTCTGCACGATATTTTCATGAGTAAACAAAATATCCTTAGTTGTAGACAGTTAAAAAAAAAAAAGTTTACAAAAAAAAACTACTTTAAAATTTAAAAAAATAATTTTGTGACTATGTAAGACTATTCTTAGAATTATTTAAGAATTTATGGCGTTTGTTTAAATGTTATATCTTTAAAACTCGCCAAATAAAACCTAAATACATTAACATGGGGAATTATATCTTGACTTGTCGCTACGTCACAGGTACCTAATATCCTTAGGCGGTCGTCTCATTCCATGGATAGCACCAAACTTAAAAAGGCAATGCAGCTCAAACCAGACGTTTTATTTTCTGTATTCTGCTTTTAATAAAAGTGGAAAAAGAGACCAATGAAACAAATTTGTCTTAAAAATTTCGATAAAATCGAAAATTCTTATACAAAGGTAAAGAACTAAAACTAATCTTTTAATATATTGCCATTGTTTTTTGGGGATTGCTTAGCTGGTTATTGTAAGGAGAGGCATTATAAAAAAAGAAATCTGGCAGGTGAATTTTGGACTTTCTAATTTGATATAGATTTGATACGGCTTGCCTGTTCTTCGAACGGATAAAACTGCTAGTATTGTATAATTTATTCGCTACGGAACCAATTAGCCACCCATACAAAAACTAAAACCAATATGTCATCCATAAAAATACGCATTTAATTTTTTTAATGTGTTCTTATAATATTGCTTAGTAATGTACTAAGATAAAATCTGTTTCAGTGGTCAAATGGTCTAAGTGCGTCACTCTCGTAAGAGATCGGGACTGACGACTACAACGAGGAGATCGGGGTTCGAATACCGGCCAGATGTACCAAAGGTGTTTTTTCCCTTAATTGTTTTTGAGTTCTGTTTTCACGTGAATGAGGTTACACTTCATCTAAATTCAAACTTTCTCATTCATAACGCATTAGGGTAATTAGTACATATGTGTATATCCTGGACGGTTAGTAAGACTCGGTGAGAAAAAAAAAAAGAAGCTAAGATTAGATTCTTGTTTGCACTAACAACAATCAACAAACCTTTTCTGCTTGAATATATAATAGTTTGGACATGTTTATTGCACTCGTTTCCAAAACAAATTCCAAAGTAATATTTTTTTGTACACTCTTGTTGGTTCGATATTGTGTTCTCCCATTTTCCCTTCTTTTCGAGCGAGTCTCACTAACTTTCACCGCTCTCCTATCTCCGACAGTTTTTTTTTCCTCTCTTCATAAATTATATCTATCTCCTCCCACTACAGTGTCAGTCAGTCTTTTGTTTAGCTCAGGAACAGGGCGTAAGATAGTATCTGTATCTTCCTTTTATCCCTTTATGATATCGTATCCTCTCTCTTTTTATTTTATCAATCTCACGTCACGTCACGTCGCGGCCCAAAGAAGAGTATACCTTATATAAAAACTTGCACTTGATGACGTAACACAATTATTTATCCTCGCTTGAAGTTTCACAGCAACTCAGGGAGCAGAGTTCTTGGTTCTAGGCGAATAAAGTTTGCGGCACGCTCGACACGTGCTGTGGCCTTTTCAGTTTCGATTAAATATATACATGTATACGTAGGGGTGGGCGAGTACTCGAAAGTTATAGTTCGAGTCGAGTTTTAGTACTTGTTGGAACTCCACTGAAATATGTTTTACAAAACTCGAAAAAATTTGCTTAGGTACTAAGAATGTTAGATTTTAACTGAAAAATTCTGATTTTAAATAATTTAATTCAACTTAAAAAAATATAGGCCTATTTCTTAGCAAAGACTAATATTTTCTTTTCTTCAAGTGAAGGTAAATCTGGAAACTTTTCGAGCTGTCAGATAAAGCTCTTCATGTGAAAATGGGACTGTAGCTCGATGTAAAAAAAAAAATTGCGAAGGAGAGGTTGTGAGTGGAACCTAGGACAACTCATCTCTCCGTGGTACCCGAGTACCTACCTCTTCGTCCAGCCATTCTCTCAGATCTTCTCTTTATTAGAATTCTCTTTTTTTTTAGAGATTTGTGTTGACCGAGTTTCTGGACGATAGTCCGACGTAGTTTCGAAAAAGAAGGGAAGAAAAGAACGACGACAGCCCTAACAACAAAGTAACAAACTTTTTTTGGGGGGGGGGGACGAAGCTATAGAGTTTCAGTGTCGGAAATTCCGCGAGATAATGAACAAAAGGGGTTGAAAGAGAAGAGAATGTAAAGTAATACAAAAGGACATTCACATTACATTCAAATCTAACCATTCTAATTAACAATTTACAGTTGTGCGGACAGCCAGAAAAATAATTAGTAGAAGCCAAGGCTCCAAAAATGAAAAAAGTGTGTTTGTGATAAAAGGTAGGTTTGAATACAAATGTATTTTTATAAACGCTTTTTTTTAAACGCAGGTTTGTTTCGAGAAAACTAAAATAGGAGTTTGGTTTTTAACGACAAATAAATAAATGTATTTTATTTTATAGTAGAGTTCTAGTTGGAATACAATTTTAAAAATAAAAACACGTACAGTATATTTTTGTGGTTAACATTGTTATCATCTATCAAATGTGATAGCTGCAGGTCACATGACATGTAATACCATTATTTTTAAATTGTTTTAGTTATTAATGTGACTGCCAAAAAAGTTAATTTTTAAGCATCACGTCTTACTAACTATTTGGGTTATACGCTTTTGTACTAATTACGCTAATAGTTTTAGGGATTAGGAAGGTTATATTAATAGGAAGTGTACCCGCATTTACATGAAGGTAGAGTGGAAAACCACTTTGGAAAAACCACCCTCAGTACACGCAACCGAGATTCAAGCTTCAATCTTCCTGTCATCGGCAGTCTAACCTACTCCAAGAGTAGCGCGTCAAACCACGTGGCCACCGAAGTGGGCAAAAAAGATTCTCCTTAAATGAATCTGCCTGTAAATATTCTTCTGTATACACAGTAGTTAGATATATTATCAATAAATTTGATTATATTTTAGTCGTAAAATAATGTTTGAAATAACTTCATACTACTTACGTTCAATAATAATAATAATAATAATAATAATAATAATAATAAACTCTATGGCGTGAGCCCACAAGCGTGCTATATCAACCGAGCGGCCGTCACCATTAGTGATGATAGTGCCAACATTTGCGGATAGAGGGTGTCATGCGGTCAGCACAACGAGCCCTCCGGTCTAGACCCGAGCTGTTATTTATTTACTGTCCTCACGAGCCTGAGTTGACCCCGTTCCAGACCCACTGCTTCACAGAACAACTCTGGACCAGCTGGGGGCCGAACCCGGGACCTCTGTATCTGTAGCCAGGAACTCCGACCACAAGACCACAGAGTAGGTCAGTTATGATAGTAATAATGTTGATATTTTTGATTTATTTATTTCCTTTAGTAATATTAGGCCTACGTAATGTGCTTATAGCTGCCGAAATAAGTGAAACAAGAACCTGGTCTTTGATTTTGTTAGCACTGAGTCTTACTACCCGTTCTGGCTACATGTATACTTACTAATTACGCTAATTTGTTAAGGATGAGAAATATTTAGTTCAGAATAAATGTACCTACATTTTTGTGAAGGGAAAATGTACAGAAATTTAGGAAATAGCCACCCTCAGTAGACCCAACCGGGATTCGAAACCCAGTCTCGCTATCATGGACAGTCACAGTTTAGTGTGAGAGTGACTCCTTATACCACGCATGTCAAACTCGTATGACCATAGAGTCACATAGAACAATGTAAAATACTGAAGAAGCCACGTTAAAAAAAGTATTTTTATTTACTTAAGTAAAACAAATTCCAATTTTGTACTGCAAGAAAAAAGAGTAGGACTATCTTTGAAACAATAGGAGACAACCTATATTTTTTAAATCAGAAATAAGGAACCTTTCAACTTGTTTGCAGCATTAAAGTGATGGTCGAGTTTTAAATCTTGTGTCGAAGTCACTTTCATGTCGACAAACGTGTATCTGTATGACGTAAACCTTTGGATTACATTTCCTTTTAGAAAAAAAACTTCCAAATATGGCACGTATTGTTACGTAAATTCAACCACTTTGAGGCGACCGTTTCGGTGGCCAAACGATCAAAGGTGCCACTCTCGTGTTAGACTGGCCTGCTGTTAACGAAAAAGTTGGGGTTCAAATCCCGGACAAGTATAATGAGGGTGGTTTAACAAAATGGTTTCCCCCTCTCCTTCCACGCAAATGCGGTTAGATTACCTCTAAAATTCTTGCTCCCTCATCTCTACCCCATAAGAGTAATTATCATGTATGCGTATAACCTGAACAGGTAGTAAGACGTAGTGATAAAAAAAACTTTGTGGAATTAATCTCTCTCGAATAAAGAGTACAAATTTGGTACATAAACCTCACGTCAGATTACCTTAAATTATGCCAAATCTCCAAATATCACATTCCCAAATATTAGATTAATGCTACGATGTTTCTAAAAGAATAAAAGAGCCACATTGTATGTTTGTTCCTCATAAGATCCTTTGGCCGCACAAAACCAACGATTGGTCCTCATGCGGCCCTCAGACCACGTGACCTCTGAAGAAGGTCCTCCTACCAAACTTTTACTGTAGATGCACTCCGTCTGTTTTCGTTCACCTCATTTCCTAGATTGGGCCTCGCCATCATCGCCATCTTAACAACCCTCTATGAGAGACTGTTGAAGTTCTAGAATCGCTACTTCAGCACAAGATACGGTTGAATCGTTTGGCTAATGAGGCGTCCGACCTGCAACGATAGCAGTCGTTTCCGTTACGATGCTGCACAGGAGTACCTTAAACAATCATTCAAGTCCATGAACCCCGACTCCCTTCTCCCCTAAAAAAAATCTATCTATAAATAATTTATTTGCTGTGCAGCATCAAACCCAGAAAAGGGTTTGCCTCTTTTAAGAAAAAAAAATCGTATTTCTACTTAAATTATATCGACCATTGATTCATCTACTTGTCATTCTACATGCATGACCGATAATAAATCCGAAACGGTACATTTAGTCCGTTTGTGATGAATCACTCAAGTTTTAGAACTTTCATTTCGTGGTAAAAACAAAAATGATTTCCTTCACAAGTAGTTCCTAAAAACAATTTACTTCTTTCCAACCTGTAGACACCTCCTAACCCTCCAAAGCAGTTCCTTCACAAGTAGTTCCTAGACACAGTTCACTTCTTTCCAACCTGCAGACACCTCCTAACCCTCCAAAGCAGTTCCTTCACAAGTATTTTCTGGACACAGTTCACTTCTTTCCAACCTGCAGACACCTCCTAACCCTCCAAATCAGTTCCTTTACAAGTAGTTCCTAGGCACAGTTCACTTCTTTCCAACCTGCAGACACCTCCTAACCCTCCAAAGCAGTTCCTTCACAAGTAGTTCCTAGACACAGTTCACTTCTTTCCAACCTGCAGACACCTCCTAACCCTCCAAAGCAGTTCCTTCACAAGTAGTTCCTAGACACAGTTCACTTCTTTCCAACGTGCAGACACCTCCTAACCCTCCAAATCAGTTCCTTTACAAGTAGTTCCTAAACACAGTTCACTTCTTTCCAACCTGCAGACACCTCCTAACCCTCCAAAGCAGTTCCTAGACACAGTTCACTTCTTTCCAACCTGCAGACACCTCCTAACCTCCAAAGCAGTTCCTTCACAAGTAGTTCCTAGACACAGTTCACTTCTTTCCAACCTGCAGACACCTCCTAACCCTCCAAAGCAGTTCCTTCACAAGTAGTTTCTAGACACAGTTCACTTCTTTCCAACCCGCAGACACCTCCTAGCCCTCCAAAGCAGTTCCTTCACAAGTAGTTCCTAGACACAGTTCACTTCTTTCCAACCTGCAGACACCTCCTAACCCTCCAAAGCAGTTCCTTCACAAGTAGTTCCTAGACACAGTTCACTTCTTTCCAACCTGCAGACACCTCCTAACCCTCCAAAGCAGTTCCTTCACAAGTAGTTCCTAGACACAGTTCACTTCTTTCCAACCTGCAGACACCTCCTAACCTCCAAAGCAGTTCCTTCACAAGTAGTTCCTAGACACAGTTCACTTCTTTCCAACCCGCAGACACCTCCTAACCCTCCAAAGCAGTTTCTTCACAAGTATTTCCTAGACACAGTTCACTTCTTTCCAACCCGCAGACACCTCCTAACCCTCCAAAGCAGTTTCTTCACAAGTAGTTCCTAGACACAGTTCACTCCTTTCCAATCCTCACACACTTTCTATCCCTACACCCCTCAAAAGCAGTTCCTTCACAAGTAGTTCCTAAAAATATTTCACTACTTTATTATTATTATTAGCACCGCGTCTTACTACCCGTTCGGGTTATACGCACTTACACTAATGGTTAATGGTAGGGTGATTGTGAGATGAAATGGAGGACCTACAGTTTAACGTGGAATCCGAACCACGGTGGAGGCCTGGCATTCCTCACATTCACAAGTTGTGATTAATACACATCTTGTCAGAGGTGAAGGAAGGGTTTGGCATTCAGATAAATCAGTGCTGGGACCGAGGATTGAACCTCGGACCTTCAGCACAGAAGTCTGACACCTTACCCCTAGACCACCAGGTCACCGTCACTACTTTAAGTTTACCCTCTACATACGAGTATTTACTAACTGTCCGGGTTATACACATATGTACTAAATACGCATATGTACTAGGGATGATAAAGGTTGAACCAAGCGGTAGTGTATCCGAATTTGCGTGAAGGGAGTAAGGAAAAACCAGCCTCAGTACACTGGACCTGGATTAAAACCCCATCATCGGCAGTTCTATCTATTACGAGAGTGGCACCTTAGACGAGGGTCGGAAACCTCTTTTAATATCGTGGACTATATGGGGTTAAAAAAATGTTGGTATGCCAGTTTGAAAAAAATATTGAGCAAAATCTTTCAATTCTGAAAATTGAAAAATGACACCTGGACACGGGAATCGAACCTGGGACTGTTTGCTTAGTATGCCAATGCTCTGACTACTGAGCTATCCAGGATTCGTTCCTTGCCCAGGGTCATTCTTTCAACTTTATATTTCTCATATAGTAAAATTTATTTACTTATTTTATTTATTTATTTATTTAGCACCACGTCTTACTAACCATTCGGGTTATACTCGTAAGTACTAATTACACTAATGGATTAGGAACTGGGAAAGTTGAATTTAGATGAGGTGAACCCGCATTTGCGTGGAGGGAGAGTGGAAAACCATTTAGGAAAAACCACCCCCAGTTCACCCGACCGAAATTTGAAACTCTATCTCCCCGTCTTCATCAGTATAGCTCAACACGAAACTAGCGCGTTAGCCAACTACACCAACGAGGCGGGTTATATTAGAATTTTATAGTAAAATTAATTACTAGTATATTTTTATGAACACAGTAATTGTTATGTTTGTTAAATCTTTTGCGAACCAGATAAAAATCAGTCGGTGGGCTGGATCCGGCCTGTTAGCCTTAGGTTGCCGACCACTGCCTTAGACCATTTATTTTGTTTTATGTTATTTATTGTCTTGATTTTGATACATTTTGGCGAAGTTAAGGCTAGTTTTCCTTGTCTTACACTTAATCATGCAACCACCGAAGCGGGTCACTTGATGCAATTAAATGTGACAAGGTAAATGGTTTATTTAAACAACTTTGATTCTAAAAAAAATTGGGCTACATTGTAAGTTGATTTTTTAGAAAGTCCGTGGGCCGGACATAATCATAGGCCGGGCCGCAAGTTTGACATGCCTTATTTAAAGCATTAATAAGAGCAGCTGATGTACGACTATTCAAACATGTTTAGAAACAATAGTTTCTATTAAGTACAGACTAGACCAAAGGTCCCCAACCTGGTGGGTCACAAACCGATTTTTGGTGGGGTGCGAAAAAGTTTTTAAAATGTTAATATTTTTAAATTATGTGAAGATTAAAAAAATCATGAAAAATTGGTAAAGAAATAATTAGAAATGTAAAATATAAGGCGCACAATACACGGAAACGGACACATTAAAAAAGGTTATAAAAATAATAATTTAATTAAAAAATACCCCTGCTTCCCCTCATGTATATTAAAGTTATGTGAGTCACCCGAGTTTGTCGTTATAAAAATTTGATCACTGTTCTAAATAGGTTTGTGAATCATTGAACTAGATTTATCTTTCGAATACTAAAATAGGATTACACAAATATATTATTGATTCACACCATGTTTAACATTTTGGAAACTGAAGGTATTTTCTCTTCTTTTTATTCGGTAGTCGACCTAGATAATCCGAAACCTTTTCTCAGCGTAGCGTGTCTGCCTACTGAGCTAAGTGTCCCAGGTTCGATTTCCGGCATGGTTGAAATTTTACCATTTATGAAAATATATGTTTACCCTTTCACATTAGTAAATTGACGGCCGGGGACTGGATGTTGTGCCTGTCCTAGTCTTAAGTTAGATTATAAGGTATATGAAGCTACGACAGGCCTTGCAAGCCGGTGGTGGAAAAATATAAGGCTTGAATAAAAAACTGACCCAGGCCATAGGCTGAAAACAGTAATGGATATAAAAGTAAAGATGAGGTAAAGTGCTCTCCCCAGGACACGATGTTCGTGGGTTCAAACCCAACCGGAATAAACGTATTTTTCCTGGGTGATACAAATCCGTAGCACAACTTCCTTTGAAGGGGAAGTAGAACTGTCGGTCCCATGTCGGTTGTGGCATGTAAAATAACCCTGGAAGGTATGTGAAAATATCTTTCCCAGCAAAATTAGTGCGCCCTTTCACTCTCGCTCATAGAAATTATCGTGTGCTGATATTATCAGTCGGTTTAGAACGTGCACGTTGAATACCTCAAATAAATAAATAAATTTAACTGTCAACATTTGCAGCCTATACAATGCATTATACAAGCTATGAGTTTGACTTGACATACAATAACATTATGAAATCCTGACAGAATCTATAAATACATCCTAACGTGCTTATATTGATCTTCAATTATTTTCATCTCATCCGTTCGGGCTAGATTTGATTGTGTTTTGACCGAGAGCCATTTGATTTGGGTGGAGCCAAAATTGAGTTTTGGAGCGAGGCAGATTTACTTGATTGGTCTGATTGTGATAAACAATGCTCGACTCAGAATGTCTGCTGATTAATATTGTGGTATTGGGGGTCGACAAACGGTCATTGAGCGGTGTAAAGAATACTTCAACTAGGGTACAAAGTGTTTCCTTCTAATTGGCAGAGAGGGAGGGACGGGTTTTGTTCAATATTTCCAATTGGGTCATTTTTACGAGTTCCAGAGACAAAAACCATTAAATAAATCAAACTGATATTGTCAAGGTCATAGGGCTTTTACGAGACAATTCATGAATAGAAAGAATGTTCAGGGAATAAAACATTGTGAAATGTATTAGAATTCTGAAAAAATTAATGTTTAGAAAGTACAAACTTTTTTTTACGGCTAACATTGATAGCACTTTTTCTATTAATAGTGATATTTATAGGTATTGATATCTATTAAAAATTACAGCGCAGAGCACAAGACTTGACTTTTGAATATATGATTGCAGTTTTAGTAACTTTTGTAACTGTCGGATAGTGTCCTTCATATCAGAATGTTATTTTAAGGTGGGAGTCAAGGTCAGTATTTTTGCAGTTTGTATATAAAAAATTATTGTTCTGGCCTAAAATTAATAAAACATTGCTTCAATATATACGTTTATTTATACGTTTAGCTTAATTTTCCATACATAACGATTTCAACAGTTCTTGAATATTTTTCATGGAAAATCTGGAATTTGATGATAAATTTTCTCTTATTTTAAGTTTCTCATCAAATTCCATTATGGTCAATACAAATATTAAAGAATTGTGAAGCTCTCAACTTAGTAATTTTATTCTCAAAGAGTTTGGTGTCCATTGTAAGTACATCTGTCACCGGTAAGCTTGTAAGTGAGGTATCATGTACCTGAAATAGGAGCCATTTCCTGTTAAATGCTCACGTAGGCCCATGAACGTTTAGTCTAGTTGAGACAGCAATAGATCTGTGGGGATCTCTGTCTAAGATATCGCGTGATTTTATGGGGTGGATAGAAGTCCGTTGATTGGTGGTGCTTTACGCCATCATCGGAGGATCTCCCAGTTGGCAGATTCTAGTTTGTGTATCCTAGAGCAGAGCATAGGGCAGTTGTTTTACACAGTTGTTTTAGACAGTTTTTTGTAGAGAGTGTCTGGGAAATGTGTGAGTTCAGTGACGGCGTGCCTTAAGCACCATGAGTATGATAGTGGTTATGACAGTGGTTGACACAGTCGATTGTGGGCAGTCGCCCAAGAGTGAATAAGTACCATGTGCCCAAAGAGGTGGTCAATACTTTTATGTACAACCTATATGTAATGTATAGCTTATACAATATATACTAATTAAATAGTAAAATGTTATCAATGCTGGCCGTAATAAAAGTATGTTTGTATTTTCTAAAAGGCAATTCTTATCAAAATACTGCTGTAGTATAAACGGCTGCATATGATGTACGTGCCAAAAAAAATATATATATATATCCCGGCTATTACCATCTCAAGATGGACGAAATAATATTAACAAGAAATAATGCCATTTCATTAAAATAGCGTCGAATCTTGCTAGATTAGGACCATCTGTTGTTTTAAAAGTGAAGTTATTATTTTAGTACTGAGCCATCAG
The DNA here is from genome assembly GCA_033556935.1 of Timema podura. Classification (NCBI taxonomy): domain Eukaryota; kingdom Metazoa; phylum Arthropoda; class Insecta; order Phasmatodea; family Timematidae; genus Timema; species Timema podura. Next base: position 42,567,182 of record JAVRXN010000007.1, on the reverse strand, counting down.
TGGCTGAGAGTCATGTTTTACCAGAAAAAATGTGGGAAATTTTTTTATATAGAAAAGGCTATTTCTACAGCTTTAGTCGGTAAATGCTTAGCCTCAAAGTGATAATAAAATAGTGTGGCACCCATTTTTTTTAATACACGTTTTGAGTTCTCCTCGGTTAAAGCATGTTCGGGCCACACGCTACACGCTAACCACCGCTACAGCACGCAACACATTACGTTAATGGTAGCGGTTTAGCGCTAACGTTACATTGGCGGTGCAGTACCCCCTCCACTCTCGCTCCGTGACGTCACAGTAAAGTGGTTTAGACGGAGTCATGAGGAGGGGGTGGGGGAACGGCTAGGGCGGGAGTGGTCCAGATGGCTAAAAGATGAGGGAGGGAAGGAAATAAAGGGGAATCAAGGACAGGAGATGAGAAATCAGAGGAGCTATTTGATTTTTATTCTATCAATTTTTATAACAACACAATTTATAAGTATAAATAGGGGCCTAAATGAAAAAAAATAAGTCCATATAGCTTATATTTTCATTACGTCTTAGTAGTCCGCTCGAGGTATACACACACAAAAATTACGTTGTTAATGTAATAGGGCTGAGAAATATGGAGTCTTAGAGGAATTGCACACGCATTTGCGCGCGAGAGTGTGATGAGTTAGACGGTTAACAATTACCGAGGTAGGGCTCCAATAGTTTTTTCTTCTTAATATTTTCTTAAATTATGCTACAACCTTAGCAGTATTGGCCAATGACTTGTATTTACGATGTGTAACTATGCTTGTGTATAATTATGCATATATGTATCCAAGGCCGTAGCCAGCCAATAATTTCAGGGGGGGTTTGGTGGGCACATCCCCCAACTGCTGGAAGCTAGAAAAAAATTCTATATGATAAAGAGTTCTAGAAGATATTTGAAATGTTTTTATGGCAACATAGCCCCCAAGCTACCGAAGAATATGAAAATTTCCAAATATTAAACACATCTAGAAGCTCTCTGAAATGCTTTTTATGGTAACAAAGCGTCCTAAATTGTACTTGTATCTTAATTTTGATATTGTTTGAGCCATAAATAAGGCCGTATATTTTTTTTTCATAAAATTTCAGGGGGGGTTTAAACCCCCAAAACCTCCCCCTGGCTACGGCCTTGTATGTATCCATAAACATATATATAAATATATGTATTTGTTTGTATTTATACATTCAATTATATATAGGCCTATATGTAAGCTATGTGTAGTTGTACATATTTGTAAATATACATTTTTTCAAATATATGTAGATGTATACATGTATATGTACACATTTGTACATATACATATGTATGTTTGTATCTGTGCATATTTAGGCATATATATGTGTATCTCTGCGTAATTTATGTATGTATCACTATAAATTATATACATTTTTTATCAAATACATGATTTTGTAAACTTTTTTTTACTTCCACTGAGTGCCACCCTAAGAAGTTAATAATTCCCACTGAACATTGATTGTATGATATTTATGTTTAGAAAGTACAAAATAAAATGCCCCTCTAAAAATTCAATTTAAAATTCTATTCTTTTAAAAAAATCAACCATTATTTACTAGGAAAGAAAATGATTAAATGTTAATAAATACCAGTTAATGAGAACTATGGTGATGTTGATTCGCAATATAGGCATAAATACCTCTATGTACCACAGAACAATATTCATAGAAAGATCCTTTTAGAAAATAAACTTTTTTTTTTAAACTAAGTGACAAATGACAACCTGGACACGGGAATAGAACCCAAGACCTTCGGATTTTCGCGCATATGCTCTAACAAATATAATAATAATAATAATAATAATAATAATATTTAGCACCGCGTCTTATTACCCGTTCGGGTTATACGCTTAAGTACTAATTACACTAATGGATTAGGAGATGGGAGGGTTGAATTTAGAGGAAGTGAACCCGCATTTGTGTGGAGGGAGAGTGGAAAACCATTTAGGAAAAGCCACCCCCAGTTCACCCGACCGAGATTCGAACCTCGATCTCCCCGTCCTCGGCGGTTGAGCTCAACACGACTAGCGCGTTAGCCAACTACGCCACCGAGGCGGGTGCTAACAAATATAGATTCAATACATCAACAACCAGTGAAGAATGTCCCTGGATACGGGACGAACCAGGATGTCTTAGTGGTGAAGCATTGGCACGCAAAGCCCAGTGTCCAGAGTTCGATTCTCATGTCCAAGTTGTCATTGTTCAGTGAATTGAATTAGTTTCAGCCAGGGGTGGATTTACGCATAGGCCTAGTAGGCACTTGCCTACGACGGCAAATTTTGAATGACGAAAAAAAATGACATATATTTTTCTGCCAGTTAAAATAATTCTATTGCTTCATCGTGTGTGGTATTGTTGAGGTTTTCTGTATCTGCGTATCTAGTGCCTATGGGCGGCAGAGTAGTAAATCTGCCCCTGGATTCAGCTATCAGGACTAATTCTGTGAATATCCTTTAAGTATTACGCATCAATTTGTGAAATACATGAATTTATAATAAAATAATTCGGTAAACATTGATAACATTTTTACTCTATTATTACAATGATTTTATAAGTATTGATAATATATAGAATATTCAGAAAATCATAGCACAAACTAAACATATAGTTTGTTCGAACCAAAAATAATACAAAATCCCTATACACTTAAATCTGGAAAATTACGCTAATACCATTAAATTGTTTCCAAAGTTTTAGCGTACAGCGACGGGAGAGCAAAGCTGTGCAAGCATGCATGTACAACAGGTTGTATAGGAGCTAGGCACGTGGAACTGCATACCTCAATATCTTTGAAGTACGGCAGTGGAACATACCACAGTTAGTAAACAACACACCAGTCCATCTAGAAATGGGAATACATCATGAGAGTCATAATTAACAGTTCTACATCACAGAGAGTGCTTGACATTACTACATGTGCAATGCCGCCCGTCTAACTCCTATGCAACTTGTTGCAATACGCCAAAACCTTAAACACAATGTAATGGTACATATTAGCAAGGTTTTTTCGGATGTAAGTATATAGGGATTCTGTATTACTTTTGGTTCAAACAATCTATATGTGCAGTTTGGGCTATGAGTTTTCTAACACCCTGTATATCAAAAGTGCAACTGTTCACACAAAAAATCTTACATCCGGTTTAGTGCAATAAGTGTTTAATTTATTTATAATACGCATTTCATGTTAATCGATTAATATAGATTAATTAAATAATTCAGATTAAATTGTGAAAATTCGTCTTTATTAAAAATCTAGTTTTTATATTTGTAACCATAATAATAAGTTTGACAATAAACGAAAATGTCAATTTTTTTTAGTTATTAAAAGTATAGGCCTACAATTATTTTCGCCTACCGGAAATATTTAATCGTGTTTTGATGTGAATTTACGAATATGTTTTAGTACAAATCACAAACAATAGCTACTATTTATTGTAACCATTTCCTTATTTAAATGCCTAAGATAGTGAATTCTTGGTTTTTAGCATATTTGTAAAATGTTCCTGTTTGCATGAAATGTATCTTTTGTTCATTTATCCAAAGATATATATATATATTCTATTTCAAGAAGCGGACATTCATCCCAACGCCCGAGTAGGTTCAATATTTGTTCTCTTTCCACCACTCATATCATTCGGACATTTAAAATGTTTGTTCTTTCTTCAAACAATGTTATTTTTTTATTCTACTCTCTTCGGAGTTCAAGCTTTTATCTTTCCGTGTTTTTTTTATGGTCGTCAAACACAACATCTTCTTGTGTCTATTGTTCATGTGTGAACCCGGGGTCAAAAATAAGTCGTGGATTGTAGGGGGGAAAAAAAGTAAGTTTATCGTTCAACTTATTCCATTTGACGTAGAAAGTTGCGAGCTTAAGAATATTATTGTAATTGAATTGGTTCTACAAAACTTAAACTACCTTTAGAAATAAAATGTATAATTTAAATATTATTTATAATTGTAATAAATTTGTGAAAATTGCAAAATTATGTGTAAATAAAATATGAAGAGAAAAATATGTTAAAACTTAGTTGCTATCTTTATTTCTTATAGAAACTTAAGAATTAGTATAGTAAAGTAAACCTCTTACGTCTACCATGTGTTCTAAGATTGGGATTTTCAAGTTCGAGACTTGTAGTTCGTAGGTGAAGTGAGGATTCAGATTTGTAAAATAATATATTCAACCTATCTCTAATATATTTTAAATGCACGCCCTACTTCAATACACCATAAAGGCAATATTTATAAACCGGGGTCTTCTTATAGCCGGTGCACCCCTAAAAATGTAAGGGGAAATAGTTCAATTTTCATAAAGGTAACCTTATCTGACAGGTGGAACAGTTACTAGATCTACTCCCATGTATTCAAACGTCAAGTCATGTGACCTACAGCCGTCACTTGTGATATATATATATATATATATATATTATCAATACCTATAAAATAACAATAAGGGGTCATCCATAAACCACGTAACGCTGTTGGGAGGAGAGGGGTGGGTGTTGACTCACCTCGGTGGCCACGTGGTCTAACGCACCACTCTCACAGTAGGATAGACTGCTGAGGACAGGGAGATCAAGGTTCGAATCTTGGTCGGGTGAACTGGGGGTGGTTTTCCCTAAATTGTTTTCCACTCTCCCTCCACGCAAATGCGGGTACACTCCTTATAAATGTAGCCTTCCTAATCCCTAAAACCAATAGCGTAATTAGTACTTAAGCGTATAGCCCGAACGGTTAGTAAGACGCGGTGCTAAATAATAATATATGGCGTTTTTTTTAGTACCGCGTCTAACAATACTTTCGAGTTATACGCTCATGTACTAATTACACTAATGTGATAGGGATTAGTAATGTTTAATTTAGAGGAAATGCACCCAAATTTGCGTGGGGGAGGGTGTAAAACCATTTAGGAAAAAATACCTTCAGTGCACCCTACCGGGGTAGAACCCCGATCTCCTCGTCTTCGGCCGTCTAGTCAAACATGAGAGTAGCGCAGTACACACAGAATGCTAAGCTGTGCTGTGCTGTGCTGTGACTTTGTCAGTTTGGCTTCACACTCATTGCTAAGCTAAGCTAAACAATGGTACCTCTTTTCCTTCCCGAATTCAGTGTTGTTGCTTTCTGGTCTGCCTCAGAGAAGTTTTACTATGGAGTTCTCTAAAATGTCTTGGTTGAGCTCAGATGGTAGTACTGAGCTGCTACTGTTAGCGGCTGTTATGGAAGATGAATAAAATTTAGGAGGCGGAGATTTGACTTGTTCAATTAACACTTCCATTTTAATATAGATACATTTATAAAATATAAAACCTAATTAGATTATTACTTAAATACACGTGAAACAAACTGAAAACAAAACTTCAACATCTCTCTGGTTATTTTCACCAAACCAACACTGCGTCTGTTCAACACGGATCCCAAACTGCGCGATGCGCATGCGCAACGTAAGATGGCTCAAGATGGGAGATGGAAAAATTGCCCGGCACAACTAAGAGGGTTATATGGTGTTGCATGGGGGGAAGCTGGGTACATCACAGTGTTACGTAACACAGGTTGGAGGAGGGTCAGGCAAATAGCTACATAGAGTTACACGGAATTGGAGGGTCAAAAAATACGAGAAAAAGATTTACGTGGTTAATGGATTAACCTTAATAATATAGTAGAATATTATAAATTGTTTTGTGCGCAAAAAAAAAAAAGTGTTTGTATTTTCTATAAGGTCCTTCCTAAGAACAAATTGACTGTACCAGGTGTGGGAATATCACCCCCCCCCCCCCTCGTTTTCCCTTATTTGTATACTGCCGATGCTGGGTAACCTTATCACAGCCCAAAGTTTAAGTTCCTTTATTGATAGACTTTTACTATGTCATTTTTGTTCTGAAACTGAACTTGTGTAGCAATCAGGTGAATAAACGTGCCTAAAACAAATAGCTCGCTACATATTTACACCAATCACAAGTTGTAATTCTACAAATATTTGTCAGTATCGGACTAACCACAGTGTGGGACAACGTGCACGTGTGTTTACAACACTTGGCAACAGCACATGCATGTACAGTACACTCTGTTACGATACGTTTTAAACTCCCGTAAAAAGACGAGCTAGGAGCGCTCTGTCATGTATAGAATCGACTATCTTCAAATATATAGCACATTTATTGTAAAAATTTATTTAGTAACTATAAAGAGTTATGGTTTACTAAGGGTTAGGCCTTTCTACGGTAGGCGCAATTTCGAATTTCACGCCAAGTCTGTTAACTGTTGTTTTTTAAAATCTATTTTTAGATTTTTCATAACAGTAGGTAGCGCGATTTATGTCCACGGGATTGGGAGATTTTTATCCTCCTATTTCACCAAAAACGGGTGAAATTGTGTTCACCATCTTAAATCCACCATCTTGTATTTTCAATTATGAGATTTTTTTTTCATAAAGATAGAATGCTCATCGCGTCCATACAAAATTTTAACTCTCTAAGACTCAATTTGTGTGTTGTGTCCGATATCTTAGATTCGACATCTTGGTTTTTTCATTTTTAGTATTTTTCTCATAAAGCATAACATTGAGAGCAAGTTTAAACTATCTGGGGTATAGGGAAGTAGGATAAAGACCCTTGGAAGGAGATAAAAACACCGCATAGATTTTAAATATGTCGCTTAGCAGTATTTGCGCAGATAAGTGCTAAAAAAATTATTATATAAAGACGAAATATTTAATCTGTTATCTTAAATAGTATAATAATAGTAGGTTTTATTTTTTGAGATATACTGTATATAAAATACAAATGTACCCAAAGTATACTGATGGAAATAAGTTTCATAAAGGGAATCTAAACCTTATACTCGTGTATATTATGTAATACTCAACGAAAATAATGATACATTCCTAAATAAATGTTACTACACAATCGTATAACTATCTCCTATGGTCCATTGTAAAAAAAAGTTTTAAATGGTTTATTATTCAACTACCCTTTTTTTTTCTAAAAAAAAATGTATGTTTTTTTATGGGAAACACTTTCCAGATATAAATAATTAAATATTGATCAAAAATTGTTATAATTGTCTTTAGAAATTTACCATTTAAAAAATCAAATTAGACAGAAAAAAAATTAATACAATATTCACTAGAAGTTACATTATAATTTCTATTCATAGAAAATAACCGTTTTTTCTCGTGTTTTAAGACCTCATTCTCGCTATAAATGTTAACATTTTAAAAAAATACGATCAATTTATTAGAATTTTAAATTTAAATCATTTAAGATGTGCTACCATTGAGCGCCCACCATATTGAAACGGATAACAGTGTTTTCAATCAAATTTTCAAAGAAATATGTTTTTATAAAATTCAAACATTTTTTGACAAACAGTGGTGACATTTTACTATTTTATTACTGTTATTTTATATTTATTTAAAATATCCACCTATTAGTGGCAGTTTCAGATAGCAAAATTTGACGTATTAAGGCGTGAAAGTAGATCTAGTAACTTTAAAATATTAATTAAAATAATGATGCTATTTATTATATTTGCTATGAACAGTGAAAGCTGCAGATCATCTAATTTTCTTATCATATGGCTTTGGCGTATGAGTATATGAAAGAAGATGTAGTAGCTTTTTGAAATGTCTGATAACTTTACAATGGCAATCCGAAGTTACTGACCTGGGTCAAAGCTACATTGGTGTTTGGTGCTGGCCTGTGCTTCCCTCTTTGGCGTGACCTTTACCATCAGATCGATGTGCGTCATCTATATAGTTAGGCCCCTCTATATATTTTACTTTTGTTTCAACCCCCGAACCCTCCACCAAAGTCTCTCTCTCTCTCTCTTTATCATTGTGAAAGACTGCTGGAGCCTATTGACTCAGCCCCTGTACCAATCTAATACATAACACGCCTTAGTATTGCGAGGCAAGATGTGACATTGATTAAGTTCGAATAGACACTGGAGGTTCCATTTATTTGACAGCTGTTTTCGTGGGATATTTCCTTTAAAAAGTTTGTTTTTCTAAGAGTAGTTAACTAATAACTGATTTTTTCATATTTAAACATTTTCAAAATGTTGTTCAAAATGGGTATCTAGAGGATGTTTTATATAAATGGTTGAGCATAATGAGGTTCTGTTTTAACTTGACCATTTGGTATTTCATCTATCCATTCGTCTGACCGGATCTTTGTTCTACGATAGTTTTAAATGCGTGGACCAATTTTATTGGAATTTGGAAGGGACTTTATTTGAACCAAGGCTAAACAATGTGTGTACAAGGTTTTTCGATTTGTTTATCCGTTTCAAGATGGCAGCCACTCAAAAATTTGTTTGTCTGATTGTTCAACGATGGACTTTTTTGAACATAGGCCGAATGGAGTATGTTCATTCCGTTTCCCTTGTAAGGTCTTATATTGACGGATTATACTATGACACTATCCTATAAGCTATACCATAGTGAAATAATGCAAGGTAGGCTTGCAATCTTACAGGATAAACAAAGGAAGTATAGCTTTGCATTCCGGCTATCTATTTCGATATGGTGACCGCTAAAAAGATTTTCGTTTGATAGCTCAGCTCAAATAATTTGAATTTAAAACCATAGACATTTGTGTGAATACCTAAAACGTATTTTTTTTTTCTAAAATATTGACTTTTTTTGCAAAACTGACGTTAGACGCACTTTAACCGCGGTTATTCTCTATAAAGATATAATGTACTATTGAATCTAATAATAATTTGTTTTCTATCTTAACTTGATCATCAAGGAAATGTATCAACTACAAATCCAAAGAGAAATTATAGGGGATATTTCAACTTGGAATCCAAAGAGAATAAATAGGACTTTATTAACGATAATAACACAAAGGGAGCGAAGTCTACTGTTCACAGAACTACCAGTAAGGCTGTAGTAAAGATAATAATTATCATGGAGGGAGCGAAGTCTACTGTTCACAGAACTACCAGTAAGGCTGTAGTAAAGATAATAATTATAATGGAGGGAGCGAAGTCTACTGTTCACAGAACTACCAGTAAGGCTGTAGTAAAGATAATAATTATCATGGAGGGAGCGAGGTCTACTGTTCACAGAACTACCAGTAAGGCTGTAGTAAAGATAATAATTATCATGGAGGGAGCGAGGTCTACTGTTCACAGAACTACCAGTAAGTCTGTAGTAAATATAAGAACATGGAAAGAGCGAGGTCTACTGTTCACAGAACTACCAGTAAGGCTGTAGTAAATATAAGAACATGGAAAGAGCGAGGTCTACTGTTCACAGAACTACCAGTAAGGCTGTTAGTAAATATAAGAACATGGAAAGAGCGAGGTCTACTGTTCAAAGAACTACCAGTAAGGCTGTTAGTAAATATAAGAACATGGAAAGAGCGAGGTCCACTGTTCACAGAACTACCAGTAAGGCTGTAGTAAATATAAGAACATGGAAAGAGCGAGGTCTACTGTTCAAAGAACTACCAGTAAGGCTGTAGTAAATATAAGAACATGGAAAGAGCGAGGTCTACTGTTAACAGAACTACCAGTAAGGCTGTAGTAAATATAAGAACATGGAAAGAGCGAGATCTACTGTTCACAGAACTGTATGATTTTGGTTGGAAGAACTGTTTAGAAAATTCAAACTTTTTTTGCCGCTAACATTGATGACATTTTACCATATTATTTGTGTTATTCTATAGATATAATATGTATAAGAAGTGACAGCTGCAGGTAACATGGAAATAGTTTTATTAACTACCAGATACTGTTCTTCTTCCCGACAAAATCAGGGTATATGAATAGGTATAGTGTTTCGTATAGTTTTATTTTTATTTGGTTTTGCTCTATTTTAAGTTCCTTCTAATTTCAAAATTTAGCAAAAAGGACATTCCTGTCATTTGAGTGATTGCTATATTGGACAAGACTTCTTGTACGTTAAGGTAGTGTTTCTTTAGCCTAGACAGCGCTCGTGCTGCTGTCGAGAATTCGAACCTTCATATTATTCTGTAACATGTCTGTTTTTGCCGCACTTCTCAAGAAGAGTAATGACTCATCGTCATGTGACGGGAAGCAAGCGAGCCTAGAACCTGGCAAGTATCTTCGTGAGATCTCACGAGATTCCCGGGAAGAAGTCTACGGGAACTAATGCGAGATTGTTTCCTTTGCAAGAGAGTAGGCCTACACCTTCTTTTTATATATGAGGTATTTAAGATGGAATGGATAGGAACCTGATTTAGCTAAGTATTTTTTTCAGGGTTTTTTTTATAAAAAAAAATTTTTTACAACAAAAAATTGCATTAGTATACACGTTTAGTTTGATTTTATATGCATTGAAAATTTTAACGGATTTGATTATTTTTAATGATCTTAGTGGCATTCAAACAAAAACTTATTAAAATAAGATAGAATATTCAACTCAAATTCATTGATACCCATGACAAATATACAAGAACTGTTGTGATTACTATTTGAATGAAATTAAACTAAAATAATCTACTGAAGCAAGATTTGTCATATTTTGACCAAAATAAATGGTTTTATAATAAAAAGTTCCTTTTATCTCACCTTATGTACTGTACTTAAGGTACACTTTCTGAAAAGATTAATTATATCAGTATACGACTTACAAACTAACTTAATATAGAACAGACAAATCACCATCCTAGACCCTTGGTCCTTAATTAATCACTGTTAAAAGGGAATCCCCAACTTAACTAAAGTTTCGGTGATCTCAGAAATCAAACCTGGGACCCACCTGTATTTAATATAGCGCAATACTAGAGGCGTACTAACTTTGAAACTGCCCCATTTTATTCTGTTATAGGTAGGTCCTGTATTCAATATAGCGCAGTACTAAAGGCGTACTAACTTTGGAACTGCCCCATTTTATTCAGTTACAGGTAGGTGTCGTCCTGTACTTAATATAGCGCAGTACTAGAGGCGTACTAACTTTGAAACTGCCCCATTTTATTCTGTTATAGGTAGGTGTCGGAATGTATTTAATATAGCACAGTACTAAAAGCGTGCTAACTATGAAAGAGACCCATTCTATTCTTCTATGGGTAGATGTTGTCCTCCGACAAGACGTGTATTAATCACAACTTGTGAATGTGAGGAATGCCAGGCCTCCACCGTGGTTCGGATCCCACGTTAAACTGTAGGTCCTCCATTTCATCTCACAATCACCCTACCATTACACATTAGCGTAAGTGCGTATAACCCGAATGGGTAGTAAGACGCGGTGCTAATTAATAATAATAATAATAATAATAATAATATAATAATAATAATAATAATAATAATAATAGATGATGTCCTGTATTTAATACAGCGCAGCTCTTGAGGCCTACTTCTGACTATGAAACTGAGCCACTTATAGAAAAGAAACGCCCTCTCGTCTGAGCTAAAGTGTCTTCTACGTTAGTGTTATTGCGTTTATAATACATATTATTTATAGAGACCGACTCTGTGGTTGAGTGGTCAAAGTTCCTGGCTACAGATCCAGAGGTCTTGGTTTCACTGCCGAATTTTACCGTGAAACAGTGGGTCTGTAACGGGGTAAATTCACCCTCGTGAGGACAAATGAGGAGCTACGGTGAATAAAGAGGTAGTGGATCCCGTCTAGAAAACTGAGACTATCGACTGAGGGCTTCGTTGTGCTGACCACATGACTATCTGCAAATGCTGGCACTATTTTCACCAATATGAGGGCGGCCGCTCGGTCAGTACGACACGCTCGTGGGCTGACGCCATGGAGTTTTACTATCTATAGAATTCTAATCGGACCAAACCGCTGTACCGGAAGTTAGTTGGTTGATGATTTCAGTTCCGGTAGTTAATTATTCCGTAAATAAACAAGCCAAATGTTGACATGCAAACGTTGAATGAATGACATCAAAGAGATAGTGACGAAACAAATTGGCTATTAACTTAGTAATGTAGATAACTAGAGGTTGGTAGTTTCGAATGAAAAACCCAAAACATTATGTCAGCCCGACGTTATATTTTATCGTCTAAGGAATGATTTACACATTTGCTGAAAAGTGATATAATAATAATATAATGTTCTCGAGTAGTGCAGCGATTCACACGCTAGCAGAACTGTATGTTGACCCATATAAATGTATGAACATTGTATTTGAAGCTTTTCAAACCCACCCCGGTGGGCACCCGGCATAAATGTCAAGCTCATAATCTGGTTAGTCAGTTACAGAGAGTTCAGGGTTTTAACCCTGGCCGGGTTTACTTAAGGTTATTTTACCTAAATTGTTTACCACTCTCCCTTCACGAAAATGAGGAGACATTTCCTCTAAAACGTTAACAACCTACGGATACTATTCGCGTAATTAATGTGTGCGTATAGCCTGAAAGCGTACTAAGACGTGGTAATAGATTTTAAAAAATCTAAATGAGGCTCTATTTATTGGAAGAAAGTGAAAATAAAGTTTTCATGCGTCTGATAGAATTAAGGTTGTATTTTCAGTGCCTTTATGCCATTTTAAATATTTATTTGGACAATAATTTATTAGTCCAAATAAAATAAGAAAAATTAACTCAAGTGTTTGCAATAGTGTTACATACAATTAAACTATTAAAAAAAGCTCCAACACTTTAGCTCAGTCGGTAGCGTGTCTCTTAACTGAGCTGAAGGTCCCGGGTTCAATTACTGATATGGTTGAAAAATATATCATTGGTGAAATGTGGGTTTATCCTTTCACAGTGATGAATTAACGGCCGGTGTTAGTCGGTTCGGAAGGTGCCCCTAAATACCTAAATAAATAAATAAATACTAAAAACAAATAATTCGCTCGTTTCTGATTAAGATGTGGGAAATAGTGTGTTTAAGAAAATATTATAAGTTTGAATATATATATATATATATATATATATATATATATATATATATATATATATATATATATATTATAAATCCGATAAACTTCCCTTGCTAGTCTACTTTCAACAATAATATTTTAACCCCATTCAGAGGAATTTATAAAGAGACAAATTTGCTTTCATGTTTTTTTAAATATTTATTCTACATACATCGTTTTTTGGATTGTCTTCTTCAACTTGAGAATGCCCTGCATTTTCACTGCCCTCGTCGCACTCGACTCTCGCTACTATTTTGCAAACAGTTTCAAAACTCGCACAATAACTTACGAGGCAAACATTATCTTCAAATACTGTAACTAACTTTCTCTGACCAATTTGGAAGTTGCGAAACAGTTACCGAGTTCTGCACGTAACGAAGCACCAATCCCCGCAATAATAATGGGTTAGTATGACGTTGAGGTTCTATTTCATAGCACGATCATACTAAGAGATTTACTAATGTTGACACGTCTCTTAATATATTTATTATTATTATTATTATTATTATCATCATCACCGCGTCTTACTACCCGTTCGGTTTGTAAAGGTAGGTTGATTGTGAGATGAAATGGAGGACCTACAATTTAACGTGGAATCCGAACCTCGGTGGAGGCCTGGCACTCCACACATTCACAGGTTGTGATTAATACACGTCTTGTCAGAGGTGAAGGAAGGATTTGGCAATCAGATAAATCTGTGCCGGGACCGAGGATTGAACCTCGGACCCTAGACCGCCAGGTCATCTATCTCTAATATACTCTAAGAGAGAATCATGTTACGACGAAACTATTACATTGACGCACAACCGGAAGCGTTATGTGTGCACTATCATGCTTTACCAGAGCCCGAGGGTCGATCTTTGGTCGCGTGTTTTGATCATATTTTTTGTATTTTATCCTTACGCCATTAGGATTATAGCCAATTTCCATAAAATTAATCTTCCTCATTCTTTTTACTTAAATTATATATTTCCGAATAAAATAAGTTTAACGTCACAATCAATGTATTCAGTGTGTTTACAGATTAAAAGTCGACCTCAGTGGTTTTGTGGTTAACTGCTTCCCTCATATTAGCTTCGGTGTCCGTGTGGTCTAAAACGCCGCTCTCGCAATAGATTAGACTGCCGATGACGAGAAGATCGGAGTTTGAATCCCGGTTGGGAATAATGAGATTTTTTTTTCCCTAAAGGTTTATCCACTCTCCCTTCAGGAAAATGTGGTTGTACTTCCTCTAGATTGATCTTTCATAATTTCTCCTAACACATTAGTGTGAGTACATATGCAGAGTAGTAAGATGCTGTGCTAAACAATGTTTGAAGGTATTTATATCATAAAGTCCACCATCTTTTTTCATTCTGTAGTGTATCTTCCTACTGAGCTAAGGGTCCCGGGTTCAATTCCTGACATGGCCGGAAAATGTATCATTGGTGTAAAGTGTGTTTCCCCTTTCACAAGTGATGAATTAATGGGTGTGGGGCTGAGTGTTGTGTCTGTTCTAGATTTCAGTTAGTGTATAAGTCATGTGTTGATATAATCAGTAGGTTCAGAAAGTGCACGTTTAATATCTCAAATAAAATATACCATGAATGATATAGAGGCCTACCTGAGTATTAAAACCTAATATGTATTAGCTGTTTCCTATTTAGGAATCCACGTAATTTAAGAATTGGTGTAGTTAGTTCTTAGAAATATTAAAGAGTTATAGTCCTGATATTTGTCTTCATTAACATTACTAGCAGTTTCTGATGGTTTATGTAGGTGAGCCCTCAAATTTCTATTCCGTGAATTAGGTTAGAATATACAAGTGTGAAGTACAATTTTTTAACTATCGATACTGGTAGAGGTGAACTGGTGGTTTAGGAGTAAGGTGGCAGACTTCTGTGCTGAGGGTCCGGGGTTAAATCCTCGGTCCCGGCACTAATTTATCTGATTGCCAAACCCTTCCTTCACCCCTGACAAGACGTGTATTAATCACAACTTGTGAATGTGAGGAATGCCAGGCCTCCACCGTGGTTCGGATTCCACGTTAAACTGTAGGTCCTCCATTTCATCTCACAATCAACCTACCATAACACATTAGCTTAAGTGCGTATAACTCGAATGGGTAGTAAGACGCGGTGCTAATAATAATAATAATAATAATAATAATACTGGTAAAATATGTTTTAATTTAGAGAAAGTCCTGCATAATGAATTAATGTGTGCGAGACACAGGTCAAATTATCATCCAGAATCTAAGAACTCCAACAAAAACATACATTTTTATATTTTTTAATACAATCCATGGCGCTAAATGACAAAGCTGTCAGTGACGTGTCTTCGAATGTTACCGGGGTAAGTAAAGCTGCTTTTTTTAGCGCCACGTCCAATACCCGTTTGGATTATAGACACATATACTACGTAATTATTACTCTATTGGGTTAGGGATGAGGAAGGTTGAATTTAGATTAAGTATACCCGAATTTGCGTGGAGGGAGAGTGGGAAACTCTTTAGGAAAAACCACCCTCAGTACACCCAAGAAAGATTCGAACCCCTATATCCCCGTCATCAGCAGCCCAGTCTATTGCGAGAGTGATGCTTTAGACCAGACGACCACCGAAAATAGTCAGAGCTTGTTAAAACTTTAACTGTTTTAAGCTCTCGCTCACTCGCTCCCCATTTGACCAATCATGCGTAAGTCTCTGCTAGACACACCTTACATGGAAATGTATTTCCGTTGACACCTGGCCAATTAGTCTTCTGCTGAGTGATGAGAACAATTCACCGGTACAGTTTCAACTATCTCTGTTTACTCGGGCAAAACTACACGCCACGCAACTGAGAACAAAACGCAAGAGCCTGTAATGACACAAATTAAGCTTTGTACACACGAACGGATAATGAGGCTGTTTGTCTGAAAACTCTCTGGAAACCTTTTGTTGTTTGTTTACTATCACAGCAGCTAAAACTAATTATTCAAAAATGTTTCGCTTTTGGTTTTAGTGACTGAGAAACGTCCGGGTATAGAACCCAGTTTACACATATGAGTTTAACCTGAGCAGGTAGTAGTTTACATATTTGTGTATAACCTGAGCAGGTAGTATAGTTAACGCGGTGTAAAAACATTATTTTTTTGCATATTTTTTATTCCTCGCAATTCTTAGGAGAGAAGAAGTATTGGGATCGTCAAAAAAATCAAATTCGAGATTTTGATGTAAGTCGAACCCAAACCCATAAATACATGAACCCGAAAAAGTTGTTTTTGTGATTCCATTTGACTGTCGGTTTGTCTACCTAGAGACGAAACCATTGGTAAAACCGGGTACATGTATTTAGAATTTTCATAAGCTTCCCCAGAGTTTTTTTTTAATCATTCGTCTAACCATAAAATTAAGGGTAGTTTATTTGAAGACGAAAAGAGAATAAATCAATTTTCTCGAAATCGGATCAAACCATTTTAATTTTAATTAGTGCTTAGGTACCAATCCTGGAAAGTTATCTGGGGAAGAGTTGGGGTACATGGAGTACATGAGATAGTAGAGGAAATAAGATTGAGATGGTATGGGCATGTAATGAGGATGGAAAAAGAAAAGATGCCGAAGAAAATATTGTAAATGAAGTATGTGGAAAAAATACCACAGGGTAGGACAAGAAAGAGATGGGAGGAGCAGATAGCAGAAAGTTTTAAAGTGAGAGGAGAAGAATGAAAGAAATTAAAGAAGGAAGAGTGGTGGAAAAATAGAAGAAGATGGAGGAATGTTACTAAACTGACCCAGCCACAGGCTGAAAACAGTTGATGATGTTGATGATGATGATGATGATGACTTAGGTACTGTTAAACATTATAAACAAAATGATGCATCTCATTTTTTCTGTAACAGTGATTTGAAGGGCACTTTACATGGAATATTTTATAAAAACAATATTTTCCAAGTTATAGGAAAATATGATTTTTTTAAATAAAGCCTTTTATCTTTTGTTAATAGTATTTCTCCTAGATGGGGGAATGGTAGCTTACCTCCCAGTTAGAAGAAAATAGCTCCATTTTACTGTAAGGAGTGAGAATGTCTTTGTGGTGTGCCTTATCATATATTTAATTTGGTTAATAAACAGTTTTCATTTCATGTTTAATAAACCATGTTTTTATAATTTCTTATAGTAATACAAATTAACATTGGTCTATATTTCTTTCTGAAAAGTAAAAAAAAAGTATTTATCTACATGGACATGGCCCTTTTGACACCTCCAGAAACTACGCAATGTCACGAGTATGGCGAATGAGCTCGTGTTAAAACGTGAGAGTAATTTATCTTCATTCATGGTAGAACATTGCACGTGCCCGCGCATGGCACCAAGTCCATTATCTGGAAATAAATCAAAAGAAATATATATATAGCATCTTATCTAACTAACCGAAACAACGCAGTCCAAAGTTAAGTATATTTTATATTTTTTCTTTAGGCTAATTTCTTTTTGATACTTTGACGAAGATAATAATTATCAAGAAGTTTTGTTGGGAGATTATTTCCTATTATTTAACAAAAATTATAATAAATAAAACTAAGGAAGCTATTTAAATAAATAGTGCGACAGATCGCGCAAAGTTTCTCATGTTGTATTGTGTATTATAGCTCGGAAGGAAATGTTCAACAATAGGTTTTCAGTAAACCACCATTAAGTAAGTTTTTCTTATAAAAACAAACACATCATCTTGTTTATCACAATAAATACTTTTTATATATAAATGTTAAACCAAAATGTTAAAATATTTTTAACAAATTTCAAATTAAAAAAAATAATCTGTTTGTAAACTACCCTCAAACTAGTTTAAATTTGTCAAAATAAAAAAGTGTTCTTATTCATAGTGAAACACTGTTTCCAGAAACCCATTTTGAACTCCATCTTCAAGGCTAATTTCTATCAATTTCAAACTCTCATAAATTTGTCTTAATTAAACTACCCTTAAATCAATTAATTTTGAAAAATAAAAATGTATTATTATTATTATTATTGATCATACAAAATAGTCCCTCGATGTCAATTTTGAACAAAATCGTTTGAGTTGGGTTTTTTTTTTTACGAAAATCAGTCATCGTTAACTTTTATAAAAATATTTTCTTAGACAAACAAATATATATAATTATTTATAAAGTAAAAACTAACAGATACCCATTTTGAACCAAATCGCTAGAGCCATTTTCCAAGATATTCTAATTTAAAAAAAAAGATAATCTTCATTAAAATACCCTTAAATGAATTTTGTCTCAAAAAACAAATATACATCTTTATTTGTTATATCAAATACTCCCCAAATATACATACTATTTTAAACAAAATCTTTAGGGGCCATTTTCGAAAAATTTGGAATTTCAAAAAAATTACACATCAGTAAACAATCTTTAATTTGAGGGCTAGGGTCAAAATTTAAAAAAAAATCTTCGTGAGGTATTTTCCTGTAGTATGTATATATCAAGTTTGAACAAAATCCATCAAACCGTTTCAGACGTATGACAAGGGACAAACATGGGGACAGAAGAAATTGTAAAATCAACTTTTTTTGGGTTCGAACACGCATAAAACATATAGATTAATAATAATATCGAGGTTAAAACTGTTCACGATTACATTACTTTATCTTGATTGTAGTTCAATGATAGCTCTAAAAACTTATGAATTCACACGTCAATAACAGACTCTGTCTTAAACGGCGAGGAAAGAATTACCCTGGGCATGGGATTATTCCTGAACAGCTCAGTGTGAAGCCAGAAGTCCCGAGTTTAATCTTTATCCAGATACGGTTGTATCTCTAACCAAAGTAAATGTCCACCTTCAATAATACACAAAATAACATTTTCAATATGTTCTATAGGTTTTTGTTGCTGTCATATAACACTAGTTTTAATTTTTAAATTATCCATTAAGTGCATCAATGCAAAGAGAAATGTTAGAGAGAATAGCAAACCACACCATATTATTTTATGCTGACATATCTGAATGTATCTACGCTTACGTTATGGTTGTCATTTAATCACAAATATGTGTTAACATACTGTTTAGTAGCGGTTATAAAACTGATTATATGTTGAAATATGTCATATTTAGTTAGGTATTTCAAATCTGTTAGTAACATATTGAAGTTTTCATCTTTCTTCCTCGAAATATGTTGAAAATTGGCGTTGAAGTGGAAGAGAAGGATATTTGACCTTTGACATTTCTAAGCTTCACACACCCCTTCTGATTACAATTCAAACTTAAGATTATGTGGACAATTATCATGGCTACTGTTGAAAAAACGAGTAGTAACCATGAAGATTTGTGAGTAATTTCAAGATAGCCCAGGATGTATTTTTAAAAGTTGTTTGAATACATACAATACACATTCTAAATAAAAAAAGAAATATTCCAAAATGTGCCCATTGAAAATATATATATTTTCTCAGTAACAGAGAAACGATAAATGATATATGTTTGTTATGTTTGTTTAGCCCTTTAACTTTAAAAGCGATTTAATTTATTTTGTAAAACTAACTATTCCCAAAATAAGGATGGAATCAATCAATGAACATGTGACTGCTTATCGTAGTAGCTACCGCGTTACTTAGCCTATTTCTTAATATTTGCCATCATATTTGCAGTTCTACGGAAATAAGTATGAAAATTAAATACATTTATATAATATAAGGCTTTAGAATATTATAAAAAAAGAACGCATTTTGTATGTACTTTGTTTACTTTGTAAGCTAGCAGTAGCCTTACCTTGCATTGTTACACTATGGTGCAGCTTATAAGATAGGGCCAAACTGTAATCCATCAAGGTAAGACTGTCCATCTTTCAGGGTAAACCGAGTGAGTGTACCTTATTTTTCACACTTTCTACACCTGCTTTCCCAAAATAAAAAAATAAAATAAAATAAAAATGTGTGGAAACTATACCAGCCCCTGACTAAACATTAATTGTTAATTTTATATTCCTCCAAATTGACTTTATTACTCATTTGATCTCGAGGAAGGGTTTTTCTTCGAACGTGACCTTGACAATACAGAGAGATCTAAGGAGCGGTTGGGCCAAATAGAGCCCCAAGTGCCTCGTACCGATGTTTCCGCTCATTCGCTCTCCGGCGTAGCTTCCTTTCTCTCTCTCTCTCTCTCTCTCTCTCTCTCTCTCTCTCTCTCTCCCCAAATCGCCCTCCAGGCACGACATCTGATTCCCCAACAATTCCTACATCTACTCGACTAAAATACCGCCGGCTGACAAACTACAACGCCATCAATTTTTTTACATTATTTTTTATTTGACCAAGAATTATTCTGATTGGAAAGAAAACAAAGGCCCGTGTTTGAAGGACTTACACAAAACCGTTTTCAACGTCATCTAGAAAAGTAAGATAAGAAAATTCTTCTTTGATTTTATTAAGGGGTTGGGGAGGGGGTATTCGACGATAACTATAAAAATGAATTATACCAACTATTTTCCAGGTTTTGAACTTTTAAATTAAGTTTAATTTGTCCTAAGGACGTTAACACCAGAAACATTAACGAATGAGTTACAAAAAAGAGCTAAGGGTATGCGAAGTTCACTTTATAATTGTGAAGATAAGAAGAAGCGAAACTTGAAACGTGCTATGAATAGGTATGTGAAAAAAGTATCGATACTTTTCTAATATCGATATTTCCATTCTATACTAGTGTTTTTTACTCGATACTTTTACTGATATTAGTATTCACACTCCGGTATCGGATTGGTATCGAAAGAAACGACTTTTTTGCTATCTTCACTCATTCTGGGATTAAATGTTTACTAGGGTGGACTATTGTGGAATAACAAATTACACTATTTCTCAATTCTTACTCATTTTCTGCAACTCTAGCATTCAAGCTCTGTTAGTTCATCATAGTTCATAATTGTTCTTTCATCTTTATTACATTATGATGACTGACTAGGCGAAGGGGCGAATAGCAACCAGTTTACAACCCCTTCTTTTATCAATGAGCATGGTCATTACAAACTAAACAAAAGAAGCTTTTGTGGAGTCAATGAACTCAATTAACTCAAGGATGCCCCAAAAAGACGAAGCAGAAAAGTTTATGTGCATTGTTTAGTCAGATGAAGCAAGGCGGGCGTCCGTTCTTCTATTTTTTGTCAATAGTTAATAATATATCTTGATAAAGTACATAAACGATAAAATGTAGTTAAAAAATGGCACCTCCCAGAAGTGAGTTATGGAAGTTTTTTTAAGAAGTTGAATAGCGTAAAAACATCTTTAAAATTTATTTTAAAATATTAAAAACCATTATAATTTTAAATGGTTGGATAGACATGAAATTACAATATTATTATGCAAAAGTTGAAATTATTATTACTAGATAAAAAAACATTTTTCCAGATTAAAATTTCGATACCGATACTTACTGTTATCGATAATTTATTTCGATACTAGTACGGTATCGATAGTTTTCTTCCAGATACTTTTAATGAGTACAGAATCGATACTTTTCTTTCGATACCACATCCCTAGCTATGAGAATTCGAAGCCGAGGTTGTTGTCACGTAGCCCTACTTTTAATTTCTAGACTATCCATTAAGTGCATATAAGTAAAGGGAAAGTTTTAGAGAGAAAATAAAAGCCCGCTATATTATTCTATGCTGACATATCAACTGTATCTTTGCTTACGTTGTAGATATCATTTAATCACTAGTCGGTGTTAAAATACTGTTCAGTCGCTGTTATAAATATCATATGTTAAAATATATCATATTTAGCGAGATATTTCAAACTTGTTCAAAATATATCAAAGTTTTCTTATTCCTTCTACATTTTAGCGAATCACAAATATTTGAATTTAAGTTGGTCATAAGCCGGTGGAGTCTAGGAACAGCTATTTTAATAAAATCATTCTTTTTTATCGGATATAATACGCGTTTTACTGACTATTAGGCTCATCCGAAACTTACATTAAGCTAAGCACACTAAGTTATGAAGGTGAATTATTATAGGGAATAAATGTATGAGCAGTGACTTTCAAAATGGGTTGTTAAAACAAAAGTTTATGTTAATAGTATCCTTGCAGTTGATCAGTATTAACATTTTAACTCTCTATTTGCAAATTTCCTGTCGGGCTTTACCTTTTCTTCCATCTCTATAATCCTATGACTTGTAGCAATCCGTCAATAGAGGGGTCGGGTTGAAGGTTTGGAAGGTAAGGGGTCATCCATAAACCACGTGACGCTGTTGAAAGGGAGGAAGGGGGAGATCTAATGCTTACATGATGTCATAGGTGGATTTACGGGGATTTCAGAGTGTACCCGGCACCCCCAAGAATTTTCTAAAAAAAATTATATAATAATATAACTTTTAAAACATAAACATTACAAAAAGTAGGATAGACAGATATAGTAATATTTCTAAATGAACATGTCACAGAAGAGTTATAGCCCAATCTTTACAAGATGATGTGCATAGTTTTAACGCTACCTTCAAACAGTTCCACATGTGAGCGTACATTTTCAACAATGAGGAGAATCAACAACTCGCTGAGATCAACTATGAATGAAGAAAGGCTTTCCGATTGGTGGTTTTATTTCTGAGAGTGAAATTATAAAAACTGTATATTATGACCTCATAATTTACAATTAATTGATGAAAGAAAGACGAAAAACATTTCAGGATTAAAATTAAGAACAAAAATCAAAATTTGTTTTGTTAAATTTTTGTAAGTAAAGAATGATTGTTTTAAATAGTTTTCTGTGTGTTGGAAATATTTTAAAAATAAAACATTATAAAAATACTTAAGTCAGTGTTTAATTTATTGTAGTTGTCCTAGTTCATTATTAGGCCTAAATAAATGTTAATAAATCTAAACCTATTTAAAGAGTGTCCAGTGAACTTTAAATTACCCAGAATTAGGTCCGAAAGAATGAATTTTGTTTGTGCTTTTTTCTTAATACAATCAAAATATTGCACTTTCTTACGAAGGTTTAAATTTCACCTCTGCAATTCTCGCCCCCAAAATTCAACTGGCACTCCCAAACTAGATTCCCTAAATCCGCCTATGCATGGTATTACATGGATGGAGGGTGGGTGCACCACAGCGTTACGTAACACCGATGTAACACCTAAAAAGGATGTTAATTTATTTTAATACTCGGTTGTATGTGCAGGGAACATAATTAAAAATAAAAATATTGTAATAAAATTATTTGAAATCCCATTCGGGATCTAAAATATATCCTGGATAGTATTAAATCAGCGTCCATCTTTTAGTGCTACAGAAGCTTCTTCTATGAAATAATGACATCCACTCTTTGTGTGAAAAGTTATGTAACACAGGTTGGAGGAGGGAGGGTTCAAAAAAGGTAATAAAATAGCGTAACGTTCTTTATGGATGAACCCTAATAGAATGTGTGTAGTTTTACATAATTAACTGGAACATAGCTATTAGAATGCCATTGCTCTGACACTTCCATCGAAAGATTGAGACTGATAAACTCTCTACAGATGGACGGTTAGAAATTTCGGCCGATAGTAGGCCTATGGCGCCTTTGATTGATTAATTTACTATATTATACTTTTTGTTAATGAGGAGGGTAGAGTTTTAAAGAAAACGCGACTCACGTATCTAATTGAGCGCCATTTAAGTTCAGTATTTTTGCAGTATTTGTTTTAGTAAATAATTATTTTGCTCAAAATAAATAAAATTTTACCTCGGTAGAGGAGTCTATTTAATTTTCTACACTTAATAATATCAACAGTTATTGAATATTTGTCATGAATATATTGACATTTGATGAGAGACTTTTTAAATTAATAGAAAAAGTTATCATCAAATGCCACTATACTCATAGTAAATATTCAGGAGCTGTTAATACAACTATTTTCTTTTTCGTTTCTTACATCTTATCCCACTCATGTGGGGTAGACATTTTTATTATTATTTTGTAGCACCGCTTCTTACTAACCATTCGGCTTATACGCCTAGACGTTTTTAATCCATTGCAATTCACAAGGACTTTCCAAGCAACCTTGCCGCAAAAAACAAACAAAAAGAACATTAAGTTTTAAGAATTTTGGGGGTAGATACATGATTTAATTAATCAATGTGTGAGATTTCAACTTTGTACCGTATGGGCAGGTTTGATAAAAACTTTGGACAAAGAAGAAGACACCAAATGGCATTTATTAGATATTTTATTATATCTGTAGCTACCTCCATAGAATATTTGTGATGATTTGAAAATATTTTGCGATAAAATATATCTGTCAACATTTTTATTTTGTCATTGCCTTGGAGATAAGTTTGTTTGAATTCTAGAAGTCGTGTGAACTAAGGCAGTCAATCATGCAACCTTTATCCCACCTTGTGACAGACGAGGAGAAAGGGAAAATTTCATCACTCAAAATACCGATCCTTCTTTCAAGTTGAACTTGGCGTGAATATGATATAAAAAATGAGTTGAATATCAATTCTTACCTACGTTTTTTACTATCACTAAAGGGAAAACTGCAAACCTTTCTCCTTTATTGTGGTTTTACAATGTGAATGAACTCTTAGAAATACGACCTGACATCGCAGTCATACAAACATATGAAAATAGCCTGGGGGAATTTCTTAGATTAATTTAATTAAGTTTACAATTACATTAAAGTTTAGGAGCTTACAAATTAGGTTCATTGAGAACTCTAAGTAGATGTATTATTAGATATATCACTTTTTAAATGCAAAAAGAAGCTTGAAACACGTGTAGAAAAGTCGAAGACATATTCGAAGATAAGGTTTATGATGTTAGAATATAACATTAAACCTCTACTTTTAATTTTTAAACTATCCATTAAGTAAATTTAGGTAAAGAGAAAGGTATGGAGGAAAAAAAACCGCTATATTATTTTATGCTGATTATCTACTTTTCTCTATGTTTACTTTATCGATGTCATTTAGTCATAAGTGTGTGTTAAAATACTGTTCAGTAGTGATCATATGTTGAATTTTTTCATATTTAGCGAGATTTTTTAAAGCTTTTAATTATATCTCAAGGTTTTTTCTTTCCTTTTAAATGTTTTGAAAATGCAAAGGTTTTGGTGGGTTTTAGGTCAAAGTGAATAATATTTGGGCTTCGACTTTGACTTCGGCATTTCGAAGTTTTGCGCACCCCTGTGTATTATTATCGAGAGTTAAGAGTAAGCCTATTATTATAATAATCAAACAAATTTCCATTAATTTTGGAACGTAGGCCTACTTAAAGTCCAAGAAGACAGCTATTATAGTTAGCTTAGTTGGACAATTTTATACTCTTAATCAAAGAGGTGATTTCTCACTAAAATATTAACAAGTAAACAAATTAAGATATTTTAGTAATATTTTTACTATAAATATTTATACTACTAAAAGTATAAGGCATACGTAAATTACTGCTATTAAAAAAAACCTTGACTTAATTGAGAAAAAAATGTAAATAAAGAAATACAGAAATATATTGTGATCATTATGGAAAAATAATCATTAACTTACCTAACACATTTGTGTACACTATTATGATAGTGAGTAAATTAAGTGTACTTAATATTAATTTAATAAAAGAGTCAATTTAAAAACATAAAAAGATAATATATATTACATTTTATTCTCAATTTGAAATTAAGACTTCTCTCTCGTCTTCATTTTTTATATGATAATATACCTTCCATATAATATAGACAAAATATATTATATATAAGTATCTTATTATATTTAATATACTATTTAATTTTTGGATTACGTCGTACTACTTGTTGAATGGTCTAAGGCCGGTCTATTCAATTGGTGGCCCGCTGGCCACATCTGGCCTACCAGGCTCTGCAGATTGGCCCGCGGATTGAAAGTCCAACAACTGTATCACTGGAGTTGTGTCGTTAGTTCAGGCGGTATGTAGAGCGCCGGACCTTGAACGCCAGAGAGATCTTCAATCTCTAGTCAGTGGTGGAGGAAAGCTGCAAGTTCATCGTTAATCGGTCCTTGGTGTCACCAACATCGTATGTTTACAAGAGAGTGCGAGCTTAACCTCCATTGGTGTCCGTCCCCCACTCTAGACCCGGTATATCTCCCTCCAAGCGCCACCACATAACGGCTGAGCTATATAATATATGGTATTCTTGCTTTTGACCTTGACCAATGCAGGTGGCCGGGTCATAGGGTGGCTGAGAGTGATTAACACCTCTTCCACCCTCCACCCAACAGCAGCAGATATCTCGCCAGTTGATATTTGCCTGGCTTATTGTTCATGAGCAATTTATAGTAATAGCGGAGTGTTTGCTTGTAGTTAGTCTTGTCGTAAGTTTTCTAGAATGGTACTTTCTATTTAAAGTTTGAGTAGTAATAAAAGCAAGCTTGATGATAATCCAATTTGAGGGCAAACATTTTTGGGAACTATTCACAACTTCTACCTCAAATTGAACAAGGCCTTTTGAATTAGAGTTAATTGATTTGAGATCATAATCTGCATTGAATGACCACTTTAAAATTGTAGGGATGGTGCAGTTTTGATCGACATTAATTCAAACATGTTCCAAACATAAAAAATGCTTGATTTTTTACTTATTAATTATGTTCGGGTCTACATATGCATGTGAATAATCCTTTTCGTATATGAACCTATCAAGTGCAACACCCGGACCTCGCTGGGAAATAAGCGGCTAGAAGACTCTCAAAATCGCTCTGACAACGTATAAACAAATTTTACCAAGTTGATAAGGGATCAAAAGTGTCATTTTTCGCATTAATGGCTTATATTTTAATAATAATTATTTATGTTTAAATGATTTTCGACATGATATACTTTTTCATATTTACTAGGCCTAGTCCTATTCTAACTTTTACATTTTTTTAAATTTAACTGAAATATATCAATATTAATTACTCGTATAATATTAAATTACGTTTCACTCCCCCCTTCCCCCACTCTTAAAGCTACAAAAGTATAATTTAATAACGTTCCAAATTACTGCCAGATTGAATTAAATGTCTTGCTCGCAAATATGATTTTTTGGAGTGGCCCGTTTGGACGACTAATTGAATAGCCCTGGTCTAACGCGTCACTCGTGTTAGACTGGTCTACTAATGATAAGGAGATTGGGGTTAGAATCCAGTCGGGTCTACTGAGGGTGGTTTTCCTACATTCTTTCCTACTCTCTTTCCATGTAAATGCTGGTAGATTACCCCTAAAATGCTTCCTACCCCACCCCTACCCCATTAGAGTAATTGTCATATATAGCATATAACCTGAACAGTTAGTAAGAGTGGTAATAAAAAATATAATTTAGTACTTATCCGGTCGAGCTGCATTTAAATACACAAATGGGATAGAAATAAGTAAATTATCAGCCTTTGCGTGGAGATGGGGTTGAGAAAAACCCTCAGTACATACACCCGGGATTCGAACACATGAAAGGAAACGCCATACCAGACTAGAGGAACTTGATGTTTAGTCCACATTTCTAACGATGAGGACAATGTATTGTTAAAATATGCTTTTCAAGTAAATGCGTGTTTGAAAAATACAAACTAGCTTTTTGATACGAAAAGCATAAATATATTTTGGGCATTTAATTATGATTTCTAGGGGTGTGCGAAGTTTCAAAATGTCAAAGGTCAAATCTTCTTCACTTCGACTTCGACACCCTCAATAACCCTCGCAACTTCGAAACATTTCGAAGGAAGAAGAAAACTTAATTTATATTGATATATTTGAAATATCTCACTAAATATTACATATTTCAACATATTGTCGTAGCTTGTAGCCTTAGGTAATCTAGATCATGTCATGATGACGTAAGCCTAAGAAATCATACTGAGTCAGCAGTTACGTACTCGTACCAGGCCATGTTTTCAAAAACATAGATCGTTTTGCCAATAAGAATAGCATAGAGTATTGGAAAAACTAGTAACTTTGGGAAAACACTCTTTTTTTTATATAAGAGTGAATTTTATATATTTTCAGGAGAGGGGGCCGGGGAAAGACATCAATTGTTAAGGGACTACTTTTAATTGCTCTACGTACTCTGATACCAAGTTACAGAAACTTGTGGGGAGAATATCCTACAGCTTGAGTCCCTGTTCAGTACTAAGGAGGACGCCCCAAACCATCTTAGAGGTCTGAGTTAGACAACATCGCAACACCAGGCAGCCGTGTGTTCGAGACCAGTTAGAGTCATAACACTGAAGATAGGTCATGACGCGGAACTGCTGAGTGATAGAACAAGGACCTTTTTCTAAACTCTTTCAACTAATTATAAAAATTACATTACATTTATACAGTCACAGAGTAATTAATCTATTTCAATAAACATGATCAAAACGAACCCCACAGTTATTTGTCCTGCCTACCCATCCCACTAAGCCGTCCTGACACGTAATCCCACGGGTTGGGGGAAGTAGCGGACAGTATACTCATTTTAATAACAACTTCTAAACAGTATTTTAATACATACTTGTAATTAAAGGACATCTATAACGTAAGCATGGATAAATTCAAATATGTCGGCAAAAAAATAATATTATATGCTTTGTTTTGTTTTTCTCAACACCTTTATTTTTACCTAGATAAACTTAATGGATAATGTATAAACTAAAAGTAGTTTTATGTCCCAGCAAAAAAAAAAAAAAAAACTTATCTTTGACTTTACTTCAGATATTTTAAGCTTCGCTTCATATTTAAAAAGTGATCTTCACACACCCCTACAAAATTAATATTTATTTTAGTAAATTTTTGACAAATTCCTTCGTGACAAACTATTAATTGATCGTAGAGACTTTCTAAATTCAACCCTAGAGCGTTATTTTGTTACTCAAGTCTTCTGTTTTCTTGGATAATAAACGCTCTCGAACGAAGAGTGGAATGCTGAAGGCAAGGAAACTGGCTGAGTGATATTTATAAATATCTTGATATCAAAATATTTATGCTTGAATACACTTTAGTTGAAAGAAAAGACAGGCAAAAGATTATCCTTTTGTTTTGCTTAGTGCCTTGGACCTGAAATTAAAATGAGGAACTTTTTTAAAAAAATTATAAAACAAACTCTCTTCTCCTTATAATATAAGATAGTAGGACTTGAATAATTCTTAAGCTAGTAAGTTAAAACTCAGGTCATTAAAAATAATATATTTAAATATTTAAAAAACACTCCTGAACACTGGAATTGAACCAGGAAGTTAATTAATAAATATATACTCAATTTGGTGGCTACAAAGTCTAAGGCGTAGCTCTTGTAACCGACTGAACTGCCAAAGACGGGGAGATAGAGGTTCGAATTCCATTAGGGTGTATAGAGGGTGATTTTCCCTAAATAGTTTCCCATGCTTCTTGCATGCCGGTGCAGGTAATTTCTTCTAAACTAAACTTCTACTTACCTAGCCTATTAGCGTCAATATTTGGATATCTAAAACGGATAGCTAGATACGGTGCACACATAAAAAAAAGAATCAACAAACAAATTTACGATGAATTAAACATTATTTGACTCATTATAAATATCTACCCTCAATATCCATTTGTCTACCACGGTGGTCTTGTGTTAAAGTGCTCGCCTCAGGACCCGATGTTCGTTGGCTCAAGTCTAGCCGAGATCGACGGAATTTTCTTGAGCTATAAAAATCCATAGCACAGCTTCCTCACAAGTCGAAAGTGGCTTGCGTTATCTTAAAGCTCGTGTTATTAATTGATCACACATTTCTAACCGACGATTTCCACACGTCCATCACAGACTCTGCCTTAAAAATATGAGTGAATAATGATCCTAGACACGGGACGATTCCTGGATATCTCAGTGGTTAGAGCATTGACATAATAAGTTGAAGGTCCCGAGTTCAATTTCTATGTCCAGGTGTCATTTTTCATTTTAATGTAACATTAGCGTGTACTGCCAATATGACAATGTCATTATCCACCCCTAACAAGCTAATATTCATAGACATCCTGCAATAAAAATACTACCCACCCCTAAATAAGCTAATATTCAAAGACATCCTGCAATAGAATACTACCCAAAGTAATCTTGTATTCATAGACATCCAGCATTATTAACATATGTCAAATATAGGTGTTCTACTCACGCATATGTCTGCCGGAGTAGAGCTGCTTGCAAGTCCAGTCTCATCACCATGAATGCTAAATTGAAGATAAGTCCAAAAACGCTACAAATTGTGCAGAACCCTGATGCTCCAACAGAGTGAGCTTGCAATGCTCTGATTGGCCCGTGCTGTACTAAGACAAGACCACTCATGTGCTTGGCTGGCCTACGTGACCCAACAAGCATAGCTCTAACTCTGAGCGTCCTGCGTCTTCGAGTTGGTGTTACGGAAATGAGTCGAATGCAACGGTTGAATATCAAGACAAACAAGAACCTGGTGTACGTGAAGACAACAAAGCAGCCTTCTAACCTGATGCTAGCGAATTACGTAATAACAAAGGAAATCTCCCACCTTCCCTCCTTGCAACTAGACCTATATAACGAGGGCACAAAGACAATATCGAGGACCATTTTCATCAGCCACTTCCAAGAGAAATCCTCTTTAGAACTAGGACGATATCTAGCCAGTATGGCTAATAATATCTTTGTTTGAATCTATAAATTACATATTGATGCGAAGGGTTTTGATTTTCTTGAATACCTTGATTTAATTTGTTATGGAAATCTGTCAGTGTAGGCATCGTAATGTTTTGATAAAAACTTTAATTTTAAAAGTAAATTCTGTTATGGAGCACTTAATGTTTCCTTTCACCGCTTGGGTACTAGTATCTTTTTATTTTCTTGGTTTAAATAGGTAACCACATTTCCTGGTTCTTTCTATGTTTGCAATATGTAGGTAAAATATTAAATTTTTTGCTTTCGTGGCTATCAGTAATAATTTAAATTCTTTAAATTGACTATGTTTATTTTATTGGGTATTTTGTAGACTTCTTTTCGTTGAAGTTATTGTTAAAGTAACTTATTTTTTGATCAATATGGTTTTGACTTTAATATTCGCAGATTCATTTAGGCAAATTTTATAAGTTTTCTAACGTAACTTTGCTTAACTATTAGAAATTTAAATGTGGGAATCGTATTTAATTCTTTAAAAAGTGACGAGGGTAATGGTCCCGCGAAGGTTTGAGTTTAGTCGGGAAGTCAAACTTTTGTGCTTTACGTAAATATCTGGTGCGATATTTACTTTAAAATTTATTTACTTTAATTTATATCTTAAATTTAAAACTGTTTTGTCTGTATTCACAGGTGTGAATCTTACGCGTTGAAAACCATTTAAAAGAGGCTTATTAAGCTCTTTGTGATCTTTCTATTATTTAGTAATTTAAACTCTTGATGCTAATTTTGTTTGATCTCAATTCTCTGTGGTGAATTAGAAGCTTGTATATCATAAAGAAAGTTTTCTTTAAATAATAGCAACAATTTTGCTTATTTCATTGGTATCTTCTAGACAAGTTTATATAATACTATGATTTATTTGTTTTCCAACACACTTCAGTTTGACATGTAAGGCCATGCAACTTGTTTTAACACTGTTTTTTACTTTGAATAAATAATCAAATATTTATTTAACCTTTAACTGTTTTACTTTTTCATATTATTATTCTATTGTGGCCGTAACTAAATTGAGTGAGAGTGGGGCGGTACACTAAAAAATATTATTAGAACATTTTAATCATAACATAGTATTACTAATAAAATACTAACTATTTCCGAATAGGCAAACACTAGTGACTTACAATAAATGTTTGCAATGACAATATTTTGCTAGCTGTCAGTTGCTACCATTCCCACGCCGAATATCATTTTCTTTGTGTAAGTTACTTGTGTTTATTATATGTTTGCCTGCCACTAGTTTTACAATTTCTGACAGTACAGTATGCCCCAAAAGTTACATGTCTTCAGGTCCGTGGGGGACATTACCAACATCTGTTATAGGAAGAACTGCTACTAGGTACGTGGTAATTTACTGTGCAGTAACTTTTGGGACATCCTGTATCTGTATTTGTACCAAACTCCCCAAACACTCGGTCCCTTGCGAGTCTCACCCAGCGCACTGTTCTTTAGAGCTCCCGTTCTAAGATTAGGTGAACGGAAACTGTCATAAAGATACATTTCCAGTTCAATTTCCATTGAGAGAACCTTATCTGACAGCTAGATTTACTCTCACGTATCCATACGTCAAGTCATATCTGTAGCTGTAACTTTTGATAGATATTATCAATACCAATAAAATAACACAAATATAATTTAGTAAAATGTTATCAATATTCACCGAAAAAAAAAGTGTTTTGTATTAAAATATACATATGTGTGGGTGCACTTTAAATATGGGCTCCAGACTACAATAATATAAAGTTTAATATATTCAAATTGGTTGTTCAAAGTTTGCAAGGAAAAAAAACTTGTTTAACGCCATTTACTTTGAACATCGTTGTTGATATTTATGTTTGTATTTCCTTGCGGCTTATATCGATATAAACATGTGACGAATAAATATGATTATTTAAGATTGTCAAACGAAACAAGTCTAACACTTTTTCTCTCCCACCTCTCTCTCGCACGCACTCCCCCATCCTTTTCTCTTACACAAGCGCCAAGTCTTTTCTCTCTCTCTGGCACCCCTCTTTATCGCACCCCCCTCACAATTTTTCTCTCCCTATGGTGAAATTATTTTTTAGAGAGAGAGAGAGGGGGGAAGAGAAACAAAAATCTTGTCTCCCTCCTCATTCTCTTTTTATATATTTTTATCTTGCCCTATTTATCTCTTTTTTATGTGCGCATGTATATATATATAAAGAGAGAGAAGACTGACAAAGGGAATGAGGGGGAAAGAAAGAGACAAGATTTTCACCCTCCCATATGTAATTATATTTTTTGCTATGTAGATACAATATCTAAATTTCTTCACCTTTTCTTTTAATACCTGTACACGGATAGACTGGAAGATTAGCAATACGCGATGCACAAAAATAGTCCTATTTTTTTTTTCAGCACCAGTTTGAGTTGAACGCCTATGTAAGAGTTACACTAATGTGTTAGGGATTATGAAGGTTGAATATAGAGGAATTGTACCCACATTTACATGGAAGAAGAGTGGAAAACCATTTAAGAAAAATCACCCTCAGTACACCCGACTGGGATCGAACCCCAATCTCACCTCTTTCGGCAGTCAAGTCTATTGCGAGAATAGCGCCTTGGATAGTGCGGCCACCGAAACGGGTAGTTCTAGTACTAAACGACTCTTTGCATAAATTAATATCCCATTAATTTAGATTCCATACCTGTCATGTTTTGTGCTTAATTTACAAAACTTAACTGCCCTAAATTCAACCAAGGTTTAACAAATACATTTTTTGTAAATCCCGTCTTACTACCCGTTATATGCATTTAACGACACTGTTTGATTAGTGATGTATAAGGTCTAACTTAGATAAAATGTAAGCACATTTACATAGAAAGGGTGTGGGGAACCATTAATTGAAAAAAAAAACACATGGTACACGAATGGGACTCAAGCCTCTACCTCCTCGTCAACAACAAACCAAAAAATACGAGTTTTACATTTAGTCCACGTGCCACTGGCGTGGGTTTCAAACATACTCCCGTAGTAAAAATATTATACTTACTTTTTAATAGATATAAAAGTTTAAGATTGTATTTTTATCACTACCACACCAAGTTATGAAAGATATTCTAGCAAGTATTTCGCTAATAAACATAAAGACGTTTAAAACCCTGTGTACATATTTTGTTGTGGAAGAAGCCATTATAAAAGGTTGCTCAAGGTGGGATGTAGGGGACGCGAGAAAAGGTCAATGTTTTTGAAGTTTTTCATAACAAAAACTTTTTTTTGTCAGATATCAGTTGTTGAATAACTGTCATAAGCACTTTAGCATTTGATGATAAGCTTTTTAAATGAAGATAAAAAGGTTGTCATTCAATTCCAAGAAACCTTTGACAGATATTCAACAGCTGTTGATATCACTATGAGAAGAAAACTCGTATGTTTCTACTGGAGCAATATTTTATTTATTCTGACCAGAAAAATATTTTATACAAAAAACTGCAAATAATACTTTTCTCGCTTCCCCTAAGCTCCAACATTAAGCTTGAACCATAAATTGCTTCAAAGTGCGGTTTCATTCATTAGTTACAATTTAAAAATAATTTTAATTCAAAATAATAATTGCTAAATTTGGTTTTTTTTTTTAACGCTTTTAAATAGTTTTACTGGTCTCACTGCCAGTGTTTTTAAAAATAGAATATAATAAATTTTTGCATCACGATGTGACGCTTGTTTGGAGCTGTATTACTCATCTAAGCTAGAATTATCTTTTAGGTGAGAAGGGCTCTTAGGAATAAAAAAAAAGTTGAATAAAAATGTGTGTGTGTTTTCACTTTTGTATCGTGTTGGAAATAACCATTTGCCGTGAAGAATTGTGACATTGAGCGAGTAGCTAGTCGCCGACATAAAAACTGGGAGACGCAGAGATTTGGGCATGTACGAAGATTGAAAAAGAAGGTGTATAAATCTCTGTGGTGATTGCAAATGGGATTCCAGAAAAGAGAGAGAGAAAAAACTTGTGTTAGCAATTCATGAATGGAAAAACCTTTTCTTTTTAGTTACTTTAGATGATGTTTGGGGAGTAAAAGATCGATTGTTACTTCGGATGAAGAGAAGCTACACAAAAGGCGTGCCATCGAGTTTTGCCGAAAATAAAGTTCACCATATGTCATAACGTTTTCTCTTTGGTCTTATTTGAGTTTCCAAACGATTTATATTTTAAACTTATATACAGTGCAATTTTCATATGAAGGTAATTTTATAAAACTACAAACATATTTTTTGGTGGGTCGAGATTGATAACATTTTAATATAATATTAGTGTAATTTATAAGATTTATTAAAGTGACAGCCGTATATCATATTACTTGACGTATGATTACGTGAAAGTAAGCCTATAAACTTTTTTAGCTGTCAGCTATGAAAATTGGACTGTATATGTGTTTGATGCTCCCAGTTGAAGAAATCGCTTACTCAGCGCTAGTGTACTTGAATCCAACTAATCAACAAGGCTGGGGTTTAAACTAAACCATGATTTTGCTAAGAAGTCCGTTCTGAAAGGCCTTATTTCGTATCAGAATCCTACTAAATAAAATTATTTTAATATAATAAAAGGTCTTACAGAACAGACTTTATACCAAAATCAGGGTATAGGCCTACATTCCTGTGCAATATGTATTCCCACCTCCCTTTTCTACAGAGCTGTTCCACACCCTTTCTGTAGGTGAATGCCTTTGTTAAGAAATAACTCTTCTTATGCTGTTCCCTTATATTATACAGACCCATTTCGGTGACCGCATGGTCTGGGGTGCTACTCTCACAATATAATAGAGATCGGGTTCAATCACAATTGGATATACTAACGGGGTTTTTACTAAATTGTTTTCCACTCTCTATCCACGCAATTAAACCTTCCTGATACCTAACACATTAGTGAAATTAGTAAATAGGCGTATAACCCGAGCGAGTAGTAAGACGCACTGCTAAAAAATATATACTGTCCAGACCCAGTGCTAGATTGGTATGTTTATTTTGTTTTTGCATATCTTTGTTGAACTTACTTGACTGAAAGAACTAAGTGAACTCATTGTAATGAAAACATTAAAAAAGAATGCTGACTACTCACAACAATCTTGTCCCAGTTTTTGAAGTAACTAGGCCAGATCTGACAATAAGAGCTTGTGTTTTATTGCTATCGAGGCTGAGTTATTATCATCTATTTCAGAGGCAGTTACTCTGCCCAACGCTGGACCATATGGATTAGAGCTCAGGGTCCTCAATGGTACTTGTGCTAGAGGGATACCGCCATGCCCAGGGTACCGGGTTAGAGTCTGTAGGTGGGTCGCGAGCAGTTTCAGTTGTTTCAACAGTTTAAATATTCAAGTCTAAGCCAGTTATTCCACGAACGTATACATCTGAGTTTATATTTCTTTATAACACCTTTGACATACAATTTTGTATTATCTCATAGTGCAACTACTAAACCAAAATACGAGCCTACAGTATCATTTTGAAACCAACCATCCACCTTTACACCAACCCTATCCTTCCCCGCAAGTTATCCTGACATATCCGGCCCACGTAAGCGGGGTAGGCAACAGTACTATACAGACTGTTCCAACTTCAACTGTCAAGCAACTACAGTATCCTATAGAACCATTACAACAATATATAGAAAGCCGCTTCCTTTTTTAGGTATATCTGGACAGAGAACTTAAGATATCACGAAGATAGCAAATAAAATGGACTGAAATTTCAACAACTCAAAATTGTTTCAATGAAGTTACTTAATTTTCATTTTAACTTTTTTTTTTCATTAAGGTTTTATATGTTATTTTATTTTTCTGAATTATTTCAGTTTTATTTATTTTATTTGGATTTTGGTGGATAAATAAACCTTATTTTCTCATCAATCGTTGTTTTTCTCTTATTAGCCCAATTTTTTTTTTAAATGCTTAGAAACTTTACAGTGCTTCACCTTGGAAATGAATCGTTTTTCAAAATGTTTGTATAAACTTTTTATTTGAGCCGTAGAATATTGTAATGAAGTTTGGCAGTGAAAATTGGGGTCACACTGTATATATAAAGTTGCTAAATCATAAACCTATTATGTAATATAATAATGCTACAAACATTAATTCGGTTTAACAAAACATACTAAAGCAAGGTATTTTTCCCAAACAAACAAATTTTTCTTTTCGTGGAAATACAAAAGTGGCCACCTCACTTTGTGACAGATTACTAATTCTTTTTTGTGACTACATCTATATATAGTTCAATGAATATTTGTCTCACTATATATTCTTTTTACGTTAGCACGTATTATTTTTTTTTTGTCACCCAAAGGTTTTGTTGGTGATTTCAAACACCATTAGAAGTAAAAATCGCTTTGATCGTTGGAGGCTCCGCCCCAAACCCCCCAGTTACTTTTATTTTCAAGTGGATGGAAACTAATGTAATTACAGCGTTGTTTTGAACGTAACAACTTAAGTTACCGGTATTGTATTGTATTTTTCACACATTATTCTAGTTTCTCCATACTTATAGGACAGCTGGAATCATCAAATTTGGCACGCTTATGGGTATTGGATGTGCCAATATGCCTGCCAAATTTTATGATTCTAGCTGTCCCATAGGTGTGTCAGAAAATTAAAAAATATGTGGAAAATGTGCAAAATTTACCTAAAATAAAAAAATATAGCTTTATCTGAGGTATAACCGATGGAGATACGACATAAAGTAATAGGACCAAACTTGTGGATCTCGCCAAATCCGTGGCTGCAGGTGCAATCCATTTTTTGATAGGTCTTACTGTTTATCCACAAGAGACTTCCAAAGAAAGGTCCGCACCGACTTTAAAGTTGCTCCCCCATTTTGATTTTTTTCGGGGGTTAAACTTTTTTTTTTAGCTTTTTGGAATTTTAACGTCGTTCGCAGGCTAGAATCCATAAGTTTGCCAAATTTTAAGTTTCTAGCTTATATGAAAGTGGGTAAACATTAATGTCAGTGAGTGAGTGAGTGAGTGAGTCAGCCATGTGGCTTTATAGTAGTACAATTAATCAACTATTATTATGTTAGAGATGGTACCACTTTCATCCAGACGTAAACACGTACAACTAATAAACTGCCATATTACTACTACCCACTACTATATACTACTACTACTACTACTACTACTACTACTACTAATCTAATAATAATAATTTGCTTTATTACAGTGCTGGTCAACAGTCGTAAGACCTATAACAGGCCGGCAATGAAAAGTACACAAGTACCTTACAAATACGTAAAATGGTAAAAAAAAAAAATTAAAAAATTAAAGCTAAATAATGATACATATTGATGAATAGTTAAAAATTAATAATAATCACCACTAACACCAATTACTTCAATTTTATGTTTATCATATTAAAGATCTATCTACTAAATAAAATGTATTGTCAACATTTTTTATTGTGATTTAAAAAAAAATGTGTTTCATATATTTCAAATTGTCAAGCTATGCAATCTTTTTTTATCCAATGATAACTATTTAGTAAGCTATATTTTCATTAGAAATTTTTCTGTGACAGCCTGTTAGATTTTAATCAAGGACATTATAGAATTATTAACTGTATA
The DNA here is from genome assembly GCA_033556935.1 of Timema podura. Taxonomy (NCBI): domain Eukaryota; kingdom Metazoa; phylum Arthropoda; class Insecta; order Phasmatodea; family Timematidae; genus Timema; species Timema podura. The sequence continues at coordinate 42,529,154 of JAVRXN010000007.1, read as the reverse complement.
TATTTACTTATTACTATTTCTTTTTACTGAATTTTAATTTGTTTTATTGCAAGTCTTTTTAAAACGGTCAAGTTATTGTATGCAATATTTTAAATTCAATGATAATGTATTTTCCAATTTAGTAATTTATGCATTTTTTGTAACTGTTCAGTGCTAGTCTGTTAGTGATCTTTGAGCGTTCAACCCCTAAAGATGTTGTAGTTTACTGATTCATAATTTGAAGTAGCGTCCCTGATTTTTATATATGGTTGAGTAACTGTCCAACCCACTTCAGTGGTCAAACTTTCTCAAGCGTCACTCTCGTGTTGGACTGCTGATGATGGGGAGATTGGGGTTCTAATCCCGGTCGGGTATAATGAAGATGTTTTTATCTAAATGATTTCCCATTTTCCTTCCACACAAATGCGAGTTACATTACCTCTGAAATACCTCCTTCCTAATCACTACCCCATTAGAGTAATTATTATATTTGCGTATAACCTGAACAGGTAGTAAGATGCGGTAATAAAAACCAGTATTTTCCAACTATCCGAGTATTGAAATTACACGCCTCATTAATGGTCGAACGTCAGGTTAAGTGACGAGCTTGTTGGGGCGAAGCAATGATTTGTTTGTTTGTGCTTCAAGCATCATCAAGCCGCAAGTCGACATCAAAACACATCATTTTCTCTTCCTCCAATGAATTAATTATTAATGCTTCTGATGCAGGAAGGCTTGTAAAGCGAAAGTTAATTAATAACTCAGCCTGATTGCAAACAAATTGTGCTCATGCATAAAGGGTTCATCTACCTCAAAAAGCCCCAAGCAAGGGATGGAAATAAAATTAAAATCTGACGATACAAAACCAGGGTATTATTTATAGACCTGTTCTGCATTGTAAGATTTTAATTCCCAAGGCGGTTAGGGGGGGGGGGGGGGCAAATATGGCAGTTATGGCAAGACCTCAAATTTTTTATTTTTTATTTACCACCCAAGGACAACCATAAATAACTTTTAGAAGCATCAAATTTTCAAAAAAAATTTGGGAGAATATTATTCGAAATATCTTATAGATACATTTAATTTTCCAAAATTTGCCAGATTAGGAACATAACAAATAACTTCTAGGGACGTGATATTTTCCAAAAATTTTCTGATAAAGACCATTCCAAATAGATTTAAGAGCATCCATTTAAAAAAATCTGGGGGAAAACTACTTTAAATAGCTTCTAGAGGAAACTTTTTTTTAAATTTCCGGACAAGGACTATTTTGTTCCGTGTATTCTTACGGCAACGCTGCCACTACTGCAATGTCTCGTCACCCAGACTGGCATCTCTGCCCGACTGCCAGGTGTGTGATGCACCATTGGTTTCTTTATTTTGTAACCAACACAGCTGCCGTGGCATCCTAGTGTGATATAGGCCATAGGATTCCGTCACCATTGATACTTCTCTTATAAAAATATTCCGGTCTGTGGGGAAAATATTACGACAAGCTTCCGATTACTCACGTTAAAAGTGCCGCAAAAGTTAAAACTTTGAAATAGTACTGGAAAAATGGCTTTTATACAGTCATTGTATCTAAACTAAGATCACTTACATAATTAGTTATCATAAAAATAGTTAAAATAGCATCTAGAGGCATTTATTAGTCATATATTGTTTTCGCCTCGAGTGTAACCGCTAAACCTCCCGTCTCCAACAAAATTTAATCCTGACTACACCCTTGAATGTTTTTGCCCCATATATATATATATATAAATATATATGTATGTATACAGAAATTTTTTACACAACATATTTATATATTAATATTAATATAAGTATATTATGTGTTCGTCAAATTCTTTAGTAAACAAACTAAGGTAAACATAAAAGGCAAGTAGTAAATGATAGGGGTGTTCAAATTTATTATTATTAGTATCATAATCGTTATTATTATTATTTTTATTATTATTATATCACAGTTTATTAGTTGCAGCTGTTTACATCTGAATGAAAATAGTAAAATCGCTAACAAATATATTTAATCAATAGATGTATAATATATGTAATTAGTATAATATATTTAATAAATAGAAGTTGACCAGATATTTGCATTACAACAAGATATTGAGAAATGTATGGCAGTAAAGAAGAAAGTTTATTGTGCATTCGTTGATCTGGAGAAAGCGTTTGATCCTGCGAATAAAAATATGTTGTGGAATGTTCTGAGAGAGCTTGGTGTGGTTACATGGTTAGTAGATGCAATTATAGCGGTGTATAATGGAAGTAAAGCGTAAGTGAGGGTGGATGTAGCTTTGAGCGAATAATTTGACACTGAACAGGGTGCTTTACAAGGTTGTATTATGTCTCCATGGTTACTTAATGTTTTCATGAACAAGTGTATGAGGGATGCTTGTGTACAAGTGGACAGTGTGTATGTGAGAGTGCTGATATAAGCAGATGATGCCGTATTAATGGCTGTGAATGAGTGACTTGCAGAATGCATTAAATCGTTTGAATGTGGCGACAAGCAGAATGGGTCTTATAAATGTTTCCAAAACTAAGGTGATAGTTTTTGATAAGGACGAATCAGGAAATGATTGTCAGCTTAGTATAGATGGGAAACTGTTAGAACAATTGGATGATTTTGTGTTTCTAGGCAAAATCTTCTGTAAAAATGGAAGGATAGATGGATACATCGATAGACGGGTGAATGCATCTCAGAGAGTAGTTAATTGGATGTATGTGGACTATTGCAGAGCATGAAGTAATATCGAAAGAGAGAAAAATGGCAGTATTTAAAAGTATGTTAAAGCCAACATTATTTTATGGATGTGAAGCGTAGGTTTGTCGGGAGAAGCACAAGAGCAAGATGAATGTATCTGGAGTGATATATTTAAGAAAAGTATGTGGAAAAACTTGTAATGAATGGGTGCTAAAGGAATGTGCTTTGAAAGAGAATTCAATAGATCAATGTGTTGGTCTGGACATATTGAGAGGATTAGTGTGGATCGAGTAATGAAGTAATTATATGAAGGTATTTTTAGCTATATACACAGTGTCTTACCTACACCGTATGGGAATGGCGTGATTATATATGTAATGTTTTTACTAATGGTGGTGTGGATAGAGAGTGGGAACCATTTAAGAAAAAAACTCTTAGTATACATAGCCGGGATTCTAACCCCAACCTCTCCGTAAAAGAAAAACGGACTATACGTGCCTGAGATTTCTTGTTAAAAGGTTAAAAGGATCTCAATGCACACATAATATATTAGAAATTCAGATTATGTCATAATTGTGACAAACATGAGATTGGGTATTTTTAACCTGCTAATCAGAAATGTTGGGCACTTATAGTCTGTTTTTCTTGTGATGGAGAGATCTGGGTTAGAATCCCGGCTGGGTCTATTAAGATGGTTTTCCCTAAATGGTTTCCCACTCTCTCTCCAAACAATTTTTTTTCTAACTTTCACTTTCTTCATCCCTATTTCAATAGTTTATTTAAGTGTGAATTGCCCTAACAGGTATGGCGAAGAAATAATTAATAAAAAATAACTATAGCATGTAAGTTTCGGAGACGAGTGTTATAAAGCACTAATTAAAATTGAAACTCTACGCTCGCTTGGTTGATGAATTATGTTATGGAAATTGTGTTGTTCTTATCGATTAATTTAAATTCTTCTTCTTAAGTCAACAACCCGAAGGTTGGTTTGATGTGAATTCTATCCATCCGGTGTGTAGAGCATGCACTAAGCCCTACAGCAAGTTAATGCTGTCTGCACCAACGGGTAGATTATTATTATTATTATTATTATTATTATTATTATATAACCGTTCGGGTTGTACGCACTTAGGCTAATGTATAGTGGTCGGGTGATTGTGAGATGAAATTGAGGACCTACAGTTTAACGTGGGATCCGAACAACGGTGGAGGCCTGGCATTCCTACCATTCACCATTTGTGTGTGATACATGTCTTGTTAGAGGTTAAGGAAGGGTTTGGCAATCAGATAAATCTGTGCCGGGACCAAGGTTGAACCCGGACCCCCAGCACAGAAGTCCGACACCTTACACTTAGGCCCCAGGTCACCCACCTGGTAGAGATCCCATGTACTAGTGTAGTTCAGAAAGTATGGTGATTGCCCGTTGTCTTCCACAGTGAATTTCTATGAGCGACAGCAAAAGAGCCTATCAGTTTTGCCAGGAAAGGTACTTTCACATACCATCCGGTGTTATTTCACCTGCTACACCCCACAATCGACATGGAACCGATGGCTTTATTTACCCTCCGATTTTTATCGCTCAAGAAAAATCCGTCGGTCTCATCTGGGTTTGAACCCACGAAAATCGAGTCCTAAGGCGAGTACTTTACACCAAGACCACTGAGATCTATTAAATTTTAATTAGTATTAGGCCTACGTAAAAACGAACGCTATATTAGGTGGCCGCATGGTGCAAGGTTCTACTCTCGCAATAAACTAGACTGCCAATGAAGGGGGGAATCGATCCCAGTAGGGTGCCCTAAGGGTGGTTTTACCTAAATGGTTTCCCACACTTTTTCCACGCAAATGTGGTTTCACCTCCTTAAAATTCAACCTTCCTCATTCCTACCATATTAGCGTAGTTAGTACATAAGAGTATAACCCAGCCCACTTCGGTGGCCGCGTTGTCTAACGCACTACTCTCGTGTTAGACTAGACTGCCTAAAACGGGGAGCTCGGGGCTTAATCCCGGTCGGGTGCATTGAGGGAGGTTTTATCTAAATGGTGCTACCCTCTCCTTCCAAGCAAATGCGGGTGCACTTAATATCAACTAAACCTTTCCAATCCCTAAACCATTAGTGTAATTAGTGCATGGGTGTATAACCCGAACGGTTAGTAAGATGCGGTGCTAAAAAGTATAGCCCGAATGGGTAGCAAGACGCTGTGCTTAAAAAAAAGTGTTTATTTTTACTTTCTCACATCTTTGGGTAGAGAATGTATTATGGCCATCAAAAAAATTGATCTCTAGACTTTTATAGATGTCGAAGTTTCATGACCCCCTAATATGAAAAATTGGTTTTCGCAATGCTGTATGTCTGTCTGTCTGTCTGTCTGTTACTGGGACTGGAGCTGAAACCAATCTACCAATCAGGCTAATTTTCCTAAGGTTCTTCATAGGTTTTTTTAACTGTCTACCAAACCTTTAAATTAAAGATAATTTACTTAAGGAGGAAAAAAAAAAGAAATTAATTTTCTCAAAATATTCTTTAACGATTTTGATTAAATTTCGTATCCAGACACTGTTTAGCTTTGAAATCAAAATGGCAACTCTAATTTTCCAATAAAAATAACAAGTTTTTTATTACAAAAGTGAAAATTCCAATTTTGATAATATCTCTTAAGATATGTATCTTTGGTGAGAAAAGAGATGTTACTTTTCCCTCAATAACCTATGTTTATTTAATAGTAACAGTGTATGGTATTTCATTTATGGTGTTTAGGGGAATGTTTCTGCAACAATGTATATTATTTGAGTAATTATCTCCATTTTTAGGCAAATAAACTAGAAAGTCTGTTCGGTGAACTTAACGTTTATTTTACAAACTCTCTTCATTTTGTACATTTTTTATGTTATATCGGTTGATTGCTCGATATTGCCCATGCCAAATTTTATCTCTGTTTGACTCAATTTGTACGTATGCGTCCGCCATCTTGGATACGCCATCTTATATTCTATAAGCTTAGGATATTTCTTATAATGATGTCATGATCCATAGCGTCCATACGAAATTTCATTTCTTTAGGACCCAATTTGTACGTTGTGTCCGCTATCTTGGATCCACCATCTTGGATTTTTCAAGTTTAAAATTGTTCCCATAGAGATGGCGTGTTCCATGGTGTTCGTACCAATGTGTATCTCTCTAAGGCAGGGGTCTTCAACCTTTTAAAGTCCAAGGACCAACGTTTATGTCTCTTTTTGGCTCACGGGCCGCAATACTGTACCGATATTATCAGGGCTGAACCTAGTATATATTCTATTTCTTTTGATGTCCCGAGTGTCTTAGCGGTGATGAGCGAACGTTAAAACTCCCAACTATGTCCGAACACACCCGAAATAGTACTCTCTCTTTTGTCTACTAGAGTAGTCGTTTGCCGTTTTAAGGTAAATTTGTATAGAAACGTAATATTTTTATTCACGTATAAAGCAAAAATAGTTTATAGAATAACTTGAAATACCTGTTTATTTTATTATTTAATTATGTAAAATGTTTCATGAGCCGGCGGGCCGCAAGTGGCCCGCGGGTTGAAGACCCCTGCTCTAGGGTATCGGTAATTGGGATGAAGAGCCTTGGAAGGACGGACAAATAGCGCATGGATTTTAAATATGTTGATATTCAAAACTGTTTGAAAACTAGGAATGTGCAATTCGAAGACTAGTTGTCACTTTTCATGACGGCATGCTTTAATGCTCTAAATCTCCTTACGAATGATGTATCTCAAATGTTACAAACGTTCAGAATTATACGCGCCCTGTTTCTTGAAAGCCTGTGTTCCACGAGCTTCCATTGTCAATAAATTTGTGGAAAAGGGCATCTAAATTTACTTTGAACTTCAAATTGAATATTCGCATCGCCCCAGGAGGTATTCTTCGGTGAGCTTTATTTAGTAATCGGAATTGATCTAAACAGCTCGAGCACAAGTTATAAAAATACAGACGGAAATGCACATGGAATTCTATAAATAAAATACAGATTGAAATGCGCACGGAATTCGATAAATAAATATAGATTTGTAACGATGTTACCAACAAATACGAGCTCAACCAACCGACTCAACGCCAAGTATAATGGGCCTCAACTCACCAAACTGCCCTCCGAACGGCCCGTCCAACCACTCATCATGCTTGCGTACACGCACAAGAATATCCTGACACCAAGTGAAGGCGGGCCAGCTGACTTCACTCCATCGGCGGTCAAGGCCCCGCCCACCACGAAGAAGAAATCAGCAAACTTGACTCAACCAGTTTCCGGTTGTTCTAATTAAATGCTAACAGCGCTATCTTTATGTTACCAGAGTTGCCCCCTTTTCCCACCGGAGCGCTACTCGTGTCCTTTCTTTTGTTTCCCTCTCCCCTCCGATTTCCCCTCTCTGAGGTCAGAATCGACGCTGGCAAATCGTATATAACAGATTGTATGTTTCAAATCTTTACTAAATTACATCGCAGGCTTCATTAAGGTGAGAGCGTTGTTAAACGTTTCTTCTGGGAATATTTATTTACTTTTCTAAATTCTTTTTCGGCGTTATTATGGGGGGGGGGGGGAACTATTTTCCAAATTCACTGTTAGACTTAACTTCGATTGATTTCGATTGCTTCATTGTTGATGAGTTTTAAGTGGCGTAACCACGACTCGTTGAGATTAACTTTAAATTCCTTTGGCGCACTTTGAGTGCTATGTACTCTCTTACCTTAATTAGTCGAACTTGGGGTACTTTCAACCAGATGGTTAAACAGTATGTTTATATGATACTTAAGTTTAGGTTCTTAATGTACGTTTTATGTTAGGCGCGTATACCCTTGGGCTACGTTATGTTAGCATAGGTTTAAAATGAAATTAATATTGAAAGACTTGATTAGATTTAGTTAATGGTAACAGCCCATTATGGCACATCTGACGGTTAGCATACCTTGTTGTTGCATTTCTGAGGTTTAGACTGAGAGCACGGCTCAATGTTAAATTTAAATTATGAAGAGATTAATTGTAAATATCAAATGAGTAGGGTAGTTGTGTACCAGACACCATGTACATTTTAAATGTTTTATAGGATTCTTCTTTCAGAAACTCTGGTAGGATTAGTGACAGAAATGTGAAGTAGGTTTGACTTTAACGTGAGTCTTATAAACTTGTGCAAGTAAATATTAGGATAATAAAATTTCTAGCTTATGATATTTAAATATGGTTGTATGTATAAAGATTTTACTCTGTAATTCAAGGTGATAGGAAGTTTGCAAATTGCGTTCAAATGGGACAAACTTTATTTTGGCAAAGTATACAGAGATGTTGCCTATAGTCTGTTGAGACTTATGTTGATTATATGGTGGAAGGAGAATATATAGCTAAGACTAGCTTAGGCTGCTGGAGCCAGGACGAGCATCCTACTTATTAGACTCTCACAATATAGATGTTATCCTCGAACCATACGAATGAACTGGGTAACCTTGATGATTTATGAATTAATCTTTAAATCTAAATTTAACTTGGTGACCTTTAGGTCGTATGCTCCACGGAGTGATTTCTGTTATGAATGTTCCAGACCCTTTGGGTCCTCTGATTCTGTACATTACTCTATTTTGATATACTAAATAAACTGTCAACATTATTTCTTGTATTTCTTTTATCCTCTGACACGCTTCCATGGTATTGACTAGGTGGAGGTAAAAGACGGTACAGATTGGGGCCAAAATGAACTTAAAACTTGATTATGTATTGAAAATAGAACTATATATTTCTTATAACAAATCTTTATCAGCCATTTCTGGGTTCGAATAGTCTAAGGTGTCACAAAATCAAGAGACTGGACTACCTATAAAGGGGAGATCGGGGTTCTAATTCCGGTCGGGTGTATTGAGGATAGTTTTTCCTAGATGGTTTTCCATTATCCCTACACGCAAATGTGGGTACACTCTCTAAATTCAACACTACCCACCCCTAACAAATTAGCGTAGTTAGTACATTTAGGCATAGCCCACACGGGTAGCAAGACGCGGTGCTAAAAAAGTATCCATGCTACAGTTCAATTTTAGTAGAAAGAGCATTTCATAAAATATAAACTTTTTTTTCGATCAACATTGATAACATTTTTCTATCGGTGTTAATTTCTAGGTATTTATAATATCTATCAAAATTGACAGCTGCAGATCATACAACTTGACGTATGAATACGTGAAAGTAGGTCTAGTAACTTTTATAGCTGTAAGATAAGGTTCTTCCAATTAAAATTGGGGTGTATCTTAGAAAATAAAAGTATAGTGACGTTTCTATATTTTAATTCGGTGAGTTGTTTTTTGCCATCGTATATTACTACCCGTTCGGGCTACACGTAAATGTACTTATTACGTTAATGTGTTATGGTGAGAAAGGTTGAATTTTAGATGAAGTATACCAGCATTTGTGTGGAGGAAGAGTGGATAACCATTTAGGGAAAAAACTATCAGCACACCTGACCAGGATTCGAGCCCCGATCTCCCCATCATTAACAATCCAGTCTATTGCGAGAGTGACGCCTTAGCAGGGATTTACAAACTTTTCAGAGCGAAGGATTCCTTTTACCAGAAAAAATACCTTTTAGAACCTTTACAAAAATGTTTAATCTACGCTTTTAAACATTCAATAAATTCAGTTGGGTGACCTTGCGGTCCAGGGGTAAGGTGTCAGACTTCTGTGTTGGGGGTCCGGAGTTCAATCCTCGGTCCCGGCACAGATTTATCTTATTGCCAAACCCTTCTTTCACCTCTGACAAGACGTGTATTAATCACAACTTGTGAATGTGTGGAATGCCAGGCCTCCACCGTGGTTCGGATCCCACTTTAAACTGTAGGTCCTTCATTTCATCTCACAATCAACCTACCATCACACATTAGCGTAAGTGCGTATAACCTGAACGGGTAGTAAGACACGGTGCTAATAATAATAATAATAATAATAATAATAATAATAATAATAATAATAATAATTCAGTTAAATTTAACAATCATAGAAGCATAAAACAAACGGAAAACATCACCTGTTATGGCCACACCTTTAGCAAATGCCCTTTGTTAAAACATGTCAATCCTAATTACTGATATTATTTTATAGTGTTATAAACAAACAAAGAATATTCTGAAATTGACTCATGGAGCATTTTATAAACGCTGCATTAGAGCATGTGGACACCGAAGCTGGTTTTAAAACGCGAATGATAATTAACTGTAAATGTTTCTAAATGTACGTTAAAGCCATTAAAAAAGAGCGTCTTTATGACCTTGTTGCGCAACATTGTTCGCTACAAAATAGTAAATGATGGCCAACTGTCAATGAAGTCACCGCAAGCGAGAGTCTCGTTAATTGTCGAAAACCGAACAACCCCCTCGAAACCTCTCTGGATGATGTAATTGTGTTCTCTCGGGAATCAATCACGGGTCCTTGAACTCAACACCTACCAGGAGGAAGGGGGTGGGGCAATGTGATCTACACGTGACCACAGGAGACTTAACAACAGATCAAGGGGATACGACCCCGGGACTACGCATCACATGGCTGCATCACGTGTCTGGCACGAGTTGCAACTGATGCTTAATGATATTGTGTGTAATCTCCTGTGAACATGGTCTATATCGCCAACACAACAAATCGAAATAAAAGGTATATTTAAATTTGAGATGTATTGTTATTTGAGCTGCTAACCAATCTCCATTAAGGTAGGAGTTTAGAGGATGAGAGAAAAGGGGTTTTCGCAATTTTTATACAATAACATTTTTTGGGTTAAAAAACTACAAAAAACTTAACTTTTTTATCGTTCCCTACACTTCCACCTTAAAATATGTTCCCTTTCTCATGGAAAGAAAGTATTGTAATAGTGAAAAATGTCAGCCTTGGAGATCATGATGTAGGACCTATTTATGTGCCATGTGCTCCCGAAATAGAAAAAAAGTGTTTTTTACATGTTGTCTGTACCCAAGTCTATCTATACCAGGAGCTACACCCAAAAACGGTTCGATGTATTTTGTTCAGATTTGATATTAAGGGTGTTTATGGTCATACCTAATTATTTTAATTTTTTGTATTTTAACTCTAAATAAAGGGTAGTTTTCTGGTAATTTATTTTTGAAAATAACTTGGGTGTGTTTGACATGACAAATAACACTGCATACTAGTTTGGAGGAAATAATTCGTTTAAGGGTAGTACAGAGATGACTAGTTTGTGAGAGTTTGAGATTTTTCGGAAAGGGCTCTAAAGTTCTTGTTCAAAATGTGTATCTGGTGAGTGTTTTACAAAATAAATAAGAATGTATGTCTGTTTTTCTCAAGATAACTAAATTTAATATAGTTTATTATTTTTGTAAATTTTAAATTTTAAAAATGGCTGTATCAACTTTGTTCAAAATTGATATCTGAACAGCGTTTTATATGAGTATCAAAATAAAGGTTTGTTTTTCAGAAGAATAAATAGGCCTACTAAGGAGTATTTTACTTATAGTCGATTTTTTTAAATTTTGTCACAAGCTAGGAAAGATGAAATGATAAAGTAAACTAATGCATAATTTTGTCGTACTATTTTTGTTGTTGTTGCAAAATCCGGCTTACATTTTGATTAATTTAGGAACACACAAGTCGAACTTTGTAACTTATCTTGGAAAATTTAACAAGAGCTTCCGTAGGGTAATTCAACGCCAAAATGACTTGGATAGTATTTTAAATGTACATTATGCTGGGTAGAGCAATTTAAATTCACATTCAAACTTAGTTTAAATGGTATCTGGTACTTAAAAGTATCATTAGTGGAATTTAATTATGGTTCTGAATCTGTGCATTTCAACTGCCAGAGATTCTATTATTTCCTTTAGTTAAGTTTATTTTCCCTATAAGCCACTTTGTTTAAAACGTTCCCTTAACACTCTTTGCTAGTCAAATAGTCTAAATACAAGGATAACTGTGGACATGTAACCTTTAGATAAATATAATAAAACTTTGTTATGAATTTCCGCACCTGACCATTACAAATATTACTAAAACTACTTTAACATATTATAATAGTAAATAAAACACTCCATAGCATCATCCTGCAATATAGCCATACCTGCCGAGCGGCCGTCGTCTATTGGAGAAGATAGTACCGACTTATTTAGATAGAGGGTGTCATGTGGTCAGCACAACGAACTCTCCGGCCGCTAATCTCAGTCTTCTGGACCGAAGCAGCTAAATTTTCATTCAAGTAGGTCCTCATTTGTCCTCACGAGGCTGAGTTGACCTCGTTCCAGACCCACTGCTTCACAGAAAAATCTGGAAGCATCGGGATTCGAACCCACGACCTCTGGATCTGTAACCAGGAACTCTGACCACTAGCTCACGGAGGTGGTCAATACTTATATGTAGCGTGTATGTAATATATAGCTTATATAATATATACTAATTAAATAGCAAGATGTTATCAATGTTCACCGAAAAAAGATTTGCATTTTCTAAAAGGCTCTTCTTATCAAAAGCCTACTGTAGTATAAACGCCCACATATGATGCACGTGCTATAAAAAAATAGCCTGGCTATTACCATCTCAAGATGGACGAAACAATATTAACAAGAAATAATGCCATGTGATCGAATTGGCGCCGACACTTGGCATATTAGGGCCACCTGCTGTTCGCTATTCCCACTGCCTCGTTTAGCAGGCTGTACCGCATTACATTTCGACTTTAATATCAACCGGTGATCCTTGCCGGCTTATAGCCTGTGCTTTACTTCGTTCTGTCTGATCCAATAACAACACTTCCTCAGAGGAGCCAGTGAATGAAGCCATTTGGAACAAACGGGCTGTGGACATAATCAGAGCTACACTGATACAGCCTGGTGAGAGAAATATGTTTAGAAATAAGAAATAACGTAGACATTAACATTTTCTTTATACTCTTTATTTTAAACGGCGTCTTACCACCCGTTTGGGTTACATGCATATATTCTAATCACGCTAACGTAGTAGGGATGAGTAGTATAAAGTTTAAAGAAAATTTACCCGCATTTGCGTAGAGAGAAAGAGTGTAAAACTATTAAGGTAAAATAAAACATCCTCAGTGCACCTGGATGGTCATCGAACCCCGATCTACCCATCATCGACATTACAGTTTATTTAAATAATAATAATAATAATAATATTTAGCACCGCGTCTTACTACCCGTTCGGGTTATACGCCTAAGTACTAATTACGCTAATAGATTAGGAATTGGATGGGTCGAATTTAGAGGAAGTGAACCCGCATTTGCGTGGAGGAAGAGTGGAAAACCATTTAGGAAAAACCACTCCCAGTTCACCCGACCGAGATTCGAACCTCGATCTCCCCGTCCTCGGTGGTCGAGCTCAACACGACTAGCGCGTTAACCAACTACGCCACCGAGGCGGGTGTTTATTTAAAGAGTGACACCTCAGACCAGAGGTAAATGGTATATTTTTAAACGTACCCATAGGTGTGGCGAATGAGAAGTGAAATTCACAACATACAACACAATACAACAAATTGCTCAAATTGAAAAAGTAAGACAATTTAATGCGAAATTTGGCAATCCTTTTGTCTGACAAGTTGCAGAAACATTGTCTGAATATCTAAAAGAGGAATACTCCCAATGATATGCAGGACATATCAAGTTAAAACCAGCACACGCCGTCAGGGAAAAGTTTATTTTACCTTGAGAGTGGGCAGACTAAAATTCGCCACACCTTTATGGTAGATTTTGCCCCTTGTGGCGATTGGCTACAGGGTTGCCCACCCCAGCCTTACACCATTCGACCATCGAAGTGGGGGTTTGGCGGGTTTTTTTCCGCGTACCCACCGAAGCGGTGGCGATCAGTACATAAAGGTATTAATGATTACATTTTTATTCCAAATATTGGAACTAGAAAATTTTATTTCAAGTTCATATATGAACAATGAGCAGATATATAATTGTTACATCAAAGTGTACAAACAGAATAATTATTATTGTATTTTGATCTACTAAAATAATAATTGAATCGGCAGCTATACGCTGCAAGCATAAATGTATTACAGTACAAACTACAAAGTGTTGACTGGGTACGCCAGTTTGTGGTATTTTTAAAAGTTCATCGTACTTATCGGGGAAATCACTAACATCCTCCCCCTCCCCAAACCCAAAGCACATTCAAATTTAATAACGATTAAAAATATGCTCCACTGTTTAAACTCAAATGTGACAGTTTTATTGATAAAGAGTTTGTTTTCAACAATAATTAGTAAAAGATTTACCTTGTAAATACCTGTATTTTGTAGGGTTAAGTTTAGTCTGGTTTGCCGTTAAAGGGTAGTTCTAGGTTTTAATCTCGTAAGATGTACTTAGAGCGTTTTTTTTTTTACTTAATTGGTTTTCTACTCTTAATCTAAGCAAATGTAGGCAAACTTACTTTAAATTATACCTGCCTCATCCCTACTTAATTAGTATGTACTACGAATTATACAAGGTAGTTGCGAGCGAAGCAACTGATTCAGATCGGCTACTGCGCATGACGTCAGAACCGAGCGCTTTGCTGACAGGCCGCACCACTTAGTGTGATACTTGTGCCGGGAACTAACCCTTTTATCCAGTTAAGTTAAATATTATCACTTGAATCAATCACGTGAATTATGTTTCATTAGTGTAAAATTTATTCTTAGCGTATGCATCCTAGTAGTTTACAAAAACCCGTTCGGTGGCCACATGGTCTAACGCGCTACTCTCACAGTAGACTAGACTACCTATGACGGGAGATCGAGATTGAATCTTGGTCGGGTTTACTGAGGGAAGTTTCCCCAAAATTGTTTTCCACTCTCCCTCCAAGCAAATTCGGGTACAATTTCTATTAATTTAACGTCCCTAATCCCCAAAACCATTAGCGTCATTAGTACGTAAGCGTATAACCCGAACGGGCAGTAAAACGCGGTGTTAGAAAAAAGTTTACAAAATATTGTTTTAAGCATTCACAATTAATTGTCTTGTGTTTGATCGGTTCTTACAGTCGAAACAAAATTATTCGTTTGGACTTGAATTGAAAAACTTGTCCCTGTTTGTGGTTGTAATTATAAAACAAATTAATGAATATGTGAATTTCTTTTAACAAAATAATGGTATTGCACAATAAAATTATCTTACACAATTTACCTAAGTTCTATAATAGTTTGTCGTAACCTAAAAAATAAATATGTTGGTATTGTTTATTTTCAAGAAAGAATCTTCAATAAATAAAGAAAGCTAGAATACGTGTCTCACATTTACGTACGAATTCTTAGCCTGCCATCTCTCCCTTTTATGTATGTTTATTTCGTGTGGGCCTGGTAGATCTGTCAGGATATCTTTGGCCGAGGATAAGGAGGGGGGGGGGGATGATATGATTAGGCTACTGGTGTGGGTTTGTGATTGACGTTGGACTTGGATTTTAAAGGTTTATTAATACTACTATTCTAATTAAAATGCGATGTTAAAAGTGAAGTTAAAATGAAGAACTTGGTGAACATAGAAAAGCGAGTGACCGAACGAGGTGTTACCTATGGCCTGACTGACAGCTAGGCAGTCCCTGCATGGTCGTAGAGCCTGGTTCCCTAGGCTCAAGCGCAGCCCTGACTGGTACTTGGTGAACCCGACGACCTAGCCCACGTGGCCCCGTGACAAGCAGCGTGACCTTCCAGTTCACAATCTCTTCATAGTTAGCCCCAAGGGCTTCAAACCCTCCCATTTAAACCGGGCGACCGGCCTGGTTTCTAGCTATGGACTGCTGACACCTCCTTTTTAAGTCAGCGCTTCTAGTTTATTTGATTATTGATTCATCATAACTATCCTCGCAACACCTGTTATGTCATTTGCCACTCACAACATCCAATGTTTATACAAACAGGCATTCGGAACTTTAGTCTCAATTTATTCAAGTTTCTCTTTATTATAAAAAAATTCTTGTCCTGACTAAACAACTGATTTCTTATCTGGACACTTAACATGAGTTTTTTTTATTTATGATATTTGTTAAATATTAAAATACTTTCAACCGCTTTGGTGGCCGAACGGTCTAAAGGGTCATTCTTGCAATAGATTGAACTGCTGATAATGGAGAGATCTGGGTTCAAATCCCGATTTAATATACTGTGGGTGTTTTTATCTCAATTGTTTTTCCACTATCCCTCCACGCAAATTCGGGTGTAATTCTTTAAATTAAACTCCCTCATCAACACATTTTCGTACAACCCGAACGGATAGTGAAAAGCAGCACTAAAAAAATACATTTTTTTCTACTGATATAATATTCTCCATGACAACTCTTGAAACATTCTTCCACTTGAGGGCGCTAATTTTTTAAGAATATGAGAAGGGGGATGTCTGTTAGGAAATTAACTATACTATTATCAATTAAAAGTTTGTATACGTATATCTGGACCTCCCATATGAGGGTCCATCAAGTTACCAGCACCCCCCTTCCTGCGCTCTTGTTTCCACAAGTGGGATGAGTGTTCTGATGTCCCAACACGCCTCGTATATATATGAAAATAGACACACTAATACATTTTGATTGACTCTAAATCCTGTGATATTATTTAGGTATGTGGACAGCTTTGTGCAGTGATGCACTCATAAATGTATATGGAGGAGGAATGGAGGGCATACAATCAAGGCCGTAGTTCAAATGACATATTTTCTAGAGAAAGTGGGGTACTAGCCGTAGGAGACCAAGCTAATTTATGAATATTAAGTGCCTCGTGAAGCTATTTGTATTTATTTTTATGGTAACTTGAGACAACTATTTAACTTATGTAAGTGTTGTAGGCAATATTCTTTTAATAGTAAGTAGCTTAGTAACAGTAACAAAATCATTCAAATGTGCTAAATTTATACACTTATCTTTGGTTTACTATGTAAGAACCGGAAAGAAACTATAACACGTTTTAAAACTCAGTTTTATTACTAATTTGATTTTTCTTTCTTTAGAAATGAGAAAAATCCATATTTAAAATGTGTATTGTATTTTCTACATTTCACATAAATTAAATTTGTAGGATTTTTTTTTAACTTATTAAAAGAGTAAAAGAGTATTACTTTTTGAAAGAAATATTTATAATCAATCCATTTTGTGGCCGAGACCTCTAAAACGCTATTACGCGCGACGTGACGTTTGCAGGGGCTACACGCTCCCCCAATAATTTGTTCACTCTTAGCACCGTTAACATAAATAGTGAAATGTTTTATTCTGAAAATTGAGAATTACGTTTGGAGCAATGCATAAATAATTTATTCCGTTATTAATAAGTAACTTATTATCAGTACAATTATTTTCTAAAGTGAAAATAGGTTCTTTTTTGTCTCCCTCCTCCCCAATAAAGCTAGTGAGGCACTCTGGCTCAAGTGTTGATTAACCAGCTTTGGTAGCTTTGTCAGTTCAAATCTCAGTCAGGTGTAAATTACTGTATGTGAAATTGGGTGTGGTATGAGGTGTTTTGAAGTATATCTAAGTGCGGTCCCAAGTGTAACAACCCTTATCGTATTGAGAGCCTTAAAAATACTGATGTACTTAAACCTAAGAATGGTAGCTACTAGTTAAAGCTATGTTCTTGTACCTTTAGTTTTATATGCTTTAAACAGCTAGGCCGTATTGATTAAATTTTATTTGTCCACGTACAGTGTATCAGCCTTTTTTAATTCTGAATTTTAGGGGTATATTTAATGTGCATAGCGGTACTAACGTTTGAATATTAAGTCGTAATCCTGGCCTTAAAGTGTGGCCAGCGCAGTGTTGCCAACTGTACGATCTGGATACTACTTTTGATATAATTTCACCACGTGTACAACCCAATTTTAGGATATTTTCTAAAAGTAATATCCTGTGGCCCTGTTATCTAGTAACAAATTTTACACTTTTTTTTTAAGAAAATCGCAGGGCCTATCAATATAATGCCAGAAAGTAGTATCCTACCGGTCAAAATACAATCTATTTCAGGTCCATGTACTATCGCTAGAGACTATAAACTTGGCAACACTGGGCCAGCGTAAAAAACCTATGCGTTCTACATTTTAGTTATACGTCATAATATGATTTAAGTTTTTATTAATATTATTTATGGTCTAGGGGGAAGATCCCCCCCAATCCCCTCTAGAGTCGCTACTGGGTTTGTTGTAAATTCCACTTAAGCTTTGTACAGACAACATTCATAGTATGAATTAGGTCGTTTCCTGAAATACGGTATCTTTTTTATTTTTTCCAATCTATACAATTTTTGACATGATTTATTTGGTCAACAAAAGCAGATGAATTGATTATGTCAAAACACTCATTGATTAATTTTAGAGTGCTTGGAATTGAAAGTATATCTATGGTAAATTTGCTTCTTTCAAAGGCATAAACTAGTCCGTTTATTTGTCCTAAAACTCACTATGATGTCATAGCATCACCTCCCTCTACTAACCTTGGAGATGTATATTCGTAGTGCCATGCCCAATTAGTGTGTAATATAATAAGGCTAGACGGGGTAGTAATATTCATAAGACTGGTAAATGTAGAGTGACTTTCTTGAGTCGTTGAACCAAGACTTAAGGTGGGACTGTAGGAAACGCGGGAAAAGGTCAGTGTTTTTACATCAAAACATTTTTCCTTCAAAAGAAATCAAATATTCCTTCAGTAGAAACATAGAGTTTAATTTTATTCACATGGTGACCTCAACCATTCTTGAAAATCTATCAAGGGTGTTCTGGAATTTAATAACAACTTCTCTCTTAATTTAAAAGTTTGTCATCAAATGATAATATACTTATGACCAGGGGCGGATCCAGATAATTTTCATAGGGGGGTCATATTTATAAATAACATAATTACTTAGTGTTAGATTTCTGTTTGAAGAAATTTATTAGTTTCACATTCATATTTTGATCTTGTGTATGTTTAAAATCGTGGTCATCCTCCTCAATTTTTTTTAAATCAGACCGTTTTTATAAACTATTTAAGTGGCCCTTCTTCAACATTTTTTGGAAAAAGGTTCACTCTAGAAGCTATGAATAGTCTTCGCCTTGATTTTTTTAAATCAGATTATTTTATAAGCCATTTGAAGTATTCCTCACATCGACATTTTTGAAATTTGGATGTCCCTCGTAGTTATTTAGAGTGATCCTCACCTTAATGTTTTACGATAAATAGATACCTCTATAAGATAATCTTTGAAGTGGTCTTACACCGATCAAATTTTGAAAATTGAATTATTTCAGAAACTAGGGTATTTTGGGTGGGCCTCACCTGAAATTTCATCAAAATGATATGTATTCAGAAGTTATTTGGAGTTGTCTTCCCCTAGACATTTTTGAATTTTGGATGACCTTGGAAGCTATTTAGAGCTTTCCTCCCCTGACTTTTTCTGCCAATTAATCACTCTAGTCTAGTATTTATTTGAAGCGGTCTTCTCCGGCAATTTTTGACAATAGAATGCACTTAGAAGTCATTTGGAGTTTCATTCAAGACCATCTTTCAGCTTTATATTCGATAATATCAAAGGATTTGAAATATATCTAGGGGGGATTTATTCTAGGGAGGGCAAATTATTTCACGGGGCAGAGTCCCCCACAGTTCCGCCGCTACTGCTGTCTACACATATTCTATATTCGTTATTCGTGGATGAACTGCTCTCAGGCGATTATTAGTCTTCTTTGATGTGTGGTAGTCTACCTCTCTATGCGGAAGCAATGTTCGTTACTCGCTATGTACGACAAATATTATTACATGAAAACGATTTTTTTTCCCCACACTTGCGTGAGTCATATCGAACATTGAATAAAAGTGGATGAATAACGCACGTGTGGACCCGGCTTAATAGATGTCTGCACATAAAAGTATAAGAAATTGTATAATATATTTGTGTTATGCTTTCTTTCTAAAATTTTAACTTTAATTTTGTTTTTTGTATTAATTTTCTTACTTTCACAGGGGGTAAATGGACCCTTTGATCCCCCTCCCCCACCTGGATTCCGAGCCTGCTCATGACAAATAGTCAAGATATTTTGTGATTACTATGTGTATAAAATTAAACTATTCTTCTACTGGAGCGATATTTGATTTATTTTGCTCAAAATATTATTTTTATATAAAAATTGCAAAAATACTGTCATTAACTCGCATTCGCTACACTCCCAACTTGAAGGGAAAAGTTTAGCCATAAAACTTTCAGATATTTCTTAGAATTTAAATCACCACATCTTTACGATGCACACAGTAGTCATTAAGTGTTCATAGCTCGTTAATATTGATATTAACTTAAATATTTGATATCTTTCAAAAGTTGGTACACCCTAAGTGTAGTGTCGCATAGCTTACACACGGGAGGTGGATCCCCTCTTAGTAAAATAAATGTTATGACACAATCGTACAAATTTTCTCATATAATATAATATATTATAATAGTTCGGAACATTTAAAAAAAATTAGGTTTTTTCATTTAAATAAATCTAGGTAAGTTTTCCTCAGAAAAACAAATATACCATCTTGTTTATTTTATCACCGTGACTTACTACCTGTTCATGCTATACACATATACGATATTACCCTAATGGGGTAGGGAAGTAATCATTTTAGAGGTAATCTAGCCATATTTGCGTGGAAGGTGAGTGGGAAATCATTTAAGGAAAAACCACCCTCAAGGACCCAACCGGGATTCTAACCCCGATCTCCCCGTCTCCAGCAGGCTAGTCTAACACGAGAGTAACACCTTAGAGACCATTCGGCCATTGAAGCGGATATTACCTTGTTAGTCATAATAAACACTCTTAATATATTGTAAACTTTAAACAAAATTGCTCCAACTTTTTTTTATATCAAACTTTCAAAACTCGTTTATTATTGAATTACACTTCATTTAAGGGGTGGATTCAAATTATTTTAAAAAATATCATGAGGTATTTTTATATAGCATATAAATATCGAGTTTGAACAAAACACATCAAACTGTTTCAGCTGTAGCCCCAAGGACAGACGGACAGGGGGACGTAAAGCATGGGCAAAACCCAATTTTTGGGGGGTTCGGGGCACATAAAACGTAAATTTTAATCATAATCTTGAGGTCAAAAATTTTCACGATTATAATAATTTCTCTTTATATTCCCGATATGGAATCTTGTGGCGGCGACTTCTTTCTTCTAGAAGTAGAAACAGTTTACCATTAAGGTGCGGCAGAAGGGAGCGCGAGTAATTTTACAGTTTTTATAGCATTACACTTTTTTGGCCAAAATAAATGAAATATTTCTCCAGTAGCAACATATAGTTGAGTTTTCTGCACATGCTAATATCAACAGATTTTTAATATCTGTCAAGGTTGTCCTGGAATTTTGTCAAAACTTTTTCTCTTTATTTAAAAGGTTTTAACAAACTTCCAGGACACCCTTGAAGGATATTAAAAATCTGTTAATATTAGCATGTGCAGAAAACTAAACTTTATGTTGCTACTGGAGAAATATTTAGTTTATTTTGTCCAAAAAATTTATATTCTATAAAAATTGTAAAAATAATTTCTCTCCCTTCGGACGCACCTTAAAGGTAGCAAGCTTTACTTGGTTCTACTATGTCTCTGCTTATTAGATAAGACCATAGTGTAACGTATATAAGAGGACTATTGCGACACACCATCCATTATTAGAGAAATCGACCAGGAAATAAACGCTCGAACGTCCAAGAAACCCAGCCCTCATTGTACTACGATAAGCCAGTTAGTTCCTACTAACGACGTAATCTACTTGTGTATTTTGAAGTTATTTTGTGAGGCGGGTTGCATAAGCACTCTACGCACCATCACAGTTAGACCTCAATGTACGAAATAGAAAGAAAGATAAGAAAATTAGTAGTTCACCCTGCGAGGCCTCTCATTTAACTACTGATAACATTTCTCTTCATCCTATGACGCATTCAAACACTCACTCTAATATTTGCTCCTAGACAGCATTGACTTACATTTCTAAATTACCCGCCTCGGTGGCTTAGTTGGCTAACGCGCCAGTGGTGTCGAGTTCGACCGCCGAGGACGGGGAGATCGAGGTTCGAATCTCGGTCGGGTGAACTGGGGGTGTTTTTTCCTAAATGGTTTTCCACTCTCCCTCCACGCTAATGTGGGTTTACTTCCTCTAGATTCAACCTTCACAAATCCTAATCCATTAGTGTAATTAGTGCTTAAGAATATAACCCGAACGGGTAGTAAGACGCGGTGCTAAAATTAAATTAAATTAAAATTTCTAAATTCCCTTTTTCTCGTTTCTTATTCTAGATAGACATTTGCTTCCATGGACTTTTTTTAATTAACATCCTGGCAAATTATTCCAACAAGCCCTCTTAAAGAAGAAACCAAATAGCCTAACCTGTAGATCATTTTTAAAAAATGCGTTTGTACAAAACTACTTCAAGATAAAAATAATATTTTTTTTTAACAAGGTAATACAATTTTTAGAATTATTTAATAATGTATGTTTTTAGTTTCAATATTATATTTTCAAAACTCGCCGAATAGAATGTAAATACTATATTAATGTGGGAAATACTAAATTGACTTACCGTGAAGTCACAGTTAGGCAACGTCCTTCAAAACAGCTTTCCAACTGAACGCTAGGGTAAGCAGTTCAACGGTTGAAAATGAAACGGATGTCTTCTTGAGTACTGATCGAGTCTCCGGTTGTTTTCTGTAGAATTTGTCGGAAATAAGAATCAAGTCAGAGGGAGGCAGGAAAACCATTTGGTCGTTAGGAAATAAGAAGCAGGTAGTTCATGTCAGTGAACTTTCCAGTCTTCGGTTTCCTTTCCCGTCATCGGAAATTACTATCTGCTGTTAATGATAAAGGTCGACACTTTCAAAATTTATATATATATATATAATATCTTTATGTACACATACATTTATATATATACATATATAGCTATATATACATATGTATTTACGTATATGATACATAAAAATATACATACACATATACACATGATATATATGTATGTAAACGTTTACATAGATATACATAATTATATACACTACTTAGGTCTTAAACCTTTATATGAACTTTCTAAGACCTAAGTAGTGTATGTACATATGTACAACATATGTTACTACCTACTACTTAGGTATTAAACATTTAATATGTATTGTACATATATATTTTATATAAGTATACATGCATCATAAATATGTATATATATATATATATACTGTATATATCACCGGCAATGTGTGAAATCCAAGCGTTCTATAAAATGCCTAAGCTTTGAATATATAATGCCAGAGTGGTTTTGATGAAATAAACTAGTTTTGCTGTTGTATTTCATACTTATTTTTCTATTTTTTTTTAATTCCCGGAATACGTTATCAATTCTTTTATCCAGTTCTATTTAAGTATTGCGCCGTTTTCTTGCAGATTCACCTAATTGCTAGGATTTAAGTTGGTTAGGTTACGTAATTTTAGAATAGGGTAGCTAGGTAAGGTAAGGTAAGGTTAGGTTAGGTTAGGTTAGCTATTGTTCTCGGTAATATATAATGACTCGTTATTCTATAAATTTCCTAAGAAAAGTATGAAATACAACAGCAAAAACTAATTTATTTCATACTTTGCTAAAACCACTTAGGAATTACAGAGAAAGACTAGGCATTTTATAGAATGCCAGGCTTACACATATTGCCGTTAACGTCATATATAACCTAGGTCTTAAACATTTTAAAACAAAAAGTGCGAAACAAAAATTTGTAAATTGTCTACCTTTTAATTTTAGTTTTTTATCATCGTGTTTTACTATCCGTTCGGGTTATACGCATATATACTAATTACGCTAATATGCTAGGGATAAGAAAGATTAAATTTGGAGAAAGTGTATCCACATTTGAGTAGGCGGTTTAAGCTTAAACAGGTATGTACAAAATAAATACTTAACACCTATCTAAATATACCTCTGGATTATTCTAACGAATTGCTTTGTATATTTAAAATACTTAACGTAATTCTAAAATTTCATTATTTAATAAAATAATAAAACACATGAATAATCTATGGAAAGCTAAAAGTTTTTTTAAGCCAGAAGCCTAAATAGGTTAATTTGGATAATTATTTTCAAACTGTACATTTAAAAAGTTTATAGTACTAACTCAAATACGTAGAAGTAATAAGGCTTTGTGAAACGTTTGACTTCCCAAAAATGTTGGCAAAGTCATGAATGTTCAGTGAATTATAAGGCCTAAGTGGTTAAAAGTTGCATAAAACTACTCTGTGTTTTAAAATTAGACTGGAGAAATTAGATTATGGATCCCGAAATACCCAAAACAACAATTTTATATTCTGACGCCGTGCGAATCAAATAATACTACACTCCATACAGTTATGACATGCGTAGTGCATTGTTGGCTACAAGGCATACATGAAGTAATATTTACTAAGTATTTGTTTCCAATGATAGATTGTTTTCTTTTAATGTGTCCACAGGCGATTTGATGTTTTATAAGTCATAAGCTTGTGCTGGAATAATCTCTTAAACACTAAAAATCTAATCTTCTAACAAAAACCAATATACCGTTCTTTCGTTTTAATTATCCACTGGGTATGTATTTGAAATATAACTTCAAACTACATCAGCTTAGGGCTCAGTTTTGTGTGTGTTAAAGGAGGGGGGTGGGGGTACAGAGGAGGGTTCACACAATAGCCAACTGTAAAATAACAGCCTTGAGAGTAATAAAAATAAGTTATTTTGTATTTTTTTGAGGCTATAAACTCTGTCTTTTTTTTTCCATTCAACACCACCAATATAGAATTTGGGAGGGAGTGTGTTATAGATTGTTTTTAATTTTCGATGAGTGGTAAAGTTTAAAGAGACGGTCGCCTATACCTATAGTGCCAGTATACATGTCATTCGCTATCACAGAATAATGATAAAATAGATTGAGCTAACATAAAAAAAAACTATGTAAGTTATTCTCTTTCAGAAAAATTTCTAATTATGTTCAATAACGATTTATAATAAAATAGGTAATTATTTTATATACATGCCATTAAAACCATTTTATAAATAAAATGTTTGAGAACTATAGTAGGGTTCCGGTAGTAATAATTTTAAAAAAATATGCAAACACTTTTTTTTTACCAATGTCATCAACGTTTTACTATATTTTCAATATGATTTCATAGGTATTGATGATATCAGTTAAAAGTGACAGCAGCAAATCACATGACTTGATTTATAAATAGGTGAAACCCGCATCGGTGATCGCATGTTCTAATGCGTCACTCTCATGTTATATTGGATTGTTGATTACGGGGAGGCCAGTGTGGGATGAGCTTAGTTTGTTTAATGGTTTCACGCAAACGCGGCTACATTTTATCTAAATTTCTGCCTTACTCATCTTTATCCCATTATCTTTTAATAAGATACACGAATAACCAGAGATTTTACTAGGACACTTAGTCGTGATATTGAGAAGTGTGAGACTAGTATAATACTTTGTGATGTGTGTATTTGTGTGTGTTTATTTGCGTGTGTGGTGCTAGATTCACTTTAGGTTAGCTAAAAAATAACTCCTATCACACCCACTTTAACAATATTTTTACTGTATTTTTATATCTAGCTAAAATATTGGTATTTTACTTAAAGTTTTTTTTGTATATCATTTGTTTAAAATGCAATCTTAACTCATTTAATTGTCAAATTATGACAAGTGGAAGAGAAATTGGAAGCCTTAACTTCGTCAGTAAGGCCTTATTATTATTATTATTATTATTATTATTATTATTATTATTATTATTATTATTATTATTATTATTATTATTGTATAGTATAATTTACAATGAATGAAAACTAAAAGAAGCCTCTGGAGGAACATGCAGTGTTACGAACACGGACAAATGGACTGTATGGTGGAATGGAAATGGATAGAGGCAACTCACCTTCACTTTATGTGGTCTGACTGATAGTGTCTTGGCACAGTCCTCTTCAGTAACGCACACGAATAAAAACTAGACCACTTCCGGGTGAAGATTCACGGAACCCTTTTCACTTGTCTTGATCGAGTCTCCGTGCACGGCACAATTAAATCAACAAAGCTAAAAAAAACCGCGCCAGCGACACTTGACGGGGAAACAATAGACTTGGAGTGTTCCAGGTATGGTCTTGTTGCCTCCAAGAGTGGGGAAGGTTAAGGTATTATATGAAAAACCAAACAAACAGTCTAAACCTCAACAATAATAATCAAAATCACAAAACAAAACAAACACTTCAATTTCGAGGCATAGAGAACTTAGATAAAAGGAGCACTATTCAAAGATATAACATAGAGGAATGAAAAATGAAGTATAGAATTAATAATACTCGTCAAACAATAGAAAAATATACAAACTATTATTATTATTATTATTATTATTATTATTATTATTATTATTATTATTATTATTATTATTATTATTATTACCAAGACGCAGGGAAATATACCAATACAGAATAAATTTAGTATACTATATTTTGTAACTGTCATAAACTGTTCTTCCTACTCAAATAGACATTAAATTAGGGATGGTATCCTCGAATCCTCAGAAGATTCGAGAAAGTATCGGATTCAAAACCTCGTTTTTTTTATTGAACTTTATTTTAAATCTTTAATCCTGCATATTTGGGGTTTATAAACAACAAAACTATAGGACAAACTCAATAATCAGATCCCAGACCAGTAATTTAACACTTAATTAAAAGTATAAATGTTATAATAAATTGAATATAAGGAAAAAATATTTATTATTTCTATTTTCTATTATTCAATTAAATTTACATTTCCTCTGAGGTTCATAACTTTTTCAAGATTTGGATTCGAACATAATATTCGGGATTCAAAAGTTAAATGAAGATTCGGATTCGTAAAATATCTTACCCGTCTCTACATTTAGTCAATCCTTTCAAAAAGTGTTGCATTATTTATTTCCTATCGGGGCGAGTGTAGATTTTTTCTTCAAAGGTTGTTCTGATCTACCACCAGAATTAAAACGCTCATACTCAATAGCATTAATCTCACAAGCGCTATTAGATTACTCTTTAAAATCTAATTTCCTGTAGATTATCCTGTACTCGGCCACCCCTTGTTGAGAACCACCGCTTAATTAGTTCCCCATACAGACGTTACATGGACGGTTATCGAATAATAAGTACCCTGTAGCCTTTGTAGCGGCTGACGAGGTATTTGTTAGCTCCGGCGGAACTATCGGGTCACGTTTTCAATTCTTCGTGCGGGATACAAATAGGAGAATTAAAAAAATATATATTATTTCAGACTTGTTTTCGATGTTTCACTACGTTAGAGCACAGTTTTATTAATTGAATGGTGTTTGATTTTTTTCTCTTTGGCCCTAAATTCAAAACATTCAGATAAAAAACACAGACGTTTGTACATGTACCACACAAATATTCCTTTTAAAAATGAACCGTGCCTCCCGGATTAAATTGGTGATCGAACCTATTATTAAAGTACTGAATAACTCATGTTAACGAACGAGTGTATTGTGTCATTCTTCGTTCTATTTTTTTTTCAAAACATGTAGTTCAAACTTAATGCATGAATTGTTTATGTCCAAATCCCACGTCATCATGTCAATTTTTTAAAACTATATTTAATTTAAGGACTTGGCTACATATGACGTAACGGCTAGTCAGGATAGGATTTCCCATATGAATGTATTTTTCGTTTTATTCGCCGAACTTTAAAGATATAGCATCGGAAAAAAATTCTTAAATAATTATAAAAAATATTATTATATTGTTAGAAAATTGTTTCTTTGATCTTGAAGTAGTTTTTATTGTAAGCGTGTTTTTTATAACTGTCCCTAACTAAGTCTATTTGGTTTATTCACGAAAATGTCCTGTAAGAATCATTCTGCCAGGCTGTAGATTAAAAAAATCCGTGAAAGAATTTGTCTATCTAGAATATGGAACAATAAAAATATAATTTTTAAATGCAAGTCCAGGTAAATGTAGATTGAGTGTGTATACTCGTCAGTGGAAGAGAGGAAGTGTTATCAGCAGGTAAACAAGAGGTTCGTAGGATGAAATACTCATTTTCTTCCCTCTTTCTATTTGCGTGAGTGCTTAAGTACATGAAGTCGACCTCTATGGTATTGGGGTAAAGTCGCGCCTCACGACCCGAAGTTCGTGGGTTAAATCCCAGCCGGGTTTGACAGATTTTTCATGAGCGACAAAAATCCGTAGTACGACTTCCTTCGGAGGGAAGTAAAGCCGTCCGTCCCATGTCAATTGTAGCTTGTAAAAGGATCCGGGAAGGTATGTGAAAATACCTTTCCCGGCAAAACTGATAGGTATTTTCACTATCGGTCACAAAAATTCTCGTGTGCTGATATAATAAGTCAGTTCAGAAAGTGCACGTTAAATTCCCAAAAGAAATATGAAAAAACATAGGTGAAACTTTAATGCATTTTGATTCGTTAAATAGCTTCGAATTCACAAGTAGTGTCATTAATTGAAAGAAGTATCCAGTGACGGTTGTTTCCGTAACCAAAGTTAAAATTCATCTTTGTTTAGATTATCTTTACTATCTTTATAGTTGTTGTAATTTAATATTAGCGATCTTTTACAGTTCACGCTTATGAAAACAATTATATCTCAAACGAAACTTTCCTTAAATTAGTACAAAGCTAAATGTAATGTTAGTTTAAATTAGTGGGTCATGGTCAAAAATTTCATCGCATGGCAGGCTTTGAAAATATATATAATAAGCTACCTCGTGATCGTCTAATTGTTTTGCGTCATTGAATAATAATTAATGAACTAATGTAATTTGAATTAGTGATAAATAAAAATGTGACTTCACTGTTACACAAAATAAAGGTTTAAAGAGAATTCATTGCCACTAAAAAAATCCATCGTCGTCCTTGCTATCTATCTATCTATTATCTATCTATCTATCTACCATAAGGCTATAATTATACGGTTTGTGGTAATAAGGACTATATTTGACAGACACAAAAGTGAGTAAAATAATTTAATATATTACATACGTCAAGTAATGTGATTTTTCGCTGCAACTTTGGATAGATAGTATTAATACTTATAAAATAATACCAGTAAAAAAATATATTATTGTTGATTGCAAAAAAAAGTTTGTTTTTCTAAAAGGAAATTTAGTTCACTTGCTGTTAGTACTACAGTCAAATTTAATAAGAATAGCATTTAAGGAAAGCCAAACCTTTTTTTTTCTCTACTATATTAATATTTTTATTTTATGGATAGTGACAAATTCTATCAGCTTCAGTTAACATGACTTTACGTATGAATACGTGAAAGTTGACTAATGGATTTTATAAGAGTAATTTAAGACCCGTTCTATGAAACTTAAACCGTTCTATTATATCATTGGATAAATTAAAAGATATGATCTGTAATTTTATTAGAAATCAACAAATAAACATTTCAAATGTGTCAAAATTATATTTATAAAGTGATTTTTTTTAATGTTTTAGAATACAATGATAACTTTATAAAATAGAGTATTTAATTACGATACTGAAATGGCCTTTTGAAGTGTATAGATCCGATTGGCGCCGAGAACATTCACGAACTTCCGACCCGCATTCCCCCCCCCCCACCACACGCGGAAATACACGTTCACGGCGCGTTC
The DNA here is from genome assembly GCA_033556935.1 of Timema podura. Taxonomy (NCBI): domain Eukaryota; kingdom Metazoa; phylum Arthropoda; class Insecta; order Phasmatodea; family Timematidae; genus Timema; species Timema podura. The sequence goes on along the minus strand of JAVRXN010000007.1, from coordinate 42,499,822 downwards.
GACGTGTAGTTTGCCATCTCCGCTCGTAGGATTTCAATCAAGGAGATTGGAGGCTGGGAATTGAGAACAATTTCTGAGTCCTGCGGTGAACAGATCAGCTTTTCTCGAGGGTGGGGGGGTGGGGGGGTGAGGATAAAGATGAGACACAGAGAGTTTGTACAAACTAGTCACGATCTTTTGAAAGACAAGAGTTCCAAAAACTCGGGTAAGAATGTTAAGTTTTATATTAAGAGAATATTATATTCATCTAAAATGTTGACTTTTCTGTTAATAAGTTTGACAACATTCGTTTATCAACTGCATTACAGGAAAGAAATTAGTAGAAATACGGTGTTCCTACATTATATTGCCTCATATTTCCCAAATTTGTAATTTAAAATATTCTAACCTAAGTTTGTTAAGGTTTTTGGATATTTTTTTTTTTATGTAGTGCAGTTTTTTATTTTTAATTACCTTCATCCCTCAAAAATATAAATAATATGATTATAAATTAATGGTTCGGCCACCGCAGAGGTTTAGCTTCCTTTACCCTATAAGAAGGAGACTTTGTAGGATATGTGAAACTAAATAATATACATTTTATAGAAACATAGTTGGGGAAAAAAGAACATCGCATTTCCTCAAAGAATACATGAAGTAATAGACAGATTACAGAAACACATTATTTGTACTGTGCATTTCCATCTTCCCATTTCCAAAGATCTATTTAAAATAATATATTTGCCAATAGCTCGGAAAATACTGATTTTATAAAAATATCTTTCAACTAAAAGCGGTTTATTTTTAAGAGTACTACACTTTTTACAACGCAGTTATTGTGTATCTCAAAGGGTTGTAGGGGATATTAAAATTAGAGATATCCGCATATGTAAAGTATCCACTAAGTAGTTCTACCATAAACATTAACTGCACCATTTTGTTTTTAATGTTAAAATAGTGCAAAGATATGAATTTTAAATTAAATAATATTTAAGCGTATTTCAAGAAAATTTTCCTTTTTTTTTTTACTTGAAGTAGACTACCCTTAATTTTAGGGTTGGACATCAAATTCCAAAAACTCCTTGGGGTAACCTTATGAAAACCATTGATATCGAGTTTTAGGCCAATGAGTAAAATAATTGTTTCTGGTCTAGGCCGAGATAAAGACACACCCAACAGATATATATATATATATCAACATCGTAAATGTCACTTTTTTGGGTTCAGTGGGATCATGAAACATCGACATACATTAATATCTCGAATTAATTTTGTTTGATAGTCACAATACTTCTTTAATCTATGGTCGCGAGACAGTAAAAATGAACCTATCGCAAATATATATAAAATAAAATAATATTAGAGATGGGTTGAATCCTATATTTCTTGAATCCAATCTTAAAATTTCTTTCGAATCTCAAATCCGAGCTTGGTTTAAGAATCAAGTAGCCAAACGCTATTATTATGCTTTTAGTGAGGATTACTCCATCTGGGTTTTTATTATTATTATCTTACCTTTCGGGTTATACGCACTTACGCTAATGTGTAATGGTAGGTTTATTGTGAGATGAAATGGAGGACCTACAGCTTAACGTGGAATCTGAACCACGGTGGAGGCCTGGAATTCCTCACATTCACAAGTTGTGATTAATACACACCTTGTCAGAGGTGAAGGAACGGTTTGGCAATCAGATAAGTCTGTGCTAGGACCGAGAATTGAACCCCGGACCCTCAGCAGAGAAGTCTGACACCTTACCCTAGACCACCAGGTCACCGGTTTAAGTTAAAGTGAAGATATTTAAAATTGAATCTAAAAAAAGTTGTGGCCACTGAAAAAATGCTACTTTATTTGTCATGTCTATTACATTATAAACAACAAAGACATTCACACTCTATTCATACAATTTTGTCATATTTTTTTTGTTGTAATTTTGTTATTCTCTCAACTACAAATTCTATATAAGTGCTTAAAATTGTTACCATGGTCTTCATAATTTTATTTTTAAATTTTTTAAAAAGTTTTTTGCGAATATTGAATATCTCGAATACTCTACTTGTAAGTGACTCTATATAGAGTAAGCTCTCAACGATGTCTGAGGCTTTCTCTGAAACATATTTCCCATTATAAGAGTTTTAAACTATTAATGTCAGGGTGGGAGAAAAAAACCGGTAAGAGACGTTCAATTTCAATTTCCTACCGGTGGAGAAGAATTCATCAAGAAACATTGTATACTGTACGCACTATATCTGAAAGGGAGAAGAAGGAATAAATAACAAGCAGAGAGCCACTATATGAAACTACAGTCTGATTTTCATAGAAAATTTGAAAGCTGGAAACTCATGTTGCCACGGTAGTGGAAATAAAAATAGTACAGTTTGTATTTATATTCTTATTCAGTTTAATTATTAATGAAAAAAGAACTTATACAGTAATACATAAGGAAATATTATTGGAATCATTTAATAACTTTTCGATGAATCTTTTTAATTAACAAATCAAATAAGACATATTAATAGAATCGCAAATTTTAGTGATGTTCTTTCAATGTTGGTGGTCGAAAGTGGACTTCAGATAAAAATCAGGTCTTAGCAACTAAAGTGGAGTTTTGGTAGGAAGATCGTTTTAGAAACTAGATTTATTTTAGGTAAACATTGCTAAAATTTTACTAATTAATTTATATTATTTTACCCGCATCGGTGAGCACGCGGACTGATAGGTTCATATTGTTCGGTTTTTCTGATACGGGGAATTCGGGGTTCATGTCCCTTCTAGGTGTACTGAGAGTGTTTTTTTTATCAAAATAGTTTCTAACACTCTCTCCCATGGGCAGATTCAGAGGGGGTGCGCACCCCTTCCATAATTTATTTTAGTTAGTATTAACAATAATAATTAAAGATTAGACCAATTAACTCTGTGCTATAGTTGTACTAGTTGTACGGTCAAGTTATATCTCACTATATCTCACTCACTGACTTGAGTTACATTTTTAACACTTTAATTAATTGACAAAGATTGAGAAAAAGCATAAATAAACATTGAACTTGTATGCGTTTATTTTCAAATTTAAAAATTAATTTTTTAATTACCCCCAAATTCTGAAGAATTTTTCTGCTATAATTTCCCGAGGAGGAACCTGTCCCGACCTGGTCCCGTGAGAGCGCCCCCCACCCCCTCCCAAAAATCCTGGATCCACCCCTACTATCTCCACGAAAATGTGAGAACATTTCCTCTAAATTCTACCTTTTACATTTACGTAATTAAAATAAGCATAGCCCAAGTGTATAAACAACAACAAACATTATTATTTTACCAAGAGCTAGGCTTGTCCCAATTTCTGATTCAGCATGTAGTATGTTCCCAGTTGTTTTTATATATATATTTCCCAGATTTTTCAAAAAAGGAAGGAAGTAGCGTGATTTGTGTCCGTGGTTCTGCCAGGTTATAGGGACTATTTTCCCTCAAATTTCTACATCTTAGCTCAGTCGGTAACGTGTCTGTCCACTGAGCTAAGGGTCCTGGCTTCGATTCCTAGCATGATCGAAAAATATATCATTGGTGAAATGTGGGTTTCCCCTTTCACAGTAATAATCAGTCAGTTCAGAGAAATACCTCATATGAATGAAAGAAAAAAAGTTTTTTTTTTCAGGTTTTGAATGTTTCTAATAAAGGTGGCATACTCCATATCTCAAAACTCTTATGTATAGCTCTTGCCACGTGATTGCTGTGTGGTTAATTACCTCTGGAGTCAGCCCTCACCCCCGCACAAAATTTAAGTTTTAATAACTTTGGTGGTAACTACAACACTTAAGTAATCAGTGTGCGAAGTTTCAGTTTTGCACCTTATCGGGAAGTTTGAGTAAAACTTTGGACAGACAAACAGCACATGGCTTTTGTTATGTAGATAGATTCTATCCACGGTAGGAGAGTAGGTAAGTGACAGGTTCTTTATTGCAAACATTGACTGAAAGTGACATATATTCGGAAATAGTTATTATGTGCTTGGTAGCACTATATTAGCAATAAAAAGTGTTACCCGCTTTGGTGGATCGCATGGTCTAAGGCGTCACCTCCCAGTAGACTAAATTGCCGATGATGGGGAGATCGTGGTTTGATCCCGGTCGGATGTACTGAGGGTGGTTTTCCTTAAATGGTTTCCCTATCTCTCTTTATTTCAAAGCAATGCAGGTATATTTCCTCTAAATTTAACCTTCCTAATCCTTAACATATTAGCGTATCTAGAGCATAGGCGTCAAACCTGAACGGGTAGTGAGACGCGGTGCTAAATAAAAGTGTTATCAAACGATAATAATAATAAGAGTTCCATTGAAGTTTGCAATAAAGAACCTTCCAAGAGCTGTCACCTACACTCTTACCTAGATAACTCTAGGTATTGATACTAACTATCAAAAGTGACAACCGCTGTTCACATGACTTGACGCATGACGCAATCTTTATAAATGTAAGATACTGACCTTCCTACCTTGTTCGTAATTTAGTTATTTAGCTGCAGCCGATATTGTCCATGACGAATATTCAGTCTATCAGCTTGAAACTCGACAGACAGAACGTATGAAAGTCGCAGCTCAGAACATCAGATTTCATCCAGATTCAGTTGCTTATTCGTTAACCCTTAGAATTTAAAAAAAAAACTCCAAAAATATTCGCTTCTAATATTCAGGCTGTACGCCAAAAGTTCTTCCATCTAAAATGTTTACTTTATCCATTTAAATGAGTCTTTTAGTTATTTTTCACCATGTAAAGATTAATTAAAAAAGTTAGCCGTTCCTTCATAATGGGGTATAGTTTTGTGGGAACCCTAAGAGTTCTGAACGCTTTGATAATGCGTTAATTATGTGGTTTAACTGGTTTAACATTTTGTCACCCGACATTTTAAGAACACAAAGATGTTACTTATTATTTATACCTTATGATGATCACGTTCTAAATTTTACATTTCCTGACCCTTTAAAAAGAGTTGTGTGTAGAACAAACAGAAATGTACATCATTTTAATTTAATTAATTATTTCTGACGCACGTCAAAATATGCACGTAGTGTTTTCAATTGTATTATAAATGGACGAAGGGAATACTTGATTTGAAAAGATTAACAAAGTATGGTAAAGTTTTATGTTATGTTTCAAAAACTTTTAAATAATCGCTATCCACAGAACCAGTTCTGATACTGGAATAAATTTAAATTAAGTGAAAAATGACAACCTTGACACGGGACCTGGGTTCGATTTTCGTGTCAACGCTGTCATTTTTACTTAATTGAAATTTATATAAACCTTGTTTCTGATGTTATAAATAACTTTACATTAAGTTTATATATGGTTACACATTAAACACGTCTTTCTATTTAGAAAAAAAACACATTAATCATAAAGTATTAGCACTAGTAGTAGATTATTTAATACAGTGAAAGATATTTCAAATATATTTTCATCTTTATAATCCATAAAATATATAATCAATTCCATCCACCGTAACTACGATATACTTTTCAATGGAAATATTTATTTCACACGTTTAAGAAAGTTTAACATTGAGGAATGCGCGTTATAAAAGTAACTTTTAATTATGTAGATTTCCCTCTTTAAAGCACCAAACAATTTTTATAAATATATATTATGCATTAAATGAAATAGAACTTAAAATATATTCAAAACTAAAAAATTCATTTGGCATATATATGTATTTGTTCTATCTACATGATAAACTGAAGTTGCGTAATTGAAAAATTTAGAAATTTAAATGTTTTCAACTTTAATTTTATAAATTACATTTTGAATCAGGTTAATTATCACTTTACGCAATTCAATGAATGATGGTTTTAATATTTTAATAACTCAAAGTATATTTCCAAGTTTCGTAAAATATTTTAATCTAACATTAACTAGACTACGTGTGTCTCAAATTTTGTTAAGATCTGCTCATTAGTTCAAAATGTAAAAAATGTGTTACGAAGATATGGCAGTCAAATATTTATTTTACTTTTTCCAATGACGCAGGCACCAGCAGGCACCAGATTCAAATCTCTCCATCGAAGTCAAGGGGTGAAATATGACGTAGGCAAAAGTGTATCTGGGTGTGGTCGAGTAGAGAGTCCTGAGTTCATTTTCCCGACGTGACAGCAGTGACACAGGGCGACACAGTTCTCCAAGAGGATAGCACTAGTGTACGTGCCACCGCTAAATCTTTCTATTACACCTCCTCTTGAAACTCTTTGTTCGTCACGTGACAGCCTAAATATCCTGTTCATTCTGGGAGACGACTATAGAGACGAGATTTACTCTATCGCTCTATTTCTGCACCTTTCTAGACAAGTGTAGTTTTGATACACTCGTTAGTACACTCTATCCACCACCTAGAGCGCCTTGATACAGGGTATTTCCCGGCTTAAACGGCTACACTTTGGGAAGTGGATGGATCAAAAAACTAACTCAAAAGTGTTGGAGATTTGATGTTTTAAGCTTCCTTTTCTCGCAAACAGTAAAAGACCAAATAAAAACACGTTTTTCTGCAAGTCTCGGCAATGGCTTGATATTAATTTTCCTGGAAGACGGATCGGTCGTGCTGGACCTGTGGCTTGGCCTCCGCATTCACCTGATTTAACACCATTTGTTGTATGGAGAGCTCTCAGGTAAAAAGTGTATGAAGTTCCTGTTAATGACTTTCAATCATTACGACAAAGGATAACGCAAGCGTTCGAAGAAACAACAGTCGTACAATGTCGGTCAGTCACTCGTTCTATCATTGATAGGTAGCAATGCTTGTCTCTGGGCTGGAGGCCGTCAATTTGAACAAAATAAATGGCGACCAGTACACCAAACAATTTAGTTTTTTGCTGTTTGCGCGAAAATAAAGTGAAAAACTAGCAAATCTCCAAAATACATTTTGAGTTAGTTTTTTGATCCACTACCACTTCCCAAAGTTTAGCTGTTTAACCTGGGAACACCCTGTAGATAATAGCTATTTCTATATACTGTACCCACCACCTGCTGCGCTTTATATACATTAGTCATTGAGATATAGTCTAGCCACCACCTGCTGCGCTTTATAGACAATCGTGGTTGAGATAGACTCCATCCCTTGTTGGATCTTTCTAGATAATCGAAGTGCTGTTCTAGAGGACATACCGATATTATACTCACCATTTTGTGTGCCTTGTAGATTGTTATTTATTTCAATCATACGAGAGTGGAATTGCATTAATTTGCAGTCTAGTGGAACTAAACTACCCCATGGAGTTGTGGAGTTATTTTACTCTAGTGGAACTATACTACCCAAGTTGAGTTGTCGAGTTATTTTAACTTAGTCAAACTATACTTCGCCTGTGGAACTGTTGAGTTATTTTACTCTAGTGGAACTATACTACCCAAGTTGAGTTGTCGAGTTATTTTAACTTAGTCAAACTATACTTCGCCTGTAGAACTGTTGAGTTATTTTACTCTAGTGGAACTATACTACCCAAGTTGAGTTGTTGAGTTACTAACTTAGTCGAACTATACTACCCCTGTGGAACTGTTGAGTTATTTTACTTTAGTGGAACTATAATACTCCAGTGTCGTTGGAGAGTTGTATTACTTTAGTGGAATTGAAATACCCCTGCAAAGTTGAGGATGTGTAGTACCTTAGTGGAACTAATTTCCACAGTAATAAAGAACTTAGTTTCTTTACATTCGTATGATTTGTGTAAATTTAGTTAGTAAAACGCTAACACTATACCTCAAAGCTAAGCTAATTATCGGTCCCTTTTCTATAATTTCAACGTGGAGCTTCGTTCTGGACCGTCCTTTGGTAATCTGTCAAATTGAATCACCAATTTAGGTTAGTTTGTACGTTAGTTAGCTGCGACGATTAATTTATTCTCTCTTGAAATAGAGACACTCATTCATTCAGTAGTCTCTTTTTCTACCCTCTTTCTTTCTCTACTACGCTGCCTTCCAATCCTGTAGCTAGCCTTCACTCTTCTCTCTCTTTCATTCCCATCTGGAAATAGCTTTCTCTCTTATCTCTTTTTCATTCCCCCCTGGAGCAAGCTTTCACTCTTCTCTCCTCTTCCATTTCCACCTGAATCTAGCTTTCACTCTTCTCTCCTCTTCCATTTCCACCTGTAACAAGCTTTCACTCTTCTCTCCTCTTCCATTTCCACCTGTAACAAGCTTTCACTCTTCTCTCCTCTTCCATTTCCACCTGTAACAAGCTTTCACTCTTCTCTCCTCTTTCTTTCTCACCTGTAGCAAGCTTTCACTCTTCTCTCCTCTTTCTTTCTCACCTGTAGCAAGCTTTCACTCTTCTCTCCTCTTTCATTCCAACCTGTAACAAGCTTTCACTCTTCTCTCCTCTTCCATTTCCACCTGTAACAAGCTTTCACTCTTCTCTCCTCTTTCATTCCAACCTGTAACAAGCTTTCACTCTTCTCTCCTCTTCCATTTCCACCTGTAACAAGCTTTCACTCTTCTCTCCTCTTTCATTCCAACCTGTAACAAGCTTTCACTCTTCTCTCCTCTTTCATTCCCACCTGAATCTAGCTTTCGCTTTTTTCTCCTCTTTCATCACCACCTGGAGTTAGCGTTCATTCTTTCCCCTCTGACACCTCACCCAGAGCTGGTTTTCACCTCATTAAGCTCGTGTTAGACAGCTCGCTTGTTGTCATGTCAACATGAACATATCGTTCCATACAACATTTAAACCACACTAAAAAGTTGTAAGAGAAAGTCCGGGGGGGGGGGGGTGGTAGTGGTTGGTTATAAGACGAGTGTTAATAGGGCGGGGTGCGGTCAATATTAAGGGATGTTTCTCAATAAACGTGGGAACTTTAGACAACTGAGGTCAGTGTAGAGAGGGTGCGTTCAGAAACTACCGGCTTCTACGGTCCATTGTCCTGCGTGACTGGAATTGGTAATGAAGATTTAAAGCCCGTCAACGCAGGGATGAGCAATAAATTTAGTTTTGAAATAAACTGGAATATGAACTTTACTTAATTGGCACCCAAATGGGTGGCGGGGCAGGGGGTGTGGGCTTTCTGAACATCAGTCAGGAAATAAAATATAATATTAAAATAATTGTTTATATGAACAAATATAATGTTTCGAACATCAATTAATGTATTGATTTATGATTAGGAGGTATCAAACTGATACAAGAAGTTTTAATTAATTGAGATTAGTAGAGATATAGGTAAGATAAGTTTGAATAAGTGAGGTCATATTATGATAATGTAGGTTTTTATTGGGTTTTCTTTGTCACGTGTATTACTAACCGTCCTGATTATACGCTTATGTACTAATTACGCTAATGTGCTAGGGAGTTAAAGAATCGAATTCAGAGTAAATGCACCCACATTTTCGAGAAGGCATGTTGGCAAACCATTTTAAAAAAACACTCTCAGTACATCAAACAGGGATTATAGCCCCGATCAACCTGTCATTGGCAGTATTGCGAGAGTGATGCCTTAGACCATTTGTCCACAAAACCAGGTTGATAATATAATTAAGATAGGTTAAGTATAGTACTCTTTTCATAGTGTGAACCTCATATGACAGCTAGAAAAGCTAATTATCTACTTTCACGTATTCATACGCCAAGTCATGTTATTTGGCGTTGTCACTTTTGATAGATTATCACTAATAATAAAATAACACTAAATATATAGAAAATGTTATCTAATTACTATCATTATTAGTACCGCGTCTTACTACCCATTCAGCTTGTACGCACTTACACTAATGTTTAATGGTAGGGTGATTGTGAGATGAAATGGAGGACCTACAGTTTAACGTGGGATCCGAACCACGTTGGAGGCCTGGTATTCCACACATTGACAAGTTGTGACTAATACACGTCTTGTCAGAGGTGAAGGAATGGTTTGGCAATCAGATAAATCTGTGCCGAAACAGAGGATTGAACCCCGGACCCCCAGCACAGAAGTTCGGCACCTTACCCCACTTAAAATTCTATCAATGTTGAGAAAGTTTCTTCGTACCAAAATCCTACTATAACCGTATGTGAGTAATAAATTTTGTCAAAAACAGTTGACTTAAAAAAAAAAAGTTGAACAGCCTCTTTTACATTTTTCATAATTTATATTATAAATTTCAATATTTTGTTTCATAGTCTTAATATTTTTAATGGCAGCATTCCAATTTCGTTCATCTAATTACAATGCTTTATAAATTAGCCGTTTTACAAATATTTTGACTCCCCAGGCAAATAAAATTGAAGCGTTTGAGCGAAATATATTTAGAGCAAAACAGCCTTTAAAGAGAATAATGATAGAATCCAGCCAACCTAGTCTGTGAGTGAAAGCATAAGTTACCAGATACACTCTTGTGTAATCGTTCGCCAAGCCATATGATCTACAACACCATAATATTATATTGAGCTGCTTTCATTTTTGATGGTCAAAATTTTCACAACAAATAATTTGTTTTATTTTTTATTTTAACCGTTTTTATATGATTGATAAACAAACTTATAAAAATAACCGTTTAGATGATTTTTTTTTGTTTCTTTCTGAAAGCGGCGTCCGTGGTTCACTTACAAAATGCTTCACAAACGAGAGTTTATAAAAGGCTGCGTTCTTTTCACAATAATTAGGATGGTGAACCAGCCGAAACGAGGGCCGTTGGTGACGCCACACTATTCGGTTGTGCTTACGCGCATTTGTTTACAAAATAAAAACATTTTTCCTGAAACAAATATTTTGTATGGCTCTTTCTTTGAGTCATAAACATTTTTTTATCTCTTGTTGCCACAACCGCGAAACAAAAAATCACAATAGTATTATTAATCTTTTTTGTTCTTTAAATTAGTTAAGAAAAATACAGATTTTAGAGTAATCTTTAGCAAAGAATTAATATAAGACTTTATTTACAATTTTGATTGATAGTATAGTATTAATAAAAAAAATCACTATTCCCATATAAGTTAACATTAGTAAATCTCAGCCAATGTTTGTAATAATAATTTTTTGCTAGCTGTCTGTTATTAACCACCATTCCTACGCAGGATGGACTCGAGTAAAAACGCATGTATATATGCGTGCTCCACATATTATACTAATGGGGTAAGTAATTATGAGAAATGTAGGATTTATAGTTAATGTCCCCGCATTTGCGTGAAAGGGGGTTGGGGAATCGTTTAGAGAAAATGTATATAATTTTTTTTTAGCGCCGCGTTCAGCCCTGTTCAGGCTAGACGCATATATTATAATTACTTTAAGGGGGTAGGGATGGAGAAGGAAACATCTTTTAGAGGTAAGCTATACACATTTGCATGGAACGAGAATGGGAAACAATTTAGAAAAAAAAAATCCTAAGTATATCCAACCGTGATTTGAATCCCTATCTCCCAGTCATCAGTAGCCCAGTATAACACGAGATTGATACCTTAAACCATTAGAGCACTGATGCGGGTAATTTAAAAAAATGATCACCACGTTTTACTACCCATTCTGGCTATACGCTTATATATTAATTACACTAATGGTTTAGGGATTGGGCAGGTTTTAATTGAAGGAAGTGCACCCGAATTTGTGTGGAAGGAGAGTGGAAAACCATTTAGGGGGAAACCTCAGTGCACTCGACTGGGATCGAACCCCGATCTCCCCGTCATCGGCAGTCTAGTCTGACAAGAGTGTAGTGCGTTAGACCACGCGGCCACCGAAGCAGGTATTTAGCTATTAAATAACTTTATTTGAGGTCATAAAACTTGATGAAGTATCTTTATGTATCCTGTCCTAGGGTCGAACCTATTAATCTAGTATCAAGGGCTACAAAAAGGGTTAACAGTCTCGTTTGGTAAATTAAAACGTTAATTAAGGAAGTGAGTCGTCGCGTTTAGCTGTCGTGTTTCCTGGTTATAAATAACTTTGCGGAATGCCCGTAGCGTGCTGAAGGGTGTGGCGCTGCTGACAAAAGTCCAATGTCAAGAAACTTTACGGCCCTGGAGGAAATATGCCGGGTATTATAATTATAAAAGCCCACTTCAAATTTATGTTTTAGCTAACGTTGAGGAGTGTAAGAGATTTTTACCCTGAAGTAAAAGATAGGGTTTTTTTTTTGTTTGTTTTTTTGCAAATTACCTACTTAAGGTGAGGATGTAGGGAACGCGAGATAAGGCCGATATTTGTATGGTATTTATAGCTAAAAAATTGTTTGCCAAAATAAATAAAATATTGCTCCATAAGAAACAAAGAGATTTATTTTCTTCACAAGGTGATATCAACAGTTTTTTTTAATAGACTATATGTCATGAACATAGTGACATCAGATGACACACTTTTTAAATGAAGGAAGAAAGGTGTCACTAAATTCCTGGACGCCAATGGCAGAATATTAAAAAAACTGTTTAGGTCACCATATGAAAAAAATTAAGATCTATGTTTGTAATGAAGCAATATTTGATCTATTTGACCAAAAAATGTTTTATAAATATTATTATTAGCACCGCGTCTTACTACCCGTTCGGGTTGTACGCACTTACGCTAATGTGTAATGGTAAGGTGATTGTGAGATGAAATGGAGAACCTACAGTTTAACGTGGGATCCGAACCACGGTGGAGGCTTGGCACTCCTCACATTCACAAGTTGTGATTAATACACATCTTGTCAGAGGTGAAGGAAGGGTTTGGCAATCAGATAAATCTGTGCCGGGACTGAGTATTGAACCCCGGACCCTCAGCACAGAAGTCTGACACCTTACCCCTAGACCACCAGGTCACCAATGGTTTTTGTATAAAAACTGCAAAAACCCTTACCTTTTCTCACGTTTTATAACCCCATATTAATATTTTATTACCATACAATAGCAGATGAGAGAATAGGGCGTGGTCAGAGTAAGGGGACTTTTTTATATGTAACTAAAAAAATGTATAAGTTGAAAATGCACAGTAATTAAATTTAAAATCAGAGAGTAAAACATTTTATTTCATAATGTTAAATTATATAGTACACATAATTTTAATATTTTATCATGAGTTTAATTTTTTTTTTCGGTTTTAATTATGTGTGACCGGCTTCGATGCTCGAATGTTCTAAGGTAGTGTTTTGCAACCAGTGTGCCGTGAAGGGTTAGTAAGTATGCCGCGGGAGATTTGGGAGAGATAAAAAAAAGTAGAGATACAAAATTGGAGGGGGGAAATCTTTTTAAATCCACGATCTATATTTTTTTTAGTAACATAATTATTAGAATTTGAACCACTGAGCTTTTAAACACAACCATAATACTAATTTTTTAGTGATAACATCTCTCCTTAAAATTCTGATGGTGTGCCTTGACAATTCTAGCGTCTTGTTCGTGCCGTGAGTTGAGAAAGGTTGAAAATCACTGGTCTAAAGCGTCGGGTTTACAGAGGGTATTTTAAACAATATGATTTTTCACTCTCCTTCCACGAAAATAGGAGTCGAGCTTCTTACTTCGTTAGTATATTTAAAATTCGTACAACCAGGATAGATAGTACGAAGCGATAAAAAAAACGTAAATATCTAAAAAAAAATATATCAACAACAAACATTATAAAACTTTCAGCTCGCTGTTTGTAACATCGCATCCATTTTCTAACTTCAAAATACCCGCATTGGTAAGGTATACTCCAAGGTGTCATTCTCGTAACAGACTATACAGAAATCAGGGTTCAAATCCCGATCTGGTGAACTGAGTTTTTTCCTATTTGTTTTCTCACTTTCCCTCCACGCAAATGCGGATATATTTCATCTAAATTATAACTTTCTCAACCCTACTGCTCAAGCTTAATACTATCAATGTTTAAGAATGTTAAATAATCTATAAATAGTAAGCTGTATCTTCAAGCTTAATGTTTCAGTATGTTTAAAACATCTCTAAATAATAAGCTATATCTTTAATCTTAATGTTTCAGTATGTTTAAATAATGTCTAAATAATAAGCTGTATCTTCTAGCTTAATGTTTCAGTATGTTTAAATAATATCTAAATAATAAGCAGTATCTTCAAGGTTATTACTATCAACGTTTAAGTATTTTTAAATAATCTCTAATTAATAATCTGTATCTTCAAGCTTAATGTTTAAATATATTTAAATAATCTCTAATTAATAAGCTGTATCTTCAAGCTTAATGTTTCAGTATATTTAAATAATATCTAAACAATAAGCTATATCTTCAAGCTTATTACTATCAACGTTTAAGGTATTTTAAAATAATCTGTCATTAATAAGTTCTATGCCTGAGCTTGTTACGATCACACCCTTGTTGAAAAGCGTGTATTTTCTCGGGCCATTGTTTGAAGAGAGGTGCTGATTGGACGAAGGGAGATTAAGCCTGCCACTCCCATCGGAAGGCAACTGATTAACAAGTTGGCTTCTCCGCCAATTAGCACCACAATACACTTCAGCACCTGTCTATGTCTGGTCCAGACACTTCAGTTTCTCCGAGAGAGCATTTCCCACTCATTTGTTGCTGAGTGAAAATGTGATGGGAAACTGAATTCAATATTTAAATCAGATAATTATACTAACTAAAGCTTTGTTAGGAGTAAAAAAACTATGCTGTGATATCTCTTTAGAATGGTATCCTCGCAATAGACTGGATTTCCGGTGATGAGAGAGACCAGGGCTTGATTCCCCCTCTGGTGTACTAAGGATATTTTTTCCAGCTAACTTAAATAGTTTTCCACTTTCTCTCCACGCAAAGTACTTCTAAATTCTACCTTTCTCATAGCTTATGCTTCAAATTATTATAATCCGTTTACCCTGTAAGGTAGCAAGTAGTCTTACCTTGACAGATTACACTATGACCTTATCTTATAAGCAATATCATAGTGGAATAATGTAAGGTAAGCCTGCTAGCTTACAGAATAAACGAAGGGGTACAAATGCGTGTAGGCTGAACGGTTTTGTGAGACACGGCGGCTTTTATATTATATATAGGGCATCTACAGCGGGAGCGGTGGTATCTGTCAGGTTCTTTGTTGCAAACATTGACTGAAAGTGACTAATGTCAACCTATTAGGAAATAGTTATTATTTGCTTACTAACACTAAACTATTAATCAAAAGTGTTAGTAAAAGAGTATAATAATATTCCCCTAAAGATTACGGCATGAATGGTGTTTTCGTAACTTAGTGAAAGCACAAAATATAGAAATAAAACTACTATGTTTTTATTTTGTTTCACGGTTGTGGCAACAAGGGATATTATAGTATATGAAATAATAAATGTAACGGTATTATACTCACACTTGTATCTCAATATAAATGGCAATCAAAATAAATTAATGTTCTTTTAATAATTACCCGCCTCGGTGGCGTAGTTGGCTAACGCGCTAGTCGTGTTGAGCTCGACCGCCGAGGACGGGGAGATCAAGGTTCGAATCTCGGTCGGGTGAACTGGGTGTGGTTTTTCCTAAATGGTTTTCCACTCTCCCTCCACGCAAATGCGGGTTCACTTCCTCTAAATTCAACCCTCCCAATTCCTAATCCATTAGCGTAATTAGTACTTAAGCGTATTACCCGAACGGGTAGTAAGACGCGGTGCTAAATATTATTATTATTAATAATAATTCAGAGAGAGAGAGAGAGAGAGAGCCATACAAAATATTAGTTTCAAAATAAAACGTTTCTCTTTTGTAAATATTGGATGGACAAAACTGAAGACGGTTTGTATGACGTCATCAACCCCCCTTGGTAAGTTGGTGTTTCAATAATGTAAAAACTGTTGATATTGAAAACAAATTGTTTGTTCGTGTGAATGTTCTGACTGCCAGAAGTAATAACAAACCAACTTGTAGGGCCAGTTTCATAGTCAGATTTAGTACGCCTCAAGTGCGGTGCTATACTAAATACAAGACGTCACCTACCTGAAATTGAATGGAATGGCCCAGTTTCATATGCGAAACTGGCCCATTCCATTTTGGTCTAGGTAGGTGTCGTCCTGTATTTAGTATCGACTCGCACTTTAGGCGTACTAAATCTGACTATGAAACTGGCCCGTAGTCTTGAAGATCAAATTGTGTGACTAATGGATTTATATTAACTTTTCCTAGCTGTCAGATATTACCTCTCCTACTTTGAATGCTCTATAGCACGCCGTTAAAAGGTGGCTGTAAAACCAACAAAGAAACCATGGGCGTGAAAATGATTATTACATCTAAAATCACTGAACCAATAAATTTAAACTTTTAACAAGCTCTCTAAGTTTGACTCTACGTAGTAACGTAATAAAGTCTATAACGTGAGTATAAGGTAAATTTACGCGAGCTATGGTCCGTATTTTTTAAAGGTGTTTGTAACAAATAACTTTTTTTATCTCCAGATAAATAAAATATTGCTTCAGTAAATAGGTTAATTTAAATTTTCTATACATCTAAACAGTTCTTGACTATCTGTCATGGGCCTAATGGCATTTTAACTGAAACTTTTAAAATGAAATCGACCTCGATGGTCTTGGGGTAAAGTGCTCAACTAAAGACCCGATGTTCGTGGGTTCAAGCCCATTTGAGATCGACAGATATTTTTGATTGATAAAAATCTGTAGTACAGTTCCCTTCAGAGGGGTAGTAAAACCGTCGGTCCCATGTCGATTGTGGCATGTAAAATATACCTCTCCCGATAAAATTGGTAGGCTCTTTCATTCTCGCTCATAGAAATGATCGTGTTCTGATACAATCAGTCGGTTTAGAACGTGCAGGTTGAATACCTCAAATAATTTTTTTTTTAAATAAGAGAAGTCCTATTCAAATTTTGTTATGCGCTCATTCATGACAAATACTTAATAGCTGTTGAGATGACTTATGGAAAAAATTAAACCAAACCAATCTACTGATGCAATATTTTATTTATTTTACCCCGCCCCCTCTTCTTCTTCTTTTTTTTTTTCTAGAGAAACGAAACAATATTTACCTTCACTTTACCTTGATTTCTAAAGGACATACATTTGGTGCACCTTTTAGAAAATACAAATTTTTGTTGCGGTCATAATTGGAAGCATGTTACTGCGTTATTATTGTTATTTTATATTTATTGATATTATCTATCAAAAGTGACAATTGAAGATTACATGGAATGACGTATGAATTTGTGAAAGTAGATTTAGTAACTTTTTCGAACAGTCATGTGTGTCCAATCGTAACAAAATTGAGGTTGGCTTTCATTCCACCTTAAGTTATCTATATTTAGTTGACAGATCCAGGTCATTAAACTCCTAAAAGTGGGGATGTAGGAGACGCGAGTAAAGGTCAGTATTTTTTTGTAATTTTTAAAGCAAAAATTTTTTTTGGCCTAAATAAATCAAACAAATCCACTAAAAACATATAGTATAGTTTTCTTAACAAGGTGATGTCAACAGTTGTTGAATATTTGTCATGAGCATAGCGACATTAGATGATACACTTTTTAAATTAAGAAAAAAAAGCTGTCATTAGGCCTACATTCCAAGAATTGTTGAAATCCTCAAGTGAAAAAAATTGAACTCTATGTTTCTACTGGATAATTATAAGATTTAATTTGACCAACAAAGTGTTTGGATACAAAAACTGCAAGACCACTGTCCTTTTCTCGCCTCCCCTACACTCCCAGTTTAATCATATCTCTTTCCATGTGCACAAAACCATTGTCCTTTTCTCGCCTCCCCTACACTCCCAGTTTAATCATATCTCTTTCCATGTGCACAAAACCATTGTCCTTTTCTCGCCTCCCCTACACTCCCAGTTTAATCATATCTCTTTCCATGTGCACAAAACCATTGTCCTTTTCTCGCCTCCCCTACACTCCCAGTTTAATCATATCTCTTTCCATGTGCACAAAACCATTGTCCTTTTATCGCCTCCCCTACACTCCCAGTTTAATCATATCTCTTTCCATGTGCACAAAACCATTGTCCTTTTCTCGCCTACCCTACACTCCCAGTTTAATCATATCTCTTTCCATGTGCACAAAACCATTGTCCTTTTCTCGCCTCCCCTACACTCCCAGTTTAATCATATCTCTTTCCATGTGCACAAAACCATTGTCCTTTTCTCGCCTCCCCTACACTCCCAGTTTAATCATATCTCTTTCCATGTGCACAAAACCATTGTCCTTTTCTCGCCTCCCCTACACTCCCAGTTTAATCATATCTCTTTCCATGTGCACAAAACCATTGTCCTTTTCTCGCCTCCCCTACACTCCCAGTTTAATCATATCTCTTTCCATGTGCACAAAACCATTGTCCTTTTCTCGCCTCCCCTACACTCCCAGTTTAATCATATCTCTTTCCATGTGCACAAAACCATTGTCCTTTTCTCGCCTCCCCTACACTCCCAGTTTAATTGTACCTCTTTCCATGTGCACAAAACCACTGTCCTTTTCTCGCCTCCCCTACACTCCAGTTTAATTGTACCTCTTTCCATGTGCACAAAACCATTGTCCTTTTCTCGCCTCCCCTACACTCCCAGTTTAATTGTACCTCTTTCCATGTGCACAAAACCACTGTCCTTTTCTCGCCTCCCCTACACTCCCAGTTTAATTGTACCTCTTTCCATGTGCACAAAACCACTGTCCTTTTCTCGCCTCCCCTACACTCCCAGTTTAATCGTACCTCTTTCCATGTGCACAAAACCAATGTCCTTTTCTCGCCTCCCCTACACTCCCAGTTTAATTGTACCTCTTTCCATGTGCACAAAACCATTGTCCTTTTCTCGCCTCCCCTACACTCCCAGTTTAATTGTACCTCTTTCCATGTGCACAAAACCATTGTCCTTTTCTCGCCTCCCCTACACTCCCAGTTTAATCATATCTCTTTCCATGTGCACAAAACCATTGTCCTTTTCTCGCCTCCCCTACACTCCCAGTTTAATCATATCTCTTTCCATGTGCACAAAACCATTGTCCTTTTCTCGCCTCCCCTACACTCCCAGTTTAATCATATCTCTTTCCATGTGCACAAAACCATTGTCCTTTTCTCGCCTCCCCTACACTCCCAGTTTAATCATATCTCTTTCCATGTGCACAAAACCATTGTCCTTTTCTCGCCTCCCCTACACTCCCAGTTTAATCATATCTCTTTCCATGTGCACAAAACCATTGTCCTTTTCTCGCCTCCCCTACACTCCCAGTTTAATCATATCTCTTTCCATGTGCACAAAACCATTGTCCTTTTCTCGCCTCCCCTACACTCCCAGTTTAATCATATCTCTTTCCATGTGCACAAAACCATTGTCCTTTTCTCGCCTCCCCTACACTCCCAGTTTAATTGTACCTCTTTCCATGTGCACAAAACCACTGTCCTTTTCTCGCCTCCCCTACACTCCCAGTTTAATTGTACCTCTTTCCATGTGCACAAAACCATTGTCCTTTTCTCGCCTCCCCTACACTCCCAGTTTAATCATATCTCTTTCCATGTGCACAAAACCACTGTCCTTTTCTCGCCTCCCCTACACTCCCAGTTTAATTGTACCTCTTTCCATGTGCACAAAACCACTGTCCTTTTCTCGCCTCCCCTACACTCCCAGTTTAATCATATCTCTTTCCATGTGCACAAAACCACTGTCCTTTTCTCGCCTCCCCTACACACCCAGTTTAATCATATCTCTTTCCATGTGCACAAAACCACTGTCCTTTTCTCGCCTCCCCTACACTCCCAGTTTAATCATATCTCTTTCCATGTGCACAAAACCACTGTCCTTTTCTCGCCTCCCCTACACACCCAGTTTAATCATATCTCTTTCCATGTGCACAAAACCACTGTCCTTTTCTCGCCTCCCCTACACTCCCAGTTTAATTGTATCTCTTTCCATGTGCACAAAAGCCTGCCCTGGCCTCGGCGCTGCTAGCATAGTTTCAAGATGAAGCCACGTTACTTTCAGCGTCGGGTCGACTACAAGAAAAGGGTTTACGAACCGGACGTTGACTAACTGCTGAGCTAATTACCACATGACCTATCTGTAACTGTCTCTCTCTTCCTACCTCCCTCTTCTATCTGTCCACCGTTCTCTTCCACCTCCTACATCTCTCATGCCACGTTACTTATCTGCTCAACGTCACCAGAGAAATATATTTAAGACAGCGTAATCTTTTACAGTTGTTTCATTCGCCAAAGTAGCTGGTAAAAAAAGTGTGTTAGTTTTTCTTTGTTCTCAAGTTTTCTGGGCATTTATTCTGGTTAGTAAATATAAATAGCAGAGCAAGAATTCAGTGCCATGGCGTGGCGTGAATTGTTGCCAGTATTAGCAAGGTTTGTTTACAGTGAGATGAAGGTGGGGTTGAAGGTAAACTAAGATCCATAATTTTCACAGTTTTTATAGCAAAAACATTTTTTTTTTGCTCAAATAAATAAAACATTTCTTCAGTAAGCCTATATGCGTTCAGTTTAATTTTCTATACACAATTTTTTTAATCGCCAAGTCTTAATACCTGTTCAGGTTATAAGAATATATGATAATTATTCTAATGATATAGGGATGAGGAAGGAAGCATTTTTAGAGGTAATCTGTCAGCATTTGCGTGGAAGGAGAATGGGAAACCATTTAAGGAAAACCACCCTCAGTAGATCCAACCGGGATTCTAACCCCGATCTCCCCGTCATCGGCAGGCCAGTCTAGAGCGAGTGTGATGTCTTAAACCGTTCGGCCACCTAATTGGGCCACATATTATAATCCGAACAGTTTTTTAATATTCATCGCGGAATTTTAACAAGACTTTCTCTCTTTGTTTAAAAAGTTTATGTTCAAATTCCATTATGATCATGACAAATATTCAAGAAATGTTGAGGTCAGATAGTGATCTGAGAAAATAAATAGAACCTATCTACTTATTTTGGCTAAAGAAGTGTTTTTTTTATAAAAACTGCAAAAACATGTTCCTCTACTCGTGTTTCCTTCTAAACTAACCTACCTTAAACTGTACCTGTGAATTGTTCTTATCGCTTCGTATGACACTCATTGATCAGAGGTCAAAGAAAATATATTCCTCCTAAGATGCATAGAGCAAATATGATGTAATATTGGTCAAATGGGGACTGAGGGGGAAATAACCAATCACAGGTACAGTTTTGAATAACTCTACTTACTATGGCAGAACTCAAGCTACCCCATTGGTAGAATTACACCAAAGATGTTGTGGATACTTCTTGTTTTCACAGTTTAATTTAGACATATTATTAGATTGTTCATTTTTACGAGAATAGTATTATCTAAGGGAGGGGTATATGGGACGCGAGAAAGATAAATGTTTTTGCAATTTTTATATCAAAACATAAATATGCTAAAAATAAATCAAATAATCCTCCAATAGAAACATAGAGTCAAATTTTCTTCCCATCTTGATCGCAACAGTTGTTGAATATCTTTCAATTATGTCCTGTAATTTAATGACAACTTTATCTCTTCATTTAAAAAGTTTATCATCCAATGTCGCTATGCTCATCACAAATATTCAAGAACTGTTGATATCACCACGTGAAGAAAACTAGGCTCTATGTTTATAATGGAGAAATATTTGATTTATTCTGGCTAAAAAAAATTTTGCTATAAAAACTACAGAAGCACTTACCTTTTCTCGCATTGCCTACATCCCCACCCGTCTAACGTTCATCTATTGCTATGTTTCCATTTTAATGTTATCAATTGGATTCTTGTAGAAAGAATCATTAATTCTTAGCAGTCAACAATTATAGCATTCTACTGTATTTTAATATTATTTTATAAGAATTATTGATAGTATATATCGAGAGTGACAGCTGCAGATCACATGGCTTGACGTATGAATATATTAACATTGTTTTTAGTACATTTTTATGTGTCAAGTTTCTTCTTATTTAATCAGACAGTATAAGATTGGTTTTAATACTTACGAAAGGAAATCATAGCTTTTGAATAACGTATCTCTATATCAACATAAATTTTATCCGGTATAAAATACTAAAAATTGAGTTAAATTATATAAATATTTTATGTTTCTACGTGAAGTAATATATCTGAATACTAGGGAAGTCTTTAAGATTTACAACTATACTGTACATTCCTACAAATAATATTTATTCATTTTCTAGATTTTTAAGTGATGAACAAAAAAAAATTATATTTTTAATAACCTAAAAAATATCAAATCTTATGTTTTGTGATCTGTTGTGTTTGTATCTTTAGATTTGCATTTTTTTGTGTACACCGCGTCTTACTACCCGTTCGCGATACTCGCATATTTACATTAATAGATTAGTAAAGATCAATATATAATTTGTAGGAAATGTACCCTCATTTACGTGGAGGAAAAGTTTAAAAACATTATTAGGTAAAATTACTTTCGTTGCACTCGGCTGGGATTCGAATAGCAACATCCATATAGCCGGCAAACCAGACAAGACCAAATTGACGCCTTGGGTCAAGTGACCGTTAATGCGGGTATAGCAATCTTCTTTACAAAATTAAATCTAGTCAACTCTAAATGAAAAATATAACATTATTGTCATATTTATATTACGAGTTTGATTAAATATTTGATTGAATGTGTAATGTAATTTTAGGCACGTGCTCGTGTCACGTGAAAAAAAGGCGGGAAATATTTGATAAGATTACTGTTTAATATTTTACAAGGAAATAACCGAATGTTTGAAACTTGTGTTTTAAAATATCCAATAAAATAAAAAGCAAACATTTATAATTGAAAAATACTAATTTTGCTCCAGGTGACATGCTTTGGAAAAAAAAAAAAAGTACTCGCGTTTTTTTCATCTCGGGTTTCTGGAAATTATATACAATAATACAACATTGGTTGATTCGAGGTATCTAGTTTAATGTTAGTTTTGAAATCATAATTAATATGTATACTACCCCGAGTTAATTATGAGTACAAGTTTTAATTAAGATATTAAAGAAACTTGAAAACGTTGACTTAAAACATGCTCTAAAAATATTGCAAAGTAGTATTGCATTAATTGAAATAGTTAATACTTTCGTTGTAATTGTTTATTTACATAATTAAAATGTAATATACAATATAAGTTTCCGTTGTTTTTAGACGTAATAAAACATTAATTTTAATTACAAAGGAACCATTTTGGTGGTCGAGAATGGTCAATAGACTAGACAGACAGCCGATGACGGGGAGACCGGGGTTCGAATCCCAGTCTTGTTGGTTAGGGGAAATTGGGGTTCGAATCTCGGCAGAGTGTATTAAGGGTGATATTTTCCTAAATTAATTCTAAATCTCCCTCCATGGAAACGCTGGTAAAATTTACTAGAGTTTATATCTTCCTCATCTCTGCTCCATCAACTTATTTAAAAAAAAACCACTTACCGCACAAATGCGGGTGCATTTCCTCTCAGTTATCCTGGCTACCCACTACCTCATTAAGATTAAGCCGTTAATAATAGTCCTTGAGCTTTAACGCACAACAAGAATAGGTTACTTTCATTCCCTATCGCACGGCTATGTCTGTGTTGAGGTTTAATTAAAAGGATACTCGTCCATGCTTTAGAATTCCCAACGAGAATACTTCACGCGTTTCTAGCTACGCTCCTTCTTAATTATTTGGTATAAATTGTTGCTTTCTCTTTCTGCACCCGGAATTCTGTCAGTTAAAAACTTTTAGTCAGGTCTTGTTTTCATGGTTCCGGGTCAAATTGGATCTATTCTAGTCCCTTTTTTTTAAATAAATTTTATTCTAGCACCGCGTCTTTACTACCCAGTCGGGTTATACATTTATGTACTAACTACGCTAATGGATTTAGGGTTTAGGAAGGTTATATTTGGAGGAAGTGTACCCGCATTTGCGTGGAGGAGAGTGAAGAGCCATTTTGGAAGAAAAAAACCTCAGTACACCCGACCGAGATTCGAGCTCTATCTCCCTGTCATTGGCAGTCTAGTCTACTGCTAGAGTAGCGCGTAGAATGTTCTAGTCTTGATTGACAGAGTTTGTGTGGTGGTAAGACTAGATTATATTTCTGTCTTAGTACTATTTGTTTAGTAGTAAAATATTACTTCCATGTTGGGTTTTTCTTTTAGCGACACTTCTTAGTACCCGTTTTGAGCTATACGCATACAGATTGTCTAGTTCAAAAGTGCGATAGCTCCAAAAATCTCATTTTTGAGTTATTCATACCATTCGATTGCAAAATGTTAAGCTCTAGCTGGTTCAATGTTAGTAAAGTCATATCTTGAACGTAGGTTTAGCTATATGAGATAATTACTTTATAATATTAATAAATTGTGTTTTGTTCAATTCAATACTGATCCATTTCGAAACGTATCACTAGTGAACTGAACACGCTGCTATTACAACCAGTTAATACCCTGTCATTTGAGATGTAGCCGTTCTGAACTGGTAGAGAAAATTATAGAACTAAAACACAATGATTTTACCCTAGTATACCTCGAAATGCATCAGTTCATAGCTGTAGCTATTTCATGTAATAACATTATATAGTGGTGCATTAAATCATCTGGTAAAAAATTAATCAAAGGTACACTGTCCCAACGTGTTAGATCTAACTTTTTTGTATATATCACCGCGTCTTACTACCTATTGAGGTTATATGTACAGTATCCCCATGGCTTCTTTGGTGCTGACTGACAGGGTGACGCCTTTGAAAAGCTACCAGACCAAATTATGTATCCCTACGCCGAACGATATGATCTTGCAAAAAACATGTGTTTAGCAGCTGTTACTTCTGACAGTCAAAATTTAGGTATATACCTAAATGTTGACTGTCAGAAGTCAGCTGTGTACTGTCAGTCAGCACCAAAGAAGCCATGGGGCTACTGTATATGTACAAATTAAGCTAATGAGTTATAGATGAGGAAGGTTGGATTTAGATAAGGTGTACTCGCATTTGCGTTGAAAGAGAGAGTGGTAAATCATTTAGGAAAAAAAAAACCACCCTCCCTCAGTACACCCAACCAAGATTTGGACCCCAATCTCCCTGTCATCGGCAGTCTTAGTCTACTGCGATAGTGACGACTTAAACCATGCAGCCACCGAAACAGTTTATTTTTAGTTGAAAGTTAATTAATAAGTCATTTAGTATTTTATACTACC
The DNA here is from genome assembly GCA_033556935.1 of Timema podura. Lineage (NCBI taxonomy): Eukaryota > Metazoa > Arthropoda > Insecta > Phasmatodea > Timematidae > Timema > Timema podura. The sequence goes on along the minus strand of JAVRXN010000007.1, from coordinate 42,474,851 downwards.
ATTAAAAAACGAGATTGTTTCATTTATACAATAATTACTCTTTTTTACTAACTTTGGGACAGCTTTTTCTGAGATGGAGGCCACTTGCAGTATATCTCCAGCAATGGCTGGGCGAGCAGTAGTTCGATTCTCGCGTCAGTCTCAGTCTGGGTCAAAAACATTTAGAGAGAGATAGTTCCAGTTACGATTTAGCAGTGTTCCGTTTAGAACGTTAGAAGAAATTGAAGCAAGTAACTGAGTCCAGGTTTTAATGGATTACAAGCTTTTGTCACTTTTGTTATGAAGAAGTTATATATGTATCTGTCGAGAAAAGTCTTTTAGCCTATTCGGGTGTGGCACTATTTACCGAATGATTTTTTTGCTTAATTTAACTAATAAAACTATGATCTAATTTCTGAGAAGTTTCTTTAGTTTTATTGTTGATCTCGGTGGTCTTGGGGTAAAATGCTCACCTCAGGACCCAATATTCGTGGGTTAGAACCCAGCTGGGGTCGACGGATTTTCTTAAGCAACAACAATCCGTAACACAACTTCCTTTGGAGGGGAAGTAAAGCCGTTGGTCCCATACCAAGTGTGGCCTGTAAAATAACCCTGGAAGGTATGTGAAAATACATTTCTCAGCAAAAAATTGTAGGCCCTTTCTCTCTCGCTCATAGAAATTTTCGTGTGTTGATATAATCAGTCGGTTCAGAAAGTGCACGTTAAATACCTTTAATAGATAAAGTATATTTTTAGTGTCTAAATCACTTTCTTATACCCAGATCCGCGGAACAATAAAGATGGCGTTTATTGTAAGCGCAAGATGTTTTGGCGAACTAGATGAAAAATATAAATAAATTGATGAAAGATTATTAAATATGTTAAAAATAAGTCTCAATACGAGAAAAAAAAAGAAGAGGCAGTCTATAAAATTGGGTCTCAAATGAAATTAAAAAGTTTCACCAGGGGTATAAAATGAGTAAACAAATAATCCCTTTCGCCCTGTCGCGCAACAAATAACGAAGGTCACCATTAAAACAAGAGTCAGGCCAATAGGAGGGTGGTGGGGGTGTATTTGAGACACTCCAGCGAAATGTGGTACGTACTAAAGGAAGCATCACATGGCTTACACAAGGGAGATGGAGCCATTCATAAGAAAATAAACACGCGCTAAGCAGCTTACGTCCGACGCGCTGCAGCGTATGCCCGACGCGGGGCGTCACGAAGAATCCCTCTCTTCCAGTCGTTCCTAAACAGTTGGTCGCGAAAAAAATTCTGCTGGTCGAAGTAAAAATTGAAAAACGTGAGTAAATTAAATATTTACTATAGAACTATTGAAATTATGATAGACTGCAACCTTTCATTCTATATTTGTTTAGTGCACCCGGCATGATAACACTAACACTTATTTTAATAATCATTTGTCTAGTTATCACAGTTCTTTAGGTCACGGGTTTAACCACTGGCACTTCCAAATTTTTCTGTGAAGCAGTGGGTCTAGAACGGGGTCAACTCAGCCACGTGTGGACAATTGAATAGCTACTTGAAAGGGAAAATAGCGACTCCAGTCTAGAAAACTGAGATCAAAGGTTGGAAGGTGCGTTGTGCTGATCAAATGACGTAGACAGAACGCTATATAATACAGCGGCTGGTTTGCACTGGCTTATCGCTAGCTATAATAGCACATCTAAGAAGAGCGCTATATAAAGAGCGCCTGGTCTGCGCTGCCTTATCAAATCTCAATAGAGCGCTATATACTTGTAATATAGCGCCCGGTCTTGAATATAATCTCCTCTTACCCTGAAAGATAGCAAGCTTACCTTTCAAGTTTACACTATGGCATGGTTTTGTTAGATAAAACAATACTGTGGTCCGTCAAGGAAAGACTAATACCTTTCTGGGTAGACCTAAATGTACACATTTGGACCTTAACCCCTCAGATATCGCTGCATGAGGGCTGCTAAAGAGCAATTTCAATAATAATAATAATAATAATATTGGCGTGTGTGGGCTACATCAATCTGTAGCTCATTTTGAGGAAAGATTGGCCAGTACTAATGTACCTTTGCCCAGGGGACGCCCGAATGTACACTCGTATATCCTTTTCATGGGGGCTCTTTTTTCCATGCCCCGATGAAGTGAAAATATAATGGTAGTGAATATATTCTCTTTTTCAAGAAAAATCCTCTGGTACCAGTCTGGAATTGAACCCGGGACCTTTAGGTTAGCAACGAGGTAGTCTGACCATTATACCACGAGACCGGTTGCAATTTTAATAAGAAGGACATTTTATAAAATACAAACACATTTGTTTGCTATCAACTTGATACATTTTACTAGGCTATTATTGTTATTTTATGGTTATTGTTATTTTCTATGAAAAGTTACAGTTTTAGATCACATGACTTGACGTATGATCACGAAAAATAGTAGATGTAGTATTTTTACTAGGTGTCAGATAAGGTTTTTTCCTATGCAGATTGGACTGTATCGCATACTTTTCTAGTGTCGAGACTTGTAACTTTAGCGTGACACTATTTCACCATGAATAATACGCTTAGTGAAGGGGGTGAAACTCTTGTATCAAACTGACGTTAAGCTCCCTCTAAAACTTGTGGAATTTGTTGACAAATTGAAATCCTGTCGCTAACGGAGCATCTGCACCATAAAGTCATCGTCTGACCCTCTCTGTTAATATCTTCTATCTTTAGAGCTTTCTACTCCCACCGACGTCCACATATGCTTGCTCTTCCTCTAAAATCCTTTCCGAGTTTTTAACTTATTTTACATCCACTTGATTTTGTTTTTAATCCAAATACTCATCTGACACCTTAGCTCAGGTCGTTAACGTACCTGCTTAGTGAACTAATAGTCCATCCGCATCGGTGGCCTCGTGGCCTAAGGCCCAACGTAATATTTGTACAATTTCGTGAAATTGTGCTAATGATATATTTTTTAAATTCATTTAATATCGTGTATATCAGTATCATTGCCAAAGATGTGAATAAAATGTACGAAAAGAATGTTGAAGAATTGTAATCGGAGATCTAGGAGCTACAGAACACTTATACTTCAATGCTTGCCATACAGACAAACATTTCTGGAAACTAGTAGGCCACACAAAATTTCCTTTGTTGAATATCTAGCTATGAAGATTGAATAATATTTTGGATAACCTTTTCGGTGTAAATTAGCGATCTTCATAGTGAAAATTGTGAAAACGAAATATCGATCTCGACTTTCAGATGCTATTCTAAGGAACTGTTTAAGAACTGCAGTGTTAAATTATGATCCAGACTTTAAAATTATTATTATTATTACTATTATTTATTAATTATTAGCAGCACCGCGCCTTACTACCCGTTCGGTTTGTACGCACTTATGCTAATGTGTAATGGTAGGGTGATTGTGAGATGAAATGAAGGACCTACAGTTTTAACGTGGAATCCGAACCACGGTGGAGGCCTGGCATTCCTCACATTCACAAGTTGTGATTAATACACATCTTGTCAGAGGTGAAGGAAGGGTTTGGCAATCAGATAAATCTATGCCGGGACCGAGAATTGAACGCCGGACCCCCCAGCACAGAAGTCTGACACATTACCCATAGACCACCAGGTCACCTATTAACTTGTAAACACAGTTTTAAAGTTCAAGTTTTCCATTCTGAAAAATCTAAAATCCGCACATTTGATTTATCTTTAATAGCTAAATGCCCGGGAAACGAAAGGTAACTGGTATAGGGGCGTGGAATGGATCTTTGAGAATTAAGTGAAAGTGATGTACCTAATTTAGCAGGGGTCACTAAACAAAATGTTTTGTCATTTGTATTTTATATTTCCCTGTTGGTTCTCCTACTGCAAGACATGTCCGCCTAAGAACGTTATAAATCCACTTGGTGCCTGACGTTTATGAATTTATTCTTGGCTTTTCTAGCTCCAAAAATCAAGAGTGATAAGCTTTAGGTCAACAAGAAACTTTACCAACAGAGTCGGTGTTGGCGGTTAGTACTCCTGACTTGTGAGGTCAGGGTTCAAACTGTTTTTCCTTTAGTGGTTGCTCATCCTGTCCCCAGAACAAAATAACCGCTTCGGTGGCCCCATGGTCTAAGAAGTATATCAATAGAATGAACGGGGAGATCAAGGATCGAACCCTTGCAGGGTGGTTTTTACCAAAATAATTTTTCACTGTGTATTCACGCAGATGCGGTTACATCTCCTTTGAATCTTATATTTCTCATCCAAACCCAAATAGTTAATTAAATGTGGACAACCCAGACGCGTAACAAAACGCCATTCAAAAATGAAATAAACCCACTTCGGTGGTCACGTGCTTCAAAGCGTCACTCTCGTAATAAAATGAACTGTCAATGAAGGAAGATATCGGGGTTCGAATCCCGATAGGGTGTACTGTGGGGGTTTTAATTCCCCAAACTATTTTCCTCTCACGTAAATGAGGGTACGCTTCCTCTAAATTAAACCTTTTCATCCCTAATGTCTTATCATAATTGGTACATATCTTATAATAACCCAAACGGGTAGTAAGATGGGGTGCTAAAACAATTTTCAGATGAAATGCTTCAAAATAATGCTGGTGCACTTCCTTCCATCCAAGCCCCGCCCTCTTTTCCCCTCCTCTATTTACCGTCCTCATATTAATCAGTGTCAGTTGGGAATAGGCTGAACGGACGGTAAAACGTAAAGCGCAAAAATAAACTTTGTTGGAAAAAGTAATAAAAGCCTTAAAACTGCAAACCAAATTTGAGCCGTCTCTGACGCGAGTGTAAACCTCAAGGGTAGAAAGCTTGTCTGAGGATCATCCTCTGTCGAAAGCTTTCGAGTTCCAGCTGAGCGACGTAAAGTAGCGCAAGACAGAGAGAGTAACGGCGGCTAATGGTTTTCCAATTTTAATGAATATAGTTGTACTCTCACAGAATGTGTGTGTGAGGAGGTGGGGGGTGGGGGGAGGGCTTTGGTTCGAAACGTGTTCAAGATGACGAGCACTCTCCCGCACCTCTCTTTCCCTCGCCCTACCTTTTTACCTCTCTCTCCCTCTCTTTTGTTTCCTCTCTGCCACTCTCTTTGTGTCCCTCTCTCACCCTCTCTTTGTTTCACTCTCTGCCATCTCTTTGTGTCCCCTCTCCCTCTCTTTGTGCCTTCTCTCTACCTCTCTTTGTGTCCTTTCTCTCTCCTCTCTTTGTGTCCCTATCTCTTCTCATTTGTTTACCTCTCTTTGTGTCTTTCTCTTTCTCTCTCGTTGTGTCCCTCTCTCTTCCTCTATTTTTATCCTTCTCTTTTCCACTTTGTGTCTCTTTCTCCTCCTTTATTTATGTCCTTCTGTTTTCCTCTATTTGTGTCCTCTCTCTCTTTGTGTCCTCCTCTCTACCTTTATTTATATATCTCTTTCTTCTTATCTTTGTGTCCTTCTTTCTCTCTAGGTTTGTGTCACTTTATCTCCCTCTATTTTTGTCCTTCTCTCTACCTCTCTTTCTTTTAATTGGTGTCCTTCTCTCTCTCTCCTTCTTTCGCACCCCTTTCTCTCACTAACTCTCTTTTGTCTCTTTTTATCCTTAATGTTATGTCCTCTCTCTCTTTCCCTCTTTCACACCCATCTCTTTCTTTAACTCTCTTAGTGCCCCTCTCTTTCGCACTCATTTCTTTCTCCAACTCTCTTTGTGTTCTTCTCTCTCACCCCTTTTCTCCCTCAAAACCCCCGCTTCCTTTGACGTCTTCTCCCTTTCACACACATATTGCTCTCTCTTACTTTGTTACCCTCCCTCATACACCCTTCTCTTTCCCTCCTATCGAACACCCTTATCCCTCAGGTATTCCTCGCTCTCTTTATGCCCCTCTTTAGCAGCGCTCTCCCTCTTAAACACCCCTCTCTTCAGCATCAGTGCAGAACACGGTATTCCAAAGATGAGCAGTGACCCCTCCACCCCCTGTTCTAGTCCCCGGGGTTTCGATACTTCATAGACCGAGTTGGTCCGCTCTCCGGATATCGCCGTGAGGAATTGTTTTGCTGCTAATTATAACATTTAGTAAAGGCCTGCCTATTACTGTTCCCTCCACACTGAGCTAGAGTCATAAGGGGCTCAAAACACCTCTGTGAAATAACTTTAAATAAATATAATAATTTACCATGTGAGATCTGTAGAGCAGAGCTTTTGTTTTATTGGTCAGATGGGGAGTGAGTGAGAACATGTCACAGGTACAGTCTTAACCAACTTTGTCCACCCCGGTAACACTCTATTATACACCACTGAGGAAAAAGGGGGTGGGGTGTGATATAAAGGCGTTACGTGGTTTAAGGATGGCCCCTTACCACATATGAGAACCAACTCCTCCGTGTCGAGAGCCAGCATGCAGAAGATAATAGGCCCCAGTATTGTTGACAATAGAAGACGATGTGTGTATGTCTTGTTTCTATCAAAAACACACAAACACACTCTAAAAGACGCGCTGCATTCCTTTATACATAGTCGCGCTGGAAAACTTTTTGAAATAACGCTGCTTTCTAGGATCCGTTTGTTTGCACACATACTCATGCATGTACAGTACAGTCTTAAACTTGATTTACACTATGCGTGAATTCGTGATTTGTGGTTCGTAACTCGTGATTCTCGTTCAATTCATGAATAGTGTCAATGCATATTCGTATCATTAATGTCCGTGATACATGATTCATTATTCGCGTTCGTGTCTATTCACTGAAGAAGTGTTTTTGTTCTTTAGCAAAGATCAAAGGGAACGGATCATTCGCAAACCATGATGGGTGAGTGATCTGTTCAGGGTTCACACTATGCGCGTAGGTTCATGAATTATTCATTTGCAGTGCTGGAGTCTGAGTGGCCGAAGGTATGAATTCTCGATTAAATTAAAGATATTCAGAGTCATAAGTGTTTGAGGTTTCCGACTGACATAAACGAAAGTGGACAAACTTGCGAAAGACATATTATTTCGGCTAGTATCAAGTAAAGTGGATTCCTGTTAATTAGGACACATCGGGGCTAGACCACTTTGACCCAATTATGTGAAATGTCTACCAGTGAGCTTAAAACACATTCTAACAAATAAATAATGAATTAATAAATTAAAAGAAATGTGGCTTATAAAGGAAGCACACTCTAGTTAATTAATGGTGATACAAACATTTATTTTAAAATAACTAAAACTAAAAGCAAGCAAACACATAATGTGCTGTACATATATTATGTAAAATGAAGATACAGTCAAAATATTGACTGTGTCAAGCAAAGGTTACAGATTATTGAAGATAGGCCAGTTTAGAGAGTGCGCGCTATCTACTACACACATTTTGTTGTTCAAACACGACCTTCACTGCCCTAATTAAGCGGCAAGTCGGCCCAAATAGGAGGAACAAATCGGCCTAATTACCTACTTGTTTTGTTACTGTTCTTCAAATGTTGTCTCAAATAAACGGCTGCCCGATCAGCTGGAATCCAATGTACTATCAAAAATGGCGCTTTCAGTAACCACACTATCATTGCTACTCGAATCTTCACCAATCAACATTTTTATTCCTACTTCTAGCGTCACTCATGAATTTTGGGACCGGATTTTCCCTATTTACCCTTTCTTTTCCTTGATCGTAAAACATAAGCTGTTGATATATATATATATATATATATATATATATATATATATATATTTGCAATTCATGTTATTACGAGTACAATAGGCCTATGTTAATTTAATAGTACCTATTGCCTATCTTACGAATACGCATCTTAAATATACCTATTTCGGAGTTGAGATCTCATTTTCACAAGGTATGAATTTTCTGATTAAAGAGAGAGTCCAGTTTCTTAGAAATTGTATGTTGTGGCATAATTTTGGAGTAGGTTTGAAAATTTACATTTTGTTAAATCGCTTCCAATGAGCGAAAAATTGGGTAGAGGACAATGGGAGCAGTGGCAGACATCTTGGAAAGAAACAGCACGCCGTTACAAGAGAGAAGTTCAAGTTCTTCGGAAAAGGCAAATTTGAAATTTTGTCCCTTGACATAATGTGAAATAAAACTCAGCTTTTCAAATTATAAAAAAATATCTGAAAAAATAAACCTATTCATGATTGAAAATCTAGAAAATTATCTAGTGATTAACATCATGTGCAGGTGACCTGGTGGTCTAGGGGTAAGGTGTCAGACTTCTGTGCTGAGGGTCCGGGGTTCAATCCTCGGTCCCGGCACAGATTTATCTGAATGCCAAACCCTTCCTTCACCTCTGACAAGATGTGTATTAATCACAACTTGTGAATGTGAGGAATGCCAGGCCTCCACCGTGGTTCGGATTCCACGCTAAACTGTAGGTCCTCCATTTCATCTCACAATCACCCTACCGTTGCACATTAACGTAAGTGCGTATAACCCGAACGGGTAGTAAGACGCGGTGATAATAATAATAATAATAATAATATCATGTGACCCATTTGTGTGCTTTTTTTGCCCTTAAGTACCTATTCTGTTTCCTAAATCCCATATTTTTTTCATTTTTGACTATTGACTATTTTTAACATTGTTGGTGCCTAAGAATCGCTCCTTATTCATGATCAACTGACGTTCGGGTTTATAGCATACGCCGGCCTCAAGAACATTTCTCTTGGAAAATTACGAATCAGCTCAGAGTGCAGCCACAAAGTTTAAGCAAAAAGACCAATTAAGAATTTGCGAACAATAATCAAGCGTCAAATATCGCATACTGTAAATGAAGCTTTAGACTACAGCGCATACAGCCAGAATTTATTTTTATAGGGAGCCCACTTTTGACCACCAAGATTTAATGAAAGTCACTAAATTTGGCATTCTATAAATATGTCTTATTTGATTTATTAATTAAAACGTTAATTTAAAATAATTATAAAACTTCCTAATAGATACTCTATGATTCCTATTTACATAACTAATTAGATGAACAAAGAATGTAATATTTTCGCCGTTATAGCAACATACCACAATACAAATAACGGGCTTCCTATGAGAATCATATTGTACGTTGTGTGAATCTACATTTCTATTTATTGGTAAAGACACACGGTTTAAGGCGTCACTCTCGTTTGGTTTGGAAGTAATAGGAATATCAGGGTTCAAATCCCACCGGGTATACTGAGGGTGTTTATTGCCTAAATGGGTTATCACTCTCTCTTTTTCTTTCTCTTAGTTTCTCCCTTGCCTTTCTCTAATTTTTCTTTCTATCTTTTGTTCTGTTTCTTTTTCTTCCTCTTTTTTCTCTTTCTTTCTCTTTTTTCTCTCTCTACTTTTTCTCTTTCGTTCTCGCCAACCAAATGCGGTTATATTTACACTAAATTTTACTTTTCTCCTCCCTGCCCATCCTGATATCCCGGACGTTAGACGCGTAGAATAACTTACTAATAATAAAATATAACAACTCCCTCTTCAGAGAAAATTGTATTATTTAGAACGCGCCAACTTTCTCCGCCCGTTTGGGAGAAAAACTTTTATCAACCGGTTCTTCGGAAATAACATTTGTCTCTACAGTTCTTTAGTTTAGTTTTTTAATACAATTCAAACACAGTTTAAAAAGAAAAGAAGAAAATAAAAGAAAGTGAAAAGAACAGCTCTTATGAAAAACACATACCAACTCGTAGAAGATTCTTGCAAACTCTTGCTGATACCTGGTTCCTATTTCTTCCCCCCTCTCACCCCACATTTATTTGATAACTACCACGTCTCACTACCCGTTCAGGTTATACGCATATTTGCAAATTAAGTTAGTGTTTTAGGGATGAGTAAAGTTAAATTAGAGGAAGTGTACTCGCATTTGGGTGGATAGAGCGTGGAAAACCATTTAAGAAAAACCATCCTCAGTACATCCGACCAGACATATATAATAATTACGTTAATGTGGTATAGATCGAGAATAATTGCACCCGCATTTTGTGAGGAGAGAAAACGAAAAAAATTTTAGAGTGGGAGGTGGAACAATGCACACCCTGAGCACATCCATCTGAGGTTCTAGACCCGACCTCTCTCTCACTGGCAATGAGATCATTTAGAGTGGGAGGGGGAACAATACACACCCTCAGCACACCCATCTGAGGTTCTAGCCCCAACCTCTCTCTCACTGGCAATGAGCTCATTTAGAGTGGGAGGGGAACAATACACACCCTCAGCCTGGCAATGAGCTCATTTAGAGTGGGATGGGAAACAATACACACCACTCAGCCTGGCAATGAGCTCATTTAGAGTGGGAGGGAGAACAATACACACCCTCAGCCTGGCAATGAGCTCATTTAGAGTGGGAGGGAGAACAATACACACCCTCAGCACACCCATCTGAGGTTCTAGCCCCGACCTCTCCCTCACTGGCAATGAGCTCATTTAGAGTGGGAGGGGGAACAATACACACCCTCAGCCTGGCAATGAGCTCATTTAGAGTGGAAGGTGGAACAATACACACCCTCAGCCTGGCAATGAGCTCATTTAGAGTGGGAGGTGGAACAATACACACCCTCAGCACACCCACCTGAGGTTCTAGCCCCGACCTCTCCCTCACTGGCAATGAGCTCATTTAGAGTGGGAGGGGGAACAATACACACCCTCAGCCTGGCAATGAGCTCATTTAGAGTGGGAGGGGAAACAATACACACCCTCAGCCTGGCAATGAGCTCATTTAGAGTGGGAGGGAGAACAATACACACCCTCAGCACACCCACCTGAGGTTCTAGCCCCGACCTCTCCCTCACTGGCAATGAGCTCATTTAGAGTGGGAGGGGGAACAATACACACCCTCAGCCTGGCAATGAGCTCATTTAGAGTGGGAGGTGGAACAATGCACACCCTCAGCCTGGCAATGAGCTCATTTAGAGTGGGAGGGAGAACAATACACACCCTCAGCCTGGCAATGAGCTCATTTAGAGTGGGAGGGAGAACAATACACACCCTCAGCACACCCATCTGAGGTTCTAGCCCTGACCTCTCCCTCACTGGCAATGAGCTCATTTAGAGTGGGAGGTGGAACAATGCACACCCTCAGCCTGGCAATGAGCTCATTTAGAGTGGGAGGGAGAACAATACACATCCTCAGCCTGGCAATGAGCTCATTTAGAGTGGGAGGGAGAACAATGCACACCCTCAGCCTGGCAATGAGCTCATTTAGAGTGGGAGGGGAAACAATACACACCCTCAGCACACCACCTGAGGTTCTAGCCCCGACCTCTCCCTCACTGGCAATGAGCTCATTTAGAGTGGGAGGGGGAACAATACACACCCTCAGCCTGGCAATGAGCTCATTTAGAGTGGGAGGGGAAACAATAACACACACTCAGCACACCCACCTGAGGTTCTAGCCCCGACCTCTCCCTCACTGGCAATGAGCTCATTTAGAGTGGGAGGGGAAACAATACACACCCTCAGCACACCCATCTGAGGTTCTAGCCCTGACCTCTCCCTCACTGGCAATGAGCTCATTTAGAGTGGGAGGTGGAACAATGCACACCCTCAGCCTGGCAATGAGCTCATTTAGAGTGGGAGGGAGAACAATACACACCCTCAGCCTGGCAATGAGCTCATTTAGAGTGGGAGGGGGAACAATGCACACCCTCAGCCTGGCAATGAGCTCATTTAGAGTGGGAGGGGGAACAATACACACCCTCAGCCTGGCAATGAGCTCATTTAGAGTGGTAGGATGGTGAACAATGCACACCCTCAGCTGGCAATGAGCTCATTTAGAGTGGGAGGGAGAACAATACACACCCTCAGCCTGGCAATGAGCTCATTTAGAGTGGGATGGGAAACAATACACACCCTCAGCAACCACCTGAGGTTTCTACCCCGACCTCTCCCTCACTGGCAATGATGCTCATTTAGAGTGGTGGGGGGAACAATAACACCCTCAGCCTGGCATGATGCTCATTTAGAGTGGGATGGAGAAACAATACACACCCTCAGCCTGGCAATGAGCTCATTTAGAGTGGGAGGGGGAACAATACACACCCTCAGCCTGGCAATGAGCTCATTTTAGAGTGGGATGGGAAACAATACACACCCTCAGCCTGGCAATGAGCTCATTTAGAGTGGGAGGGAGAACAATACACACCCTCAGCCTGGCAATGAGCTCATTTAGAGTGGGAGGGAGAACAATACACACCCTCAGCACACCCATCTGAGGTTCTAGCCCCGACCTCTCCCTCACTGGCAATGAGCTCATTTAGAGTGGGAGGGGGAACAATACACACCTCAGCCTGGCAATGAGCTCATTTAGAGTGGGAGGTGGAACAATACACACCCTCAGCCTGGCAATGAGCTCATTTAGAGTGGGAGGTGGAACAATACACACCCTCAGCACACCCACCTGAGGTTCTAGCCCCGACCTCTCCCTCACTGGCAATGAGCTCATTTAGAGTGGGAGGGGGAACAATACACACCCTCAGCCTGGCAATGAGCTCATTTAGAGTGGGAGGGGAAACAATACACACCCTTAGCCTGGCAATGAGCTCATTTAGAGTGGGAGGGGGAACAATACACACCTCAGCCTGGCAATGAGCTCATTTAGAGTGGGAGGGAGAACAATACACACCCTCAGCACACCCACCTGAGGTTCTAGCCCCGACCTCTCCCTCACTGGCAATGAGCTCATTTAGAGTGGGAGGGGGAACAATACACACCCTCAGCCTGGCAATGAGCTCATTTAGAGTGGGAGGTGGAACAATGCACACCCTCAGCCTGGCAATGAGCTCATTTAGAGTGGGAGGGAGAACAATACACACCCTCAGCCTGGCAATGAGCTCATTTAGAGTGGGAGGGAGAACAATACACACCCTCAGCACACCCATCTGAGGTTCTAGCCCTGACCTCTCCCTCACTGGCAATGAGCTCATTTAGAGTGGGAGGTGGAACAATGCACACCCTCAGCCTGGCAATGAGCTCATTTAGAGTGGGAGGGAGAACAATACACACCCTCAGCCTGGCAATGAGCTCATTTAGAGTGGGAGGGAGAACAATGCACACCCTCAGCCTGGCAATGAGCTCATTTAGAGTGGGAGGGGAAACAATACACACCCTCAGCACACCCACCTGAGGTTCTAGCCCCGACCTCTCCCTCACTGGCAATGAGCTCATTTAGAGTGGGAGGGGGAACAATACACACCCTCAGCCTGGCAATGAGCTCATTTAGAGTGGGAGGGGAAACAATACACACCTCAGCACACCCACCTGAGGTTCTAGCCCCGACCTCTCCCTCACTGGCAATGAGCTCATTTAGAGTGGGAGGGGAAACAATACACACCCTCAGCACACCCATCTGAGGTTCTAGCCCTGACCTCTCCCTCACTGGCAATGAGCTCATTTAGAGTGGGAGGTGGAACAATGCACACCCTCAGCCTGGCAATGAGCTCATTTAGAGTGGGAGGGAGAACAATACACACCCTCAGCCTGGCAATGAGCTCATTTAGAGTGGGAGGTGGAACAATGCACACCCTCAGCACACCCATCTAAGGTTCTAGCCCCAACCTCTCCCTCACTGGCAATGAACTTGACATTTAGACCACACGACCACCAGCGTGAGTGGTTACTTCCTCTTTTAACTGATATTATTTTGAGTAGGAAGTCCGATAGTAACTAGTTATGAACTAAACCTTGGTGGCCGCGTGGTCTAATGCACTACTCTTGCAGTAGACAAGACTGCCGATTACGCGGATGTTGACGTTCGAATCTCGGTCGTGTGTACTGAGGGTTTTTTACGGACTGGTTTTCCACTCTCCCTCCACGCAAATACGGGTACACTTCCTCGGAATATAACCTTCCTCATCCCTGAAACAATTAGCGTAATTAGTATATAAGCGTATAGCCCGAATGGGTAGTAAGACGTGGTGTTTAAAAAATATTTAAAAATTCCCTTCAATAGCCATTGCCTATTTGAAACTGTTTAGTTTAATCACACGTGGGGGAGAACATGACAGATAGCATTTTCAACCAGCCCTACTTAACCTGGCAACACTACACGACACGACGTTGCTCGAGTGGTTATATCAATCACACAGGCTATATATATATATATATATATATATATATATATCACTGCTCAGAGAAGAGGCCGGATTTTGTCACAATCTGGTTATATATATACACAGCCACATGTAGTATTTCTCGTTCAAACTGGGTTATCACTCGTTCCCGTGGCAACACAAACATAGGTGAGGTCTGGAAGTTGTGCTCTTGGGTATCAAATACAGTACGTACTATAGACAGGGGTGTACCTTTTACTAGCTGGTCAGCGACCAAACTTGTGTTACTTCTGGGGAAATACGAATTCAGCCCTATTAACCCTTTATCAATACTAATTCAGGTCCATGAATCAACACCCTTTCCTTCTCCTTTGATACAGACTTAGGATGGTGTTGTGTAATAGGTTAGGTTATGATCGTGTTGTGTAAGAGGTTAGGTTATGATCGTGTAGTGTAAGAGGTTAGGTTATGATCGTGTTGTGTAAGAGGTTAGGTTATGATCGTGTTGTGTAAGAGGTTAGGTTATGACCATGTTGTGTAAGAGGTTAGGTTATGATCGTGTTGTGTAAGAGGTTAGGTTATGATCGTGTTGTGTCATATTTTCATCTTTAGTTTAGCGCCGAGATAATATACCAACATATTATAACTTATTTATTTGATGTATTTAACGTGCACTTTATGAACCTACTGATTATTTAAGCAGATCAGAATTTATATGAGCAAAAGCGAAAGGGCATACTAATTTTACCGGAGAAGGTAATTTCACAAACCTTCCAGGTTTCTCTTACAGGCCACAATCGACATGGGACCGACGGCTTTACTTCACCTCCGAAGGAAGTTGTACTGCAGATTTTTATTTATAAAAAAAATCTATCGACCTCTGCTGGGTTTGAACCCACATTCATAGTAAGCTGAGGTGAGCACTTGACCCCAAGACCACCGAGGTCGGCCATATTGAACTAATTTTGTAAACTGAGAGCAAGCGGCTGATTTAGGTAGTGAAATTTAATTTTTATTATTTCCCTTAGTGAAGTCATTATTATAAAAATATCACGCGTCAGAAAATTTGATAATTTTAATTGTATGATTTGATTAGTATGATTAATCAAAGATATTACGTTTTGTGTGTGTTTATAGCGTATTTGACCGTGAGAGTTCGGTCACCATGTACTGTTTGTAGACACATTTCCAAGCGCATTGTTTGTTCATTGTCTAGCACTCTAGCTCATGTTAGTAGATAATATTAGTGAGTGTAAGTTGTTTATCTAGTATATTACGAGGCGACCTGGTGGTCTAGGGGTAAGGTGTCGGACTTCTGTGCTGGGGGTCCGGGGTTCAATCCTAGGTCCCGGCACAGATTTATCTGATTATCAAACCCTTCCTTCACCTCTGACAAGATGTGTATTAATCACAACTTGTGAGTATGTGGAATGCCAGGCCTCCACCGTGGTTCGGATCCCACGTTAAACTGTAGGTCATACATTTAATCTCACAATCCCCCCACCATTACACATTAACGTAAATGCGTGTAACCCGAACTGGTAGTAAGAAGCGATAATAATAATAATAATAATAATATAGTATACTACGTGAACTTGCACGATTTTTTTTTTTTTACGTTCTAATAAGTGAACTTCATTCTTAGATAAAATTGTTATAAAAAGACTACCCAGTGTTGCACCAACTTGATGGAACTATAGTGAAAGACTTGTACATAGTGTTATGAACTATCGGGAAAGCCTGATATAAATGTTTGAAACAATAATACAATACCCTCAAGAATGGGATAGCGAAACTATTGATGTAGCTAAAGGGTTCGTCTACTTTCTAGAAGATGTTCAGAGCATGTATTTGCTCATTTTTGACCACATTGAGCATCATTTCAAAATTTTGCAAACAAAACAGATTGACTTCGTTTTCTGGGAAACTGTGGTAGAAGAAACTAAAAACAGCTTGTCAAATATTAGGCTAATATCTGATGACATTTATTCCAAAACAGATCCTAAATTAAGATTAAGACAAGTTAATTGTGAAGTAATTGATAACATTGCCATGCAAACACAAACATTCTATGAGAAAATTAACAATAGAATTTTTTTTCGAATTGTTAAATTCATCAAAATTTAATGAATACAAACAATCATTTCCTAATGAATAAATAAATTCTTTGATTGGAAATTATGGAAAACATTTTTGACACAAGCTAATTGAGTTCCGAGCTCAACGTGGTTTTCTCAAGGGAAGCAATAAAAAATAAAACTGTAGTGGCTGTGGTTAAGTATATCAGTGAAAATAATCTAGATAAAGCATTACAGGAGTTTAAAAACTGTGTGGACTTGTGACAACGATCCCGGCAACAACATCATTCTGATTGCCAAAACCTTCCTTCACCTCTAACAAGACGTGTATTAATCACAACTTGTGAATGTGTGGAATGCCAGGCCTCTACCGTGGTTCAGATTCCACGTTAAACTGTAGTTCCTCCATTTCATCTCACAATCACCCCATCATTACACATTAGCGTACGTGCGTGTAACCCGAACGGGTAGTAAGAGGCAGTGCTTGAAAAATAATCTCTTTTTCTTACGAAGTAGTTTGAACAATTTGAAAAGATTGCAATGATCTCTAGAAAAAATGAGATAATTTGCTTTTTTTGCGGATGGTATTTTAGAAGTTGTGACACAAGTTTCACCCACTCTTTGGTAATATTATAAAATAAAATGTATAGTTATAATTGCGTTGTATAGCACTTTCATTCGTGGACAACAAATTACTTTGTAACTAGCCAACTAACAATTTTTAATTGAATCGTGCTGATGGCCATACCAGAAGGTCAAGGTTCGAATCTTGACCGGATGCACTGGGGATGGTTTTCCATAAGAAGGGTACGGGATAGAAAGGGGGTAAGTCCAATTCTAGATCAAATTATGTTAGTGCTGCCATCTGTTAGACAATCATGATACCTTTCTAATGCACTTTAGATTAAGGTTAAAAGAGGTCTCTGTCACATGTAAGTTAATCTAAAAAAAAGTATTTGCTGAGCCCTTATGTAGTTGGAAATATAAAAGTTGTCCTGTAAAATATGTGTAAAATGACTTTCCCCCTTTTCACCTGTAATTTACTCTTGATATGTGTTATAACAATTTTGTTTTTTCCATCCCCTTATCAGGTTAGTGAGGGTGCAGCTACCCTAATAATCCATAACCCTTAGCTTAAATCTTTAATAGCCTTAGTGTTAAAATTGGTCAGATATATTCATTAATTTTATAAACTATCCAACTAAATGATCATTTATTGACCTCTTGAAAGAATCAATAATACATTTAGAGAATTTTTTTTCAAAATAATTCTTAAAAATACATTAAAATGGTGAATACCATCATGTACAAGTGTATAAATTACCTGAGAACCCCGATTATCCGGACTAATGAGCTACGTTATTCCAGATAATTGATATTATAGAAGAAGAAAAAGAGGATTTAATACTAAAATACTTTATTGATGATATAAGCATGAAGCGTATGTACTAGTATGTAAAATTACAACAAATCATAAAATAAATTATATATGAGCATCTGTATTTATTATTCATCACAACATAAAAATAAATCTTTGAACTTCTTAAAAAGTAACTACAAGCTATCCATAAATAAAACTCTGAAAAACAAGGGAAAAGTTATTAAAAATTATCTTGTCCAAGTTTAACGAAAACCGCTGCTGCGATATGAATTTTGATAACCGGTAGTCTGGGTATTAGGGTTTATACCGTGTACTCAAACCTACAAAAATAAGTCCGTAGTAAAATATATTTTATTGCCGTATTTTTTTTTTTAGCACCACATCTTAAAACCCGTTTGGTTATTTGCTAACTACGCTAAAGGTTTTAGAGATTAGGAATGTTACATATATAGGAATTGTACCCACATTTTAGTGGGGGTAGAGCTGAAAACCTTATAGAACATGCGGTCACCGAAACGGGTCTTATTGTAGTTAAAAACTTGTTATGAATACAGCCAAGTTCACAGAAACGTTAGAATAAACCCTGTCATTCATTTCCTCCTAGCCAAGTCGTGACACTTTTCTTGTATAGATAACTTTATGAATAGATTAAGCATCGAAAATGTCCTAATAACAATAGCCATTATCTTCCAAAACGTGGTTATTACCTCCACCATTGCTTCATTTATGATTCTACTCTATTTTACTGGCCAATATAAAAGCGCCGTTTTCTTTTCCCATGATTGTTTCCTAGATACAATATATATTTTTTAATAATCCCTTTATCTCACTTATTTGAAGAAATCTGTTTCATTTTATACAGTGTTTAGTTAAGTAGAAAATTCAATCTTTCAAACTATCGTGTGGCTTTTTGTATTAACATATTATGTTATGTAAATTAAAGCCTCTTTCTATCGCATAGCTTAACACTGTAGTCTTGAACTTGGCCGTTTATACTGAACGATAGCAATCTTACTTTGACGAGTTACACTATGGTGCAGTTTATAAGATATGCTCATAGTGTAACAGGGCAAAGTAAGACTACTACCTTGACGGGTTGATTCAGTCAAATTCGCATTAATTTAAATTAGTTGTAAAATGATACCTGGAAACGGGAATTATTTTTAAACTAATTTAAATAAATTGAATTGTGGTCTCCTCAATAAAGACATTTCCATAATTACAATGATCTGTGGCCTTTGTGTTGATCTACATTGAAATTCAGATTCATAAATATAGAGTAATCCTCATTAAAAAATAAAGGTCAAAAGTTGACATCAATAATTTAAAGTCTCTCTCACTAAAGTTAAAAAAACCTAGTAACAAAACATAGAAATTTAATAGAAGTAAATTTGTTACCTGTTTGAAGTTTTTGTCGATGGTTTAAATTGTTTAGCAACATACCATTTGACGTGAATTAATTGATATAAGTTTACGTTTCTACTCCGAGGCCATGCCATGGTAAATAAAAGGATGAATTTTAAACCAAAGTAAGGTACACGCCGTTACTCTAAAATGTATGATTCTCACCTTGAATGATGATATTATGACAATATGGCGTGGCGTCAAGTGTTGCCAGGGTAAGCAGCACTTGTTAAAACTGTACCTTGGATGTATTATCGCACATTCAGCCCTCATTTGATCAATAAAACATAAGTTCTACTCCACATACGTTATCACGGTGGCTTCAACCCTTTTTTCTATAAAATTACCTGACTTTTCACGGTTTTCCAGACAATATTTTTTTTTAAATCCCGGCTTAACCTTTTTGTTGTTTTACATGATGAACGACGTTGCTCACTTGGAGATTTCGAAGTTATTTTGAGTCTTAATCGGACGCATCTAAGCAGTCTAAGAACTTTCCCACTTATTCACCAATGTATGAAATATAACGAGAGGAAATAAAAATTAGCAGTCCGCCCTGAGAGGTTTCTTGTTTATCTACTGATAACACTTTCCCTCTTCCTCTGACGAGTTTACACACTCTCTATACTAATTGATCCTTGAAAACATTTACTTGATTTTAAACATTTGTTTCCTATTCTAGATAGACATGCAACGACGGAATTTTTTAGTCTACATTCTGTCAGGATGAATCCTACAGGCCATTTTCGTGACTGTGCCAAATATCCTAAGTTGTAAATGATTTATAAAAAAAATACTTTTACAAAAAACTACTTAAAGTAAAAATAATAATTGTGTGACATTCTGAATATTTTTTAAAATATTTACGAATTTATGGTTTTTGTTTAAACGTTAAATCTTTAAAACACGATGAATAAAACGTAAATTTATTAACATGGGAAATTCAATCTTGACCTGCCGTGACGTCACATGTAAAAACGTCATGAATAGCCGTGTTTTCGTTTATTACAAAGATCACATATTTCCTAAAACAATCCTAGAGTCTACTTAACATCAACTTTCTAAGTTATTTTTCTAGTAATTAGTATTTCAGATATTATTTGTGATCCTGCCATATCCAGGCAATGCATTTTGTTAACAATGAGAAAAAAATCTCTCACTTTTGTTTAAATATCTAGGTGCAGAATTAGTCAAGATTTTAAATTCCCTGACTTTTTGTTTAGCACCGCGTCTTACTACCCGTTCGGTTTATACGCTTATGTGCTAATTACGCTAATAGTTTTAGGGATTAGGAAGGTTATATTTATATTAAGTGTACCCGCATTTGCTCGAAGGAAGGAGGATTTTTTTTTTTAAACAACCCTCACTACACCTGACCTAGATTCGAACCTCGATCTTCCCATCATGCAATCTAGTCTAATGCAAGAGTAGCGCGTTAGACCATGCAGCCACCGAAGTGGATTTACTTTTTTTTACTAATAAATTCCCTGACATTCCCTTGTTTTCCCTGAAATCGGAATTTGAGGAAGGTATTGCCTTAACATACAGTCATAAAATGTTGCATATTAGCGTGAAAGACAGCGAGTAAGAGTTTAAAGTGCTTAGTTGTACGGCTCAGCGGAAGATGGTTTTCCTTTCTGGTTTAATAACCGAACTGAATGTTGGCCCAAAAGTCGGCAATTCACATAATAGGATGCCAAAAAACTCAAGAAACAAAAACACGAATAAAATATCAAACACGTAGGAAAGAAAAAGAAACACTGGTTATACAATACACATATAAAGGGCGGGTGAGGAACCTATCTACACAGGCGGTCGAATAAACACAAGGCCGTAGCGGGGGGGGGGGGGGGGGGGAGGTCAAAAAAAACCTAAATTTTATGAACAAAATATATGACTTTATTTATGGTTCAAACAATATCAAAATTAAGATACAAATACAAATTAGGGGGCTGCGCTACCATAAAAAGCACTTCAGAGAGCTTTTAGAAGTGTTTAATATTTAGAATTTTTCCTAGCCTCTGGCAGTTATAGGGTTATATTACCATAACAAAAACAACTTCAGATAGATTCAGGGGCAGATCCAGACCATTTTCATAGGGGGGGTCATAATTATAATTAACACAATGTAGTTACTTACAATGTTATATTTATGTTTAGAGCCATTTAATAATTTCTCATTCATATTTGATATTATGTATGTTTTAAACCGTGATCATCCTTTCCAAATTTTTATTTCGGATATTTTTTAAAAAATTATTTAGAGTGGCCCTCCTTCAATAATTTTTTGAAAAATGGTTTACTCTAGAAGCTATGAGTTATCTTCACCTTGATATTTCTTAATTAGATTCTTTTATAAGCCATTTAAAGTGTTCCACCCAGACATTTTTGAAATTTGGATGCCCACTTAAAGATATTTAAAGTGATCCTAACCTTATTTTTTTTACGATAGTTAGATACGTCTAGAAAAAAATTTTTGAAGTAGTCTTCCACTGACAAAATTTTGAAATTTGAATTATTTCAGAAACTAGGCTATTTGAGGTGGTCCTCACCTGAAAATTCGTCAAAATGACATGCATCTAGAAGATATTTGGAGTTGTCCTCTTCCCTGTACCTTTTTAAAATTTGGATGACCTAGGAAGCTATTTAGGACTTTCCTCCCCTGACTTTTTCTGCCAGTTAAATGCCTCTAGTCTAATAGTAATTTGAAGCGGTCTTCTCCGGCAAATTTTTTGACAATAGAATGCATCTAGAAGTCATTTGGAATTTGATATAAGGCCATTTTCAGCTTCTTATTCGGTAATATCATAGAATTTGAAATATATCTGGGATGGGGGGGTGGATTTATTCCAGGTAGGGACAAATTATTTCCTGGGGGGGCAGAGTCCCCACAGTTCCACCTCTCCTGCTGTCCACACATACTTTATATTCTGTATTCATGGATGAACTGCTCTCAGGTGATTATTAGTCTTCTTTGATGTGTGGTAGTCTACCGTCTCTATGCGGAGCAATGTTCGTTACTTGCTATGTACGACAAATATTATTACATGAAAACGAATATTTCTCCCACACTTGCGTGAGTCATATCGAAAATTGAATAAACGTGGACGAATAACGAACGTGTGGACCCAGATTAAGAGATGTCTGCGCGTAAAATGATAAAAAAAAATGGCATAATTTATCTATTTTATATTTTCTTTCTAAAATGTTAACTTTCATTTTGTTTTTTGTAATAGTTTTCTAACTTTCACAGGGGGGTCAACTGACCCTTTGACCCCCCTGAATCCACGCCTGGATAAATTCTAGAACTGTTTATCATTTAAAATTATTTTTAGATTCCGGTAATTGGAGGATGTGCCTACCAAACTCCACCTGAAATTATTGTCTGGCTACGGCCTTAAATAAACATAACACTAAAAACAAGAGAGAAAGGGGTGGGGGGCCTAAGCCAATTCACTAACAAGAAAACAGTTCAAGATGCCTGGGGCCCCTAATTTTGAATCACGTGGGTGGCCAGTTGCTAGCGTATTTCTCTCATCTCGCACACAAGTTCGCAAACCCCTAATTTTGAAACGTCTGCGCTGCGAAAACTGACGTCACACGATCGACTAACAAGCGAATTCTACTCGTAAGCCTCACACCGTGCGACACAGGGCTTGCCTGGCGGGTGAGGCATAATAGAACACAATAGACGCCATCCCCCTCTTCGGTTGCAACCTTCTGAAAGTGATTTCATTGAAATAAACTTACCATTTTACAAAATAGGTTTACAGAAGTAAAACATATAATTGCTTTGGACACTTTATTCAATCCTTCAATAAAAATATGTTTTTGTGTGAAATTATAATAATAGGATACATCTTAATTTTTCCAAGATTTTTTTAACTGTAAATTTGGCCGAGAAGGCAACGTGACATCCTCATAATCTAGATAGAGTTCACGTGTTCAAATCCTGACAGGATTGCTTTTTTTTTTTTTAAATGTATCAGCCTGGAAAAAACTTTCATTTTAAACTATTGTATTAATAAGCATATAATTTATTTTCCAATTTTTTTAAAATATAAATATACATGGTATTTGAGCCTACGTAGACTACCAGAGTATTATTCTTTAAAAATAATTTAACAAGGTAGTAAATTAAAAACAGTGCCTTTATTTTGTAATTTTGTATGTATGTGATTATTTAAAAATTAAATTAATGGGTTTTACGACATAAAAAGTACACATTTAAAAATTAGGCTAAGCAAGCTAATTATTATTCGCATAGTAAAAATCTTTAGGGCATATTTATATTTTAAAAATAGTTGCTAATATAAATTAATGTTTTACTGAATTCAAATTATTAACAAGTGGTTTTTTATTCCGACAAAAAAATTAAAATATTAGTTTCGAGCTGGGGGGGATTTCTTGAACTTTTGAACTTCAGACAAACACAATACAAAATGAGCTAAGGACGACATTGAATAATGAAAACGTTTAACTCATATTTATATAAACTGAGAAAATTTTGAGACAAATTTAGATGCAAGCAAATGGAAGATGGTTTCCTAATAAAAACAAACAAATCGTTTTAAATGATGCATTCAATACAATAATAGTGTTTACTTTCAGTTACGTATCTTGTACAATGGCGCGTTGTGTTATCCCATCGCCTCGATCCTTTGGTACCTCATGGTTTTACAGTGTTGTCAGATTGAAAGATCATTCGCAAGCGAAACAACGCCACACCGTGTTGCACGACAGTAGAAACCTTTCAAAATTAGCTCTGTTTTGACAGAGCCGGCAATTTGCGACATCATGAATTGCGAGTTTTTTTTTTGCAAGTTTCAAAATTAGGGGTCCTGATCTGTGATGGCATTTCCCAAACAACAAAAACGGCCACAAAATCTATTTTGAATACCATGTTGACTATATAATATCTCAATCATTGACATTACTTGGACTTACTAAATTTATTACCCCTTCATTTAATAAAGTTGACTGTATTTTATGTCTGTACTATGCCCTGGTTAGATCTAAAAGCTTGAATATGCAAGTGTTGCTTGAAATTCCATTACCTTAACTGACTCTCTCAAGTTGGAAAACGTCCAAAGAATATTTGTCGCTGCATGCTATGATAAATTCTTCAGTAACCGGATTTATTATGATTATGACAGAATTCGAAACCTCTTAGGGCTACAAACTCTCTTCTCGCGTAGACTTTATTGTGATGCCCTTTTTGTTTTTATTAATATTTTCAACTAAATTTCTTGTAAATTTGCCCTTGATCATGTAGGAATTCATATCGCTTCTCAGGCCTCTCCTAACCCAAAATTATTTTCCCTCAATAGTTCTTACAAGGTCCTTGTATTCATAGCGCCAATTCTAGATTTGTCAAATTTGACTTTTATCACAAAAGAAAAGCCAAACTCAGAGAGTTATTTAAGGTACTCCGTTATTATTAATTTACCCAGTACATGTTCTACCTCTGATATTTTGATATGCATTATTATTATTATTATTATTATTATTATTATTATTATTTTTATTTTTATTTTTTGTGTTTGAAATTATATCAACGATAATTGATTTTTAACTAGTTACACTTTATGAAGGTAGTTTTGTAAATATTATAATTTTTCTTATCTTTTAGTAACTATTTATTTGTATGTATCATTAGACACAGTCTGATTGTTTATTCTTTTTTATTACGTATTTATGATTACATGTCAGATTATTGTATAATTTTCAGTGCTGGCTTGTTATAGGTCTTGTGACTGTTGGTCAGCACTGTAATAAAGGATATTGTAAAGGAAAGTGAAATTGAAATTATAAAAATGAAAAGATAAGGATATTGAGGGTTGTGTAGAGGGGAAATATTTAGAGACAAAAAAGTATCAGTTTGTTTATTTTTCGTTCGAAGCAGGTACGCAACTAAATATAGCGGAGGCTGGTGGAAGAATGTGTAATAGAATTAGTCGGATAGAAGTCTAGAGCGGAATTCAGAGGATCAGGATATAATGAGAGGTTTCCCTCAAGGACGCGTCCCTAGTTAAAGAGGATACCCCCATTCAGAACAAATTGTAAGACTAAAGTAAGAGAGGACAAGCATCTCCCTAAGGGGAGCAGACATATAGATTTTATAGAGGAGCTGACAGATATGTTTAGGGGAGGGGGCAAACATGTTTAAAAGGGGAGCAGACATTTTTAGCCGGGATCAGATATATTTAGGGGAGTAGGGCAAATATATTTAAGGGAGGAGCGGACATTAAGTTTATAAGGGGGGCAGACACAATGTTCAGTGAAGGGGGGGGGCAGAAACGTTTATAGGGGGCAGACATTATGCTTAGGGAAGAGGAGCAGAAACGTTTAGAGGGAAGATTTTGTCTCAATACATTACATGATAAATAAAGGTATGCTATTGCTTGGACGTAAATTTTCATAAAATTATTGATGAATCATTATAATCAAAGCTACATAAAACGTATGTGGTCTGACTAATTCATACAGGCTTCCAAAATATTGTAGGTCGGCTGCAGCCAGCTATTTTCTTGGATTGTGTCGTCACAAATTATACAGGGTGTACTTGAATCTATTTTTTTACATTGCTTAAGGTGGGGTGAGAACGTGAGTTAAGGCCAGTATTTTTGCAGTTTTAAATAAAAAAAAAATTTTTTTGTCAAATAAATAAAATGTTTGCTTCAGTAGATGCGTTTAATTTGAATTTCTACCCATATTAATATGAACAGCTCTTAAATATCTATAAGGGATA
Source organism: Timema podura (assembly GCA_033556935.1). Lineage (NCBI taxonomy): Eukaryota > Metazoa > Arthropoda > Insecta > Phasmatodea > Timematidae > Timema > Timema podura. The sequence goes on along the minus strand of JAVRXN010000007.1, from coordinate 42,449,276 downwards.
TCATGGAATTTGATCAGAATGTTTTTGTCTTCATTTAAAAAGTCTTAGTCAAATTCTCCGATGTCAATGATACATATTCAAGAACTGTTGAGATTAGGGGTCATCCATAAGCAGGTAACGTTGTTGAGAAGTAGGTGAGGAGAGGGGGAACTCTGATGTGTACACGGTGTTACATGGGTGTGTTACGTAACACAGATATTATACTTAATTTTTAATGTTGAAAAAAAATTATATTCAGGATTTAAATAGAATAGTATTAAATCCCAGTCCCTCTTTTATTGTCACAAAAGCGCTTCCCTATGAAATAATGACATTCACTCTTGATGTGAAAAGTTACGTAGCACAAGTTGGAGCAGGGCAGTCTAAATGTCTACTTGGTACATATAAGGAGGGAGGGGAAAAAGAGTAAGAAAAAAGTGTTATGTGATCTATGAATGAACCCTTACTATGTGTTGAAAATTAAACCAAACGCGTGAACCGAAGCCATATTTTATTTATTTTGGCCCAAAAATATTTATTGTGTAATTAAAAAATACTGTCCTCAAGTCGAGTGTGTAGGGGACGCGAGAAAAGGCCAGTATTTTTGTTACCATTCTTATAAAAAACACTATTTTTTTGCCAAAATAAATAAAATATATCTCCAGTAGAAACATAATTTAATTTTCTTCACATGGTGATATTAAAATTTGTTGAATATCTGTCGCGAGTGTCCTAAAATTTAATGTAAAACTTTTCTGTTCATTTTAAAAGTTTGTCATCGAATGCCGCTATATTCATGACAGATAATCAACATATGTTGATACCACCCTGTGAATAAAATTAAACTATGTTTCTAGTGGAGCAATATTTGATTTATTTTGGCAAAAAAAAAAGCTATAAAAACTATAAAATCACTGAATTTTTCTCGCGTTGCCTTTCATTCCACCTTAATACATGATTGATCACTTTGTTCAGCGCCCTACCCCCCCTATCCCCCAGATGTTGAGTATTAGTTACGTGTCTGACTCGCTGGGTTATTTTATTACGAATTTTAATGTTTCGACTATCGTTGACTTATATTAAATATTTCTTTCTGGGAGAATAACCGCTAAACATATTTGTAGAGGGAAAATGTAACATGGCACGGGCATCCATCTGCTCTTTCTTTGCATGGTTGATTACATTTTATTTTATTAAATTAAGGTCTTTACAATTGCAATACTCCTGAAAGCTAATTCATCATCATCATCATCATCATCATCGTCGTCGTCGTCGTCTGCTTCTCCACCCACATACTCCGGTTGGTTTGTTTTTCTTACGGGGTTATAAAAACTTTGTAATCTATTGAAAGTAGAAGAGAAGTTTTAAAAAGGAGGAAGCTATGTCGATTTAAAGAGCTAACAGAAAACAAGACTCCAACAACTTTCCTCGTACACAAGTCAAGTGACCCCCGAGGGTTAGTTTCGAGGGGACACTCTTTATTTCGGTACTGGAAGATTTTATTTGTTTTGGCATTCTTTTCCGTGTGGGTCAACAAGTACATCTAATATACAGTTGTATAGTAGCAAATACTTTCATAAGTAGTCTACTGCTTTAACAATGACGTGACCAGGATTTTATATGAGGGGGAGGGTAGCTAAAGGAAAGTTCCTCCTTCCCTACATCTATGGGCCCACCCCACACCCCCCACACCCGTACAACCAGTGCAAGTACACATTGAAATTGTGCTATATTACGGCTCACTTAACTCAAACAAGCAAATCATTGTATTGATATAGTATAGAATATATAAATATATAATAGTTTCAAGCCTAAATAACTTTAAAAAATTGCCCAAAAAAATTATTCAAACTATAACACAAAAACAACATAAATAAAAGTTAAAAATGAAATAAGAACAGGCTTAAGTAACTGTTTAAGTTTAATTGGCACCTGTGAGCTGAGTTCTCGGTGTGTATGTGGGGGGTTCGGACCCCCTGGACCCCTTCTCTGGCTACGTCACCATGATTTAGAAAGTTTGGAGAAAAGTTCTCTCCTTGGAATCCGAGCTCATGGATTCAAACCCATCTGAAGTCAACGGATTTTTCCTGAGCGATAAAAATCCGTAGCACAACTTCCTTCGGAGGGGAAGTATATAAATATACTATTAATGTACTGTACTACCGGTACTCTTTTCTACACCACCTTCAAGATAGAGTATAAGGTACTGGTTTTTCTATAACATGGTATCCCCTGTAGGCCTAATCCACTATTTCATTACATTCTATCAATTATGATTCTTATTCCTAGTTGTCTTCTTGTTCTTGTTATTGTTGTTCTTTGCCCTGTACATCTGTTTCAACCTGTTCCTAAGGTTTAGAATACAAACCTTCTGGTAAGAAATTCATGGGATTAATTTCATTGTCTTGATTACATTCCTCTAAGCTGATTTCTTCTTCCAGACCATTTAAAGAGTATTCATCTAGTGTAGCATTGAGGCAAGATTGACCATGACAATTACTACAAATTGCTGGACAGTATACACATATTTTTCTACAGCCACACATTGGTCCACAACCTTTTGAACAGTTGCAGAAAATCAAATTCGAAAGGGAATCTGTAACAGGAGGTTGTGATGTTCTTGGCTCCAAAAAATTACTTTTCATTAGCCATACCCAGTCTTCAGGATTCAACTCATTGCCTAACTATGTTTGCACTTAATAATAAGATAATAAGCCCGATATAGGTGTTGCTGAGCTGCACTAGCTGTCGGTGGAAGTAGAGCTCACTGTATAGGTTTGTTATTTCTTGTAGACCTAGACACTAAATTAAGCACAAGTATCGATGTGTATCAATGTGAACTTCCTTAACTGGAGCATCATATATCGCTAAGAGGAACCGTAGTCCACTAGAAGATATCAATTCCTTAGAACAATCTTCTTGATTAAAAACTTCTGCCGAAGCTTGTAAATCCTCGCTCTTTTTTAATATATTCAAAGATTTTGCTTTATCCTTTTTAAAAACGGCAGTTGTTGTATCACAAACAGTGATTGCATCTAAGAATAAAATATTATCTTTACTCATTTCATATTGGCTGAAACTTCGTGAAGAATATATTTTCCTCTCGACTTTCCTTTAGCTTGTTTCAGAAAGAAAACTTCTCTGTCGTGCGAGCAATTAGAAGCACTAAAATATCTACATCTTCTCCGACAACAACTTTCGTATTTCTGCATGACTGCTTGAGTGATGTTTCAATAATCAAAACGTCAGCATAGTCTTGAGCTTGTTTAACAATGAAATTAACAGCTTCCAACTTTTCTGACAGCATCAAAATTAATCTGATTTTGTTGTGTATGTTGGAAAGGAGATTTTCTTGACTCATCGTAGCATTCATAATTTCATCGAAGAGAACCTCAGTTGGTACAGGAAGTTTGGAGGATCAACGTAGTTGTTCCACAGCTTTTAGTTTCTTGCTGTTGTATTATACCCATCAAATACAACAATTACATTTGAACCAAAATGTATCTGCACATTATTAATATATATGTCGAAAATTTGATCAATAGTATCATCTTGATGCCATAAAACACGATGCAAAAGAAATCCTCCATCGATGACATGCGTATTATTTGCAGTATCAATTTCAACTACTGTTGGTTCAAAGCTATCAAACAAAGCTGAATTTTTAGTTTTGCGTATTCCCATTTCATCAAAGAGCACCAAAGGATATGGGGCCAATTCATACTGTAAGTAGTCACGGACTTCAACGCATTTTTTAGTGATACAAATTCTTTGAAACAGCAACAGAGGATTAATGGGGACTTTAGTTTCATTAATTAGGGTTTAGAGAACAAGCTTACTTGGTGGCCGGGGAGGGAGGAAGGGAGATCAAAAGAACATATATTTGGTGCAGGTGTCCATAAAAGGATCGTCAGTTCTTAGAATTTTGCAGCCACGCGAAAGCAGAGAGGGGGTAAATAGGGTAAAGTCTGTTCAGCGTAGGAATTGTTTTCTGAAAGGCCTTTTTCCCTACCAGAAATCTATTATTTAGTAGGATATTGGTAGGAAAAAAGACCTTTCAGAGAGTAACTCCTACCGTGAATGGAGTTTAGAAAATACATACCAGCTAGCGGTACCTTCCAAAAAGTATTGGTTGATGCCAGGTTTTCAGTCCAGCTAAAAAATAGTCAACACTCAACAGTAACATCATTGACCGCACGATCCTACACGCTACTCCCGTGTTGGACTAGACTGCCAAGGACGGGGAGGTCGGCGTTAGATCCCGGTCGGGTGCACTGAGTATGGTTTTTACTAAATGGTTTCACCACCTCTCTTTCCAAGCAAATGCGGGTGCACTTTCCCTAAATTATTAACCTATTAGACGTGGTACTAACAAAAGTAAAACACACAGATACTAGTAAAATTACTCAGTATTTTAAACTTTATTATATAAGAGTATTCCGACTAGAAGGATATACGCCTTGAATTTAAGTTTAACAATGCAAGTTTTCCAAAACGGTTGCATGTGCGAAAAAGAAGTATAGAACCTTTTTTGTAGGAAATTTTCTAATCTACGTATTTGGATGGAAATCTTTTAGTCATAGGACTAATAGATAAGGAGATATTGACTTAAAACTCATTTTTGACAATTATTATGGTCTGTAAAATTTTTCCGTGCAATGAATTGATGGGGACTTTTGTTATATATTATTTATAACTACTAAACGAAAATACATACCAAAATTCAGCTAGCTTGGAATTAATCCCTAACTTCAATTATTTTTTGACTATAGTGACTGGACTAAATACCTAACCGGCCCCGTTTTATAGTGGTCAGCGCTCCTGGCTACCAACCTAGAGGTACCGAGTTCAATTCCTGGTTGTTGCCCTAGGTATTTTTCCCGAAAGAGGAATTATCCAAACGGTCACCAGAGTCTGATTGATTAGGTTTAAGTTAGGTCAGGGCCCAATCTTACGATGCCACGTTAAAGTCCTCGTAGGTTAACCGTTCGTCAAGTCTGACAGTTGGTTAAACTTGGCGTTTCGTTTTACAATACTATTCTAATGTGCTCGTTAAGTTACTGACGGGTGCCTTCCATTAGTTCTTAACGATAAGCTTCTCGGATTACTAGAGTTGTTACAAAGCCTTTTATTGGCTTAATTTGAACCAATAGATTGTAAGTTAGCTATTACAGCGTCTGTAGATTCATGGAGTTGTTAAGAAAACAAATTAAAGTAGACTTCCTATGCCTATGTTGTTGTTTATATGACATTTTATTAATTACAGTGCTTTTTTCTATCAATAAAGTGGTATAATTTGTATATTTGAACGCTATTTTTTAAGCTTCAAAATCATTACATATCTAAACAGTAGAGTCAAAGCCAATTTCTCTATATATAAACGAAATATATTAAAGAAAATTAAAACTTGAAATATATTAAACAACTAAAAAATCCCAGGGGCTCTCAAAGGAGGGCATGTATAAATTAAACAAGCAATTTAAAATTCAAATAAAAAAACACCCTTAGTTAGCCACGGACATGTAATGGAAAGAGGAAAGTGAAGAAAAAACACGTCCCATATTGGCCATTCATGTCTACAAATAATAGCTAACAAGACGAGACAAACTTAGACCCAGTTTTCATATTATTATAGCTATTTTCAACAATAAATTACCCCTTGGATTCACGAGGTGAAACCAGTGAAAAGCAATAGGTCTATTGAATAGTAAGGAAGAGCCTGGAGGTTTAAAAAACTACAAAAAAAACCTGCCAAGGATTACAAACCCGTAGCCCCACTTCATCGATGACTTCGGGGTAGGGTTTACAGCCTTCAAAACTAACCTATTAAAAATTTGCCGAAAAGAACATTAGAATTTCAGATATTGAATAAATTAAAAATCCCTTAAAAAGGATAACATTTAAATTTCATCTCGAGAAAATGGCAGTAATTTCTTTAAAAAGTCAATTTAGTATAAAAAAATTAGGACGGGAATAAATCGAACCAGCTGAATTGCGTAATAAATTTGTGGCTTATCAATACGCTAAATAGATACTTGTCGCATTGAAATTGTAATTATAATCTAGAAAAACCAGATATTCACAGGTAAAAGACCTGTTTAAATACAGATTACAAAATTAAAACGATAGAGTCCATAATTAATAATCGTCTATTTTTTCAAAATATAAAATGTAACCTCACTAAAATAATAATTGCATGAAACATATGGCGGAGGTTTTTAAGTTAATGTGAACATTAAATATGCTACCGGAAGGTAAACCTCGCGTAACTTAACGAACCTTTACGAAGATGTAGCACTAACCGAACATAGTAAAATCAAAAGTAGTGGTTGCTAACAAATATAATAGCGTGACATTGTAAGATTTGGACCTGGTTCGGCCAGACTGACAGCGTGCAAGCGTGCAAGCGTGCAAGCGTGCAAGCGACTGGTGGCAACTGACGGCGTGCGAGCGAGCGCGTGATTAGCAGATAGCTCTCGATATTGTTGACGAGAGCAAAGGTTTGATTCTGGCTCAGTGACTGAGGTGGTTTTGAAAGTGATTTATTGTGTGTTTTCTCGTCCTCGCTCCACGCTAATGCTGATTCTTATCTGTAAAGGCCTACTTTGATTATAGAGGGTCAGGCAGTCAAATGGTAAGATTCCAGGAAGGCTGGCGGGCGGTTGTGAGAGCGGAGGACTCGACCATGGGCGTCTAGACATCCGGAATTTAGTAGCCATGGAGCGTTGGTCGAGTTAGCAGCGTGCGTTTGCCGTAAAGGCGTATTAAAAAAATGAGGAATAGTTTCGTTGGCGCTCAACACCCCTTCCGGCGAAAGTTTGGTCCACCCCCATACGCTACTGTGCCTTCTGCAAAAGCTATCGGCCTGTGGGTGAGAAATTTTGAAGCCACTGCTAGAATGACACAGAAAAGAGGTGGATAATAAAAAAACCAGCCAGATCCCTGAGAATATTGATCGTGTGCCTGTAACCTTAGCAAGAAGACCGTGAAAATCGGCTGGACGATACAGCGTAGAACTTGGTCTCAGTAATCGGACCGTGAGAAGAATCCTGAAGAATGACCTCCACTACCATCCATACAAGATTCAGGTAGTGCAAGACCTAAAACCTCAAGATTACAATAGCAGAGTACGTTTTTGTCAACAGATGTTAAATCTCATTGAACCTTAGTGGCTTCATCAACAAGCAGAATTTTCAGTACTGGGCCGAAAATAACCCACACAATCTCCACGAAAAACCCCTCCATTCAGAAAAAGTGAGTTTGGTTTGCAGTATCATCTCGTGGAATAATCGGCCCATTTTTTTTAATGAACATGGTAGTATGGTGATGGTGAACTCCGATCGTTACGCTGACTTGTTGGTAACTTTTTCCCTGCCTGCACTCAATGACTATGACCCAGATGAAAAAAAACACTTTTCCAGCAATATGGCGCAGCTTGCCAGTTTCAATGCATTTGCTAGTCTCATCAGCAAGTTCGGTGATTTCCCGTGGTCTGTCCGTTCACCAGACTTGATGGCTCCTGATTATTTTCTCTGGGATACCTTGAATCCCAGATTTTCAAGGAGAGCCCGCCAAGGACCAGGGATGATTTGAAGGAGCGAATTCGACAAGAGGTCACCAACATTCCGTTGGAAATGCTAAGCAATGTCATGGGTAGCTTCGCTCACAGACTCCAACAATGTGTGCAAAACCAAAGATGCCATCTTACTGACACCAACTTCAGTAAATGAACATTTTCCAGGAACACTAGTAATTTCCACTCATGCACATTACATTTATGTAAAAAAAATTATAAAAAATTAATTGTTTTCATTTTTTGCGATTTTTTGAGATCTTGCCGTTTGACTGCCTCACCCTGTAATATTGAATTATTTTAACATCAATTTTACATATATATAATATATATATATATATATACATATATATATATATATACATATACACATATAGGTATGGTTTATGATCTTACTAATTAATATAGGCCGTTAGTAGCAAGCATGCTAAACCTACCGATAGTAATAAAAATGTAAAAATGAGAAGTTTTCCTAGCACTCAATGAACCTACATACAATAATATTGCATAGCGCCTGTAAACTAGACTGTACCGGTTCGAGGGCGTGCAGTCAGTCGCTCGCTCGCTCCAGTCTGGCCACCTCTCATTACAACCAATGTGTTCTATTTTATATTTTGGTCGTTCACTCGCCCAGTCTGGCCATCCCTTATACTCATTACCATCATCACATCATCTCATCGCGATATGTAAAGAGCCTCCACGGAAAGAATTTGCTGTTAGTACATTCGGACATCCCCTGGGAAACGGTACATAAGTTCCGGCTAATTTTCCACCAAACTGGGCTACGATGTATCTAGCCCAGACACGTATAGGTAAATAAATCAATACCTAAAAATAAACTAGTTGATTGTTGCAGTATTAGCTGAAAGTTTTCATGTTTAAAGTCATTCGACAGTTAGAACGTTAATGTACCATTTTAAAAAGATGTATAGTTAGAATTCATAAATATTGGATTCAATGATTTCCAATTATTACAGTTCCCGAGTTAAAAGGGGTTAAACCTTTTATTCTACACTTTTCATGTACCAAAATTGGTAAAGTAACTAATGTGTGGGCTGAAATGTAGTATAATTAGACATTCATATAAGGTGTACATAATGAAATATTGATTATATGTTGAAGCAAAATTATTTTGAATGCAGATAAGCAGTTTAAACGTGGTAAAATTACATAATTTTTAATTATATATAGATCTGATCTTTTTATACCATAGTAATTTGATTTCATCTCATTTATTAGTACACAAAGTCTCTATTTATAAATAATCGATTTTTTTTTTTTACCTAACTTTACTCGTTAGTTTTAATAATGTGTCCGAATAGATCATTGCTAATATAGATTTGAAATGTATACATATAGAGATTCCTTGTTTAGACTGTACCGATAATAAGGCGGATATTCACTTGAGCATTCGATCGTACGCGCTCGGTTCGATCTGTTCGTGCGCGGTGTGATGCGGTTAATGAATACCCGTTTGCAATCACGCTCCGCGCCGAGGTACGTGTCTTCGCACCAGTTCGGACCGTTTGGAGTGTTTGCTGCGAATCATGGAGTCGGTTGCTGAGCAATGTTTGCGGTATAATAGATATATAGGAAGAAAACCCGGTGCTATGGAACCCTCAACATGGACTTCATTATAGTACAGTAAATAAACACGATGCGTGGGTTTATGTCAAAGACCTTAAATAATTGATTTGAAGCTTTTTATTAATTACATTTTGCCCCCCATCTCCTTCGTTGCGCAGTTCCCAGGTGAAAATGGGGGAGGGGTGAAGTTGGAAGTGTGAGGGATGATATCACCGTTAGGTTCAAGACCAGGCATAGATAGGTGGGACCCTCAACTCACGTTTTCTACAAGGGCGAACCTTTTAAGAAAATGAATCCAAGTTATAGGGAAACATTTATTTTACCGAGCTTTAGATTTATCGAATGAGCCATTTCCCGCCATTTCCCTAGATATGGCTTATATATAAAACATATGTATGTATAAATATATATACAAACACCACTAATATACTATTATAGTAGAATATTGTCAATGTTGACCACCAAAAAGTTTGCATTTTCTAAAAGGTTCTCCCTACCAAAAATTCCTAAAGTACTATCGATGCCATGTTAATGACGTCACGTTTTTCTCCGAGGCATCGGATGGGGGGCCGGGTTACCGGCATGTTGTTTTTACGTCCGTGTTAAACATCAAAAGAATACTTAGATTTAATTGTGTTTTTTTTAGCTTTATGTTGTTTAAATATGCCCTGTAGTGCTTCAAACTGTTTGGTAAAACATGCCACAAGCTATAAAACGTAAATAGCCATCAATCCACTGCATCGCCCTCCCTCCTCCACCCCAAAAAAAGGTTCTACAATGGTTTCTGGGACATAGTGGAGTGCTACATACAATACATACATTAATACAATGTTTAAGGGTAAATTCGCAGTCACCCATATCGGTGGACAGGTAGACTAAATGGCAGGCGTGTCTAATCTGATTCGCAGGTAACGGTGAGATCAGAATTTGAATTCTGGCCGAGTGTACTGAGGATTTTCCCCCCCTAAATAGTTTCCCACTATCCCTCCACGCAAATAAAAGTACATTTTCTCAAAATATTACCTCACTCATCCCTACCAAATGATCGTGATTAAAATGTGTTCATTTCACATCTTAAGTCAATTGGTAGCGTGTCTACCTCTAAGCTAAGGGTCCCGGGTTTTATACCCAGCACGGCCGAAAAAATGTATTATTGGTGAAATGTGGGTTTCCCACTTTCACAGTGGTGAATTATTAATGGTTGGGGGACTGGATGTTGTGCCTGTACTCCTTCTCCTAGTCTTCTAAGATAACATAATTTTTTTATATACAAACAAATAGTTGGTAATCGAGATACTCGTCATTGTATGCCGTGAGATCTAATTTTACAAATATGATGAAGAATTTAACTTTATTTTTATTTCTACTGACCTAAAACAAAGAGGAAATTTTAAGTCCTAAGGCATTCAAACAAAAATTTGAAAGGTTTGAAAATGAATTCCTTTTCGTAACTATCTCAAATATGTTGCATTCAATGGAGGATAACGCTGTCTCCCACTTATTACATCACAAAATGTTGTTGCTCTGTCTGTCGAAATCCTCTAGGTTTCTAAACAATGCTTTAGAAAGTCTGTAGGTATGAATGAACAATTATTGAGTTTCTTTAACGAAAGTGCAAAAAAACAACAACATTGTACTTGGAGAATATAATTAAAATTACAAGATATACTTAAGAGTAAAGCCAAACAAATAAACGGTGAGCCATTCATATATCAGAGGATTAAACAGGCAGAACATCGTCTTGAAACTGAAATTGTCAATACTACCTTTTACAAAGTTGTAATGGAACGTTTTGAAAGTTTAACTTTATTTGATTTCATCCAAGACTACAAACAGAAACTGCTGAGGAACTAAACGAAGCTGAAGACTCTCCACAGCTAGTATCAATCTGATTTAACGTCTTCCTTCACTGTTCAACTATCAACTATCATCCAGGACAAGCCAGAGACCGCAAATAACTCAAATGTCTTCAATAAGAGAAATACCGTAGCTAAATTGTTCTCTTTTTTTCATTTATTTGAGGTAGTTAACGTACACTTTCTGAGCCAACTGAGGATTTCTATGAGCGAGAACGAAAGAACCTATCAATTTTGCTGGGCAAGGTATTTTCCCATACCTTCCAGGGTTATTTTACATGTCACAATCGACATGGACCGACGGCTTTACTTTTCCATCGAAGAAAGTTGTGATTCGGATTTTGTTCGTTCAAACTAAATTGTTAATTATTCTAAGTGACTACCTGCCTTATTTCTGCTTTCCCGGATATTTATACTTAAATTTAATTACTTGCTTCGGTGGTCACATGGTCTAAGCGGTCACCGTTGCAATAGGCTATACTGCCGATGACAAGTAGACCGGGGTTCGAATCACGATTGGGTGTACTGAGGGTGGTTTTCCCCAAATTGTTTTCCATTCGCCCTTTACGTAAATGAGGGTACACTTACTTTAAATTCAACCTTCCTGATCCCTAACTCGTTAGCGTGATGAGTAAATAGTAAGATGTGGTGCTGAGGAAAAACTTCTAATTTTGTAAAACTCTGTTAGTAAGTGTGGAAACATCGGAACGGCCAGTTTCAAAATTAATAAAGAACTATTTGTGAGGTACAGTAACATAAGACAGGTTGTCTGGACTTGCTATTTTCTTAACTTAAAACGAGCGAACCCGTGGATTAAATATCAAGGAATCAATTAAAAAATCTAAAGTTAAAAAAGTTAATAAATCTAGTTTCTAATAATATTATAGAAGGCACAAACATTTAATTTTAATGTTTGGCTTTAAATTATGACTGCTGAATACTTTTATTGTTACGCCATTAGGTGACTAATTTTTTTTAAAAGGCTTTATAATTGATAACTTTTTCTAACGATAGATGTGCTGTGATTGAACCAATTACTAAACAAGTATTTTGGAATCACGAGTTTGGAATATTACATTTTAGAAGTCGTAGTTTATAAAAATAAATACAAATATAAAATTAGCAATCAATTTTTTGTCTTTTTGGCAAAGGCATATTTAACAAAGATGAGAGATATTTAAAGATACAGTATATATATATATATATATATTAGCATTATTTTATATCTTTATGAAAAACATATAAAATACACATAAAAAGTTCTCATGTGTTCTTAATTAATTTTTAAAGTTACACTGTCACATAAACTTATAATAAAGTTTTTTTGTAAGTTCACTTTTGGTAAAAATTATTCCCATTAAGGGCACATTAACAAACGTTGCACCAGTGTCCTCGTTGTCGATGTTACGCCACTGTATCGTTGGGTTTTTTGTATATATACATTTTTGACGTTATTTTACTTTCTCTCCCCACCTCAGATAGTTTTCTTAAGATTCCCCTGAGAAATGTTTAGAATTAGATATCTAACACTAAAATTAAGGGTAATTTACAGAAGGGTTAAAAAGAGAAAAAATCGACTTTATCAAAATCCATTCACACGATTTTAATTAAATTTAGTGTCCATGCATTGTTTAGCGTTACAAACAAAATGACGACTCTCATTTTCACATGAAAATTACGTCGAGGATTTTTAAATTTTGGTCATATCCGCAACTATTTGAGATAAGAAATAACTTATTTTAAAGTTCTAGTACTATTAAAAATATAAAGCTTTTATTTGAACATGTTTAAAAAACCAATATTTTCTGAGCTATACGCACATATATATATATATATATATATATATATATTCACACACACACATATAGAGTTTATTGAAAAATGAAATTGGTTGTTATGCCCTTTGGTGGACAGAGAGAGATGTTCCTCTTTTCTCAATGTTCTGTAACAGTATTTATTTTTTCATTTATGTTTTTTGGTGGAATGTTTCTGCAATAATGTATAGGCCTATTGTTTAGTTTCAAGAAATCTACGAGTTTTTAGTCGACATAAAATCATAAACAAATCATGGTTTTCATAGTGATGTTAATAATAATAATAATAATATTTAGCACCGCGTCTTACTACCCGTTCGGGTTATACGCTTAAGTACTAATTACGCTAATGGATTTGGAATTGGGAGGGTTGAATTTAGAGAAAGTGAACCCGCATTTGCGTGGAGGTAGAGTGTAAAACCATTTAGGAAAAACCACTCCCAGTTCACCCGACCGAGATTCGAACCTCGATCTCCCCGTCCTCAGCGGTCGAGCTCAACACGACTAGCGCGTTAGCCAACTACGCCACCGAGGCGGGTCATAGTGATGTTAACAAATAAATATTGTACAGGTGAGCCACTGCGCACAAAGCAGAAAAGGTGGAAATTATCTAGTAAACTCGGGTTTTTTGTTGGAAGATACTATTTTTGCTGATAACTTGGACCCCTTAACATTTAAAATGAGTGTTCAATATTCAAAATCGTCCCAGCTTTTTTTTTTTTAATTACCAGAAAAAAGGCTTAGCAAGATATTAAAATTTTATATATATATATGCGTGCAGCGCTGACGTATAGTAAGATGCAGTGGGGAAAAAATGAACTAAAACAGTTGCGGCGCGAACAAATCACTCGAGTTTGGAACATCCCGACCATAAAAAAGTGCGGTTCTTCCAAGCACGTTATAGCATACACGAAACTAATTCATTTCGTGACCTTGTATTATTTCTCAAAGTTGAGGGTGGCTTTGTTAGACGTGAAATTATTGCTCAATGCCATCTACAAAGGAAAGGAGATGGGAGGGGAGGAGGGAAGAAGAACTCTTAGAGAAAGAAATGGCTGAGCAATAAAAAAAACACGGAAAAGAAAAGGAGATTGATAAACTTCTTAGAGCTAAAGCTTAAAGAACTACAACCAAAGTATTAAAACTCGAAGAAGACGTTAAAAGTTGTTCAACTTAGTTATAAAGAACTCACTGGTTTTTTATTCTTCCGTTTGAAATCGTAATTTTTGTGAGAACTTCCCCAAAATACTTTTTTTATCTAATCGATTTTTCACTTACCTCTCAATTATTAGTTAAATCAATGAGTAGATATTATAGTAAAAATTAATTATTTACTTTTAATCTGGCGCATCGGTGGGCACACAGACTTAATATCAGTCTCAACTAGTGTGGTTTGACAGTTACGGGGAGGTCGGGGATAAAATCCCGGTCAAGTTCCCCTATATTAAACCTTCATCCTTAATTGACAAATTAGCTTGATTAGTATATAAGCGTAGACCAGAACCGATAGTTAGACGCGGTGTTAATTTATTTTTATGAATATGAGTTCGATGTTTAACCGAAAGAAAGCACTAATACAGCCGTGGGCAAACTACGGCCCACGGGCCTCATGTGCCCCACAACGTCAATTTGTGCGGCCGGCCGGATTTTGGACAGTTGCATACATCACATTAGCGATAGCAGTTTGAGTAGTGATTAAACAACATATAAGTAAGCTAAGAAGCAACACGAGTCAAGACATATATAATTTATTTACTATGACATATTAGATTTTATTTGCTTTGTTTACCAAAGCTATATGACTAAAAATGTTGGTTTTTTTTGTGAAAATAAAGTTCATTACATAATAAATTTAGAATTTTGTCACATGCAACCTGCTAGAGATCTTACAGATGCCTATGTGGCCCTTGGGGAGAAAAGTTTGCCCAACTCTGCACTAGTACAGTGGTGTGACCGAGGTGAGATAAGTTTGTCCAACTCTGCACTAGTACAGTGGTGTGACCGAGGTGAGAGAAGTTTGCCCACCTCTGCACTAGTACAGTGGTGTGACCGAGGTGAGAGAAGTTTGCCCACCTCTGCACTAGTACAATGGTGTGACGGAGGTGAGAGAAGTTTGCCCACCTCTGCACTAGTACAGTGGTGTGACCGAGGTGAGAGAAGTTTGCCCACCTCTGCACTAGTACAGTGGTGTGACCGAGGTGAGAGAAGTTTGCCCAACTCTGCACTAGTACAGTGGTGTGACCGAGGTGAGAGAAGTTTGCCCACCTCTGCACTAGTACAGTGGTGTGACCGAGGTGAGAGAAGTTTGCCCAACTCTGCACTAGTACAGTAGTGTGACCGAGGTGAGAGAAGTTTGCCCAACTCTGCACTAGTACAGTGGTGTGACCGAGGTGAGAGAAGTTTGCCCACCTCTGCACTAGTACAGTGGTGTGACCGAGGTGAGAGAAGTTTGCCCACCTCTGCACTAGTACAGTGGTGTGACCGAGAAGAGAGAAGTTTGCCCACCTCTGCACTAGTACAGTGGTGTGACCGAGGTGAGATAAGTTTGCCCACCTCTGCACTAGTACAGTGGTGTGACCGAGGTGAGAGAAGTTTGCCCACCTCTGCACTAGTACAGTAGTGTGACCGAGGTGAGAGAAGTTTGCCCAACTCTGCACTAGTACAGTGGTGTGACCGAGGTGAGAGAAGTTTGCCCACCTCTGCACTAGTACAGTAGTGTGACCGAGGTGAGAGAAGTTTGCCCAACTCTGCACTAGTACAATGGTGTGACCGAGGTGAGAGAAGGTCATACATAATAATTATAATGCTATTCATTCTATTCTTCGAGAACGCCTGTTGGTGTGGAGAAGAGACAAAGAGAAAAGGAGAAGTTAAGTGACGCCAAGAAAACATTTAGTAGGGTAATAAAACACCAGTGATTCTGCAGATGTGATATTCATTATTAATAAAAAATAAGAGACGGGTATAATTAACTATTCTCGCATCTGAATCATTAATTTATCTATGAATACCGAATCCGAATGTTAAAAATAATGGCAAGTGTTATAAGTTAACTTTCCGAAATCGGTATGATTTATTTCTCCAAACTTATTATTTCTACATTAGGTCATAAAAATTATCCGAGGTTGTTGTTTTTAACACTAGTTTTGTTGTGCTTAGTTACGTGCAAGGACAATAATAGTTTGAAACAAATGAAAAACACGATTATACTATAACATCTGCTACGGTGGCTGCATGGTCTAAGGCGTCACTCTCGCTATATACTTGCTTGCCTGTGACGGAAGATCGGGGTCCGAATCCCGGTCGAATGTACTGAGAGTGGTTTACCTTAAATGGTTTTACACTCTCCCTTAAAACGCAAATACGGTTGCACTTCCTCTAATTTCAACCGTCCTCATCCCTAGCACATTAGAGTAATTAGTACATGTGAGTATAACCTGAACAGGTAGTAAGATGCGGTGCTAAATATATCTATATATATTTAAAATATAAGGGAATCAATTATTTAATGAAAGTGACCTGGTGGTCTACGGTAAGGTGTCGGACTTCTGTGCTGGGGGTCCGGAATTCAATGCTCGGTCCCGCACAGATTTATCTGATTGCCAAACCCTTCCTTCACCTCTGGCAAGACGTGTATTAATCACAACTTGTGAACGTGTAGAATGCCAAGCCTCCACCGTGGTTCGGATCCCACGTTAAACTGTAGGTCCTCCATTTCATCTCACAATCACCCTACTATTACACATTAGCGTAAGTGCATACAACCCGAACGGGTAGTAAGACGCGGTGCTAATAATTATTATTTAAGGTATATTCTAAATAGTTATCTTATTCATTTAACCATTGCTCCAAACGTGGATTTTCATTTTCTGAATAAAACAATCCACTACCCCTGGCTACAGATCCAGAGGTCCCGGGTTATATCCTCGTTGCTTCCAGATTTTCTGTGTAGCCATGAGTTCGGAACGGGATCTACTCAGCCTTGTGAGAACAATTTAGGAGCTACTTGAATAAAGAATAAGCAGCTCACGGATAGAAAACTGAGATTAACAACTGGAAAGCTCGTTGTGCTGACCACATGACACCTTCTCTCCACAAATTTTGGCACGATCTTTGCTAACATGTGGCGGCCACACGGTCGGTATAGCTCGCTTGCGGGCTATGACGCCCTGGAGTTTTTTTCTTTAGTTATAAAGACGTTAGAAAACTTTTTTTTTAACTGTAAAAATGTCTCTTCTGAAAAGATACTAGGTTTGTTAAACCCACCTCCGGCCTTAACAACTCCCTCACTAGCAATCGATATAACCTTCACCCAAGTCCGTGAAGTTGGCAGCACCCATAACGGCACAACTTATGAGACCTATGCCAATATTTAGGGCTGAATTTGTGCCACAAGAATATCCTACTCTCGTAATTTGTGTCGCTATAGTTTTCGTGGAAACACCCAAAAAAAAGTTGGGTGCTGTTACAAACTAACTTACTGCGGCACTGCGAAGTGTGCAATGCCGGTTACTTTTGTACTTAAAAAGAGAGTCACATGAATTAGTTTAGGTTTTTTTTTTACTGGTTTTTAAAAGTGAGTCATAAAATATTCTCAATAAATACTGTTTGTTCAAGGGAAATCTCCCCATACAGTACGCGTTTCGTTACTGCATCATGTAACGCAGGAAAGACTACAGTCCAATTTTCATAAGTCGAGTCTTTTCTCACAGCTAGGAAAAGCTACTAGATATACTTTCATGTATTCATACGTTGAATCATATGATTGTCAGCTTCCATTTTTTACATATATTATCAATATCTATAAACTAGCACTAATAATATAGTAAAATGTTATCAATTTTATATGTAAAAATTGTTTTTAAAAAATCTTAAAGGCTCTTACTATGAAAATTGGACTCATCATTTTACACTGATATGGGTAAAGGATCTAATACGAAGCTACCTAGATTTTCTTTCGAATGGATATTTGAAACAACTTTTAGAGGATATACACCTTAGCTCAGTCTGTGGCATGTCTCTCTACTGATATATAGGTCCCGAGTTTGATTCTTGGCATGGTCGAAAAAATGATCATGGGTGAAATGGGGGTTTCCCCTTTCACAGTGAAGAACTAACGGCCGGAGCTGGATATTTTGTCTGTTCTAAATTTAAGTTAGTTTATAAGTCGTGTGCTGATATAATCGGTCGGTACAGAAAGTGGAATACGCGTTAAATACCTCAAATAAATGAGAGAAAAAAACGATAGCATTCTTATATTAACTGAGTGTTATTTATAGTTATTCTAACAAATGTGAGAGCTACAGATCACATGACTTGACAAATGAATAAGTGAAAGTATATTTAGTAGCTCTTCTAGATATCAGATAAGGTTCTTCCTATAAAAATTGGGGTATGTCATATAATATATTTGTTTTTACATCAATTACTGTTTCTAGTCTGTGGCCTGGGTCAGTTTTTTATTCAAGTCATATATTTCCAATGCTGGCTTGCTAGGCCTTTCGTAGCTTAATATGCCTTATAATCTAACTTAAGACTAGAATAGGCACAACATCCAGTCCCGGCCGTTAATTTATCATTATGAAAGGGAGAAAACCCACATTTCACCAATGATACATTTTTCGGCCATACCGAGAATCGAACCCGGGACCCTTAGTTGAGTAGGCATACACGCTACCAATTGAGCTAGGGTGTCGGACGTAATGTATTTGTAATGTATAAATGAATCGTGATGGATGCATAATTCATCCTTGGGACACGCTTTTGTCCCACGGTCCACAGGTCACGCCACCCTTTGGGTTACTCCATTATTATGATTAATTCTCGAAACAAGATATTTTTTTTATTCATACAGCCTATAGATTTCAAAAATGAGACGCAAGTGTAATTAATCAGTCTGACTGTTCAGTGTGACTATGAGTGAGTTGTGGTAAGAGTTATAAACACATATAATTACAACTCTTCATGATTAATTTATTCAAGTGTTATTAATTAATATGCAAAAACATTGGTGGAACAGAGTGGCCGCAACACATCTGCCGCCCGAGTGAAATTTCGACTACCACTTGTCACAACGCCGAATAAAAAAGGGTATAAAAATTCAACTGTTAACACATGGTTTAACATATATATATATATATATATACACACACACACACACACGAGTATTACGACTATAGATCCTTTTATTTTAAAATATATACTGGCCTTCCACAATATTTAGTGGGGAGAGGAGATTTGGAAGGGTGATTGGGGATAGGGGGGACACACTATGTCTTACTACCCGTTAGGTTTACACGAATATGTACTAGCTACGATGATGTGTTAGGGATGAGGAAGGTTGAATTTAGAGGAAATGTACCCGAATTAGTGTGGGGAGAGTGGAAATAATTTAGGAAAAAAACACCCTTAGTACATTCAACCTGGATTCGAAACTTGATCTCTCCGTCATCAGCAGTTTAGTCTATTGCGAGAGAGATGCTTTAGACTATACGACCACCGCGGAGGGTATGATTTTGATTAAGCTTGAGGTTAATTTGCTGTACAGTTTTTGTCACCCGCATCAGATGGTCGCACGGACTAAGCGTCAACTCATTTAGTCTGGTTTGCTAGTGCTGGGAAGGTCAGGGATCGAATCCCAATAGGGTGTACGAATGTGTTTTTGCATCAATCAAAATTGTCCATCGAAAGTTAATTTTGAAGTGTAAATAAACATTGTCCAGGTGCTAATAGTAGAGCGAGTGTTTATAGACGACATCGGAAGAGGGAAAGTCTTATTAGCAGATAAACAAGAGGCCAAGTAGGATAAAATACTCTACTAAGTACATTGGCGTTTAGAGAGAGTGTGTGGGGGGGGGGGGGGGAGGGGTTGTTTGGTTGAAGTTATATTTTATTTATTTTAACCAAAAAAGTATTTTTGCTATAAAAATGGCAAAAAATATTTACCTTAATTCGCGTCCCCTTCCACCCTACCTTGAGCTGGTAGTAATCGTTTACATTGCTAAACCAAAAAAAATACTGAATAACCCTTCCTGAATTTTAAAAACTTCCATTTTTACTTTATCGCGATCCCTCGAAGAAAGGAAGTATTATGATCGTAAAAAAAAAATCTAATTCGAAATTTTGATGGATGCCGACGTTTCGTGACTCCTTGAATCCGAAAAAGTTGTTTTGGCGACAGCCGTATGTCTATCTCAGCCTAAAGCCAAAATAATTTTACCGATCGGGATAAAACTTGGTATCTAGTATTCTCATAAGGTACCCCAATATAATTTTTGGAATTAAATATCCATCCAACCCTAAAACTAAGGGTAGTTTACTTTAGGGCAAAAAGAGAAAAAAAACTATTTTCTCGAGATCAGCTCTAACGATTTTGATTAGTATTCGTATCTAGACACTGTTTAAAATTACAAACAAAATGGCGTATATCATTTTCCCAAGAAAATTACTTTTACGAGTGTAAATTTATATAAGCAAACATTTCTTCTAGTTTGAAATATCTCCACCACTATTTGAGAAACGAAATAACTTATCATTGCAAAGTTGTAGAGTTATTAGAAATTAAAAAAAAAAATCTTTATTTGAAATATATTTTTACTAAACCAATAATGTCCTTTTAAGTATCTAAATGTCTTTATTTTAAGTAAAGAATCTAGAATGTCTGCACTGTGTACCATTATATATATATTTGGAAACCATACTTTATGTTGGTCATAGCTATGGATCGGTGAAGCTGTGAAACCAATATTGTCACTCGACAATAAAAAGTTTAACTGGCATCAGAACAAAAATCCGTAGTTGGACGTGGGCCAAACCTTCCCTAGTAGTTATCTTATTCACATATTCGATAATTCAAAATGGTCCATCATAAACCCTCAGTTTGGCTAAGTAGGAATAACAGCCAGTAATTAATTAAAAGGGCTGACAGGGAAGGGTGCTCTAACACTAATACGCACCCACTGCTCGGTGCCGACATTACAAACCAATCATTTATAATAGGAAGGAACTTTTCTGACTATAAAAGTTTCTAGATCAGTTTTCACGCAATCATACTTCTTTAATTCATGTGATCTGCCGCTGCCACTTTTTACATACATAATTAATACTTTAAAAATAACAATAATAATAGGCCTAGAGTAAAATGCTATCAAGTTTGGTCAAAAAAAAAGTTTGTATTTTCTAAAGACCGTTATTATAAAAATTGGACTGTAGTGGGAATGAATTGCCTTATAGTGGATTATTTTTATAAGTCCCTCTTGTAGCTTTAAAATTTATTCGTGACGCGTTTAATTATGATAAGAGACCAAGTTGGACTGAAATATTTGCATCGATCCTGTTTGTATATAGTTTTTATTTTAATTTGTTTTGGCTAAAAACTACTTTTTAGTGTAAGATTAAAAACTATTAGTTTAGTCAATATACTTATTAGTATAATTTGATGAAAAATGATAACCTAGACCAGGTATTTAAAAACCCAGTCGGAATATCCTGCCACTGAGCTATCATGGTAGTAAACACCCCAAATGCACCCTGCAGGGAATCGAACCCCAACCTCATCGGCAACAGGGCCTTATGCAATGCAACCCTCTTAGACCTCTTGGTCACCTGTGATGACACAAGAGGTGTACTTCATAGTAAAGTAAGATTGAATTTGCCCAGCGCCAGCGTGTTTGACTGGTGAGCCTAGCCTCTCCGAAAGTTCTAGACTCGTGTTTGAGTCCTGACTGGATGCACCGCCGTCTTATAACAATTTGAATGCTGGTGCATTTATTCTTCTCGTCCCTTTACAATTAGATTCAGTATTGTTGAGGGATTGTGTGTTTGTACACCATCCTTGCCACCCATATATTAACGCTAAAGAAGGTAACATTTAGATAAAATGTACTTACATCTGCGTGTAGAGAAGTGAAAAACTCTTTAGGAAAAATCACATTCAGTACACCCATCTAGGATTTGAACCCCGACTTACCAATCACTGTAAAATAAGACGAGGCTAACTCAATAGCCCACGTGCCCACCGATGCGGGTTAAGCTGTTATTAGCCCTTACGTTAGTAATATAGGCTACTATATTTTATAGTTTTTTTTTTTTTTTTTGCCTTTCACGTTTTACTAACCAAAACTAGGTCGGCTGTAATTTATACTTTGTTTCAACAATGTGTTCCATCCTTTTTAATCCAACACCTTAGCCACCCACCTCGGTGGCGTAGTTGGCTAACGCGCCAGTCGTGTTGAGCCAGACCACCGAGGATGGGGAGATCGAGGTTCGAATCTCGGTCGGGTGAACTGAAGGTGGTTTTCCTAAATGGTTTTCCACTCTCCCTCCACGAAAATGCGGGTTCACTTCCTCTAAATTCAACCTTCTCAATTCCTAAGCCATTAGTGTAATTAGTACTTAAGCGTATAACCCGAACGGGTAGTAAGACGCGGTGCTAAAATTATTATTATTATTATTAACACCTTAGCCCAATCAGTAACGCGTCTGCAAACTTAACTGAAGGTCACGGGTTCAATCCTCGGCATGACTGAAATACTTATATACCCGAGTCACGATTACTCGGCCTAAAGTGGGCGGTATTCCGGCCCGAATAACGGAAAAGCAGGATAGTACGGAATCCTAGTGTAAATAATTTTCAGAATGGGTTGCCTACTTTTTTTGATTTTCACAGAACATTAACTTTGTTTTAATAGAATCTGCCCATTTTGTGATTGCGATGTAAATTAGGAATACAGTAATTGTAGAGGGACAGTAAAAATTAAACGAGTGTCACCACCCCCTCTCTACACATAAAACGTGGGACTATTCTCTGTCAGGATGTGCTATGGCCGAGGATAGGGGGAGGTGATTGTGTTTACCTGTGTGGGTTCGTGACTGACGAACACTTTATTTTTAAGGTTTTTATTAGTGCTTCTATCTCTAGTACAAATGTGATGTCGATAGTGATATAAGGATGAAAGAACCTGAATAATACTCGGAAGCTTGTGACAAAACGAGGTGTTGTTAGGAATAAGGAATAACCAATAGCCTGTCTAACTATACTCCATTCACGGTAGAAATTACTCTCTGAAAGGTCTTTTTTCCTACCAATATCCTACTATATAATAGCTTTCTGGTAGGGAAAAAGGCCTTTCAGAAAACAATTCCTACGCTGAACAGACTTTACTAGGTGGTCCCTACACGATTTCCGAACCCCGGTACCCTGGGTTCAAGTGGTAGCCCTCTACCACAAAAACTGATGAACCAGCGTTTTAGCCCATGTAATCCCGAATCGGGCAGAGTTACCGCTAGACTGTGATGTTGTTTAGTCAGCACGATGGCTGGATACCCTACTTTTTATCCTGCCCCTGACCTGGTTTCTGACTAAGGAATGCTGACAATGTTTATGTGGTCAGCTCCTCTATTCTATTTGTTTACAGGCTAATCACAACAACCTGCAACACTCGTTTTGTCATTCACAATCCGTAACACACAATATTATACAAACACGCCTTCCAGTTTAGGCCGTGCGGTCAAACGAGAAATGAATTTTTTAAATCTTTAATATACAGTAAAGTACTTTATTTTGTAAATGGAATATCACTTACAAAGCAAGAACACTGATAAAAACGCACGCGAGGAACGCTTCCACGAACTAAAAACAAATGTCACAGTGTCCTTCATTGTCCGATTGCCACGCCTATATGAGCGCACAAGCGACTCATGTAGCTACGCCGTGACACAGCTTCTGTTTCCAGCCAAATCAAAACAGTGCTGCTATCTACACCGACCAAGCGTATGCGACTGCAATAATACTGTACTATACGCCAACCGCATGCATAGCAGTTACGCTTTGCTGTCTCTATTGTAACAGTTGTAAGGCGTTTGTGATCTTTTTTTTAATCGTTAATTACTAATGGATAAATACAGATTTGTTTATTTTAAAATGCACTTGTTAACACCGAGAACCAAACCGGATAATACGGAGGGCTGGATAATCGCGACTCTAGCCCTCCGTATTATCCGGTAATCAGTGAAATTGAAAGCTTTCCCCTTTCACAGCAATGAATTAGCAGCTGGAAGACTGGGTGTTAGGTCTGTTCTGCAATTAAGTTAGTTTGTATATCGTGTTGTTGTAATCACTCGGTTAGAAAGTGTACATTAGTAAGTCCTTTTATAGTTATAATAATAATAATAATAATAATAAATAATAATAATAATAATTCTTATTTAAAACACTAAATATGGTTACTAAATGACGGAAAACGTTTTCTGAAAGTTGTTTTAACGTTGCTGTAATTGTGAGAACTTCCCCCTGAGTGATAACTATCTCCTGGGAGGGAGGTTATGGAGTTGGGTAAGTGTGGAACTTATCCCCTGTTTGTTAGTGGCGGGGGGAAACTGGCGGAACTCAATTAACAATGGCTGTGCCGAGCTAGACGTGTCCCCATTGTGTGCAGCCTTAGCCAGCAAACAACGGACAAGAGTCGAGGACAATAGGACAGGACTTCGAGACTCGCCTGGGGGAAGAATTATTATGAATCTAGGGTGCTCTCCGAGATATAGTCCAACAGAATCGGAGGAGCGGTTAGCACTCCTAACACTGACCGTAGATCACTCTGAATTATGCTCCTTTAGCTTGATATATCCAGTCTACCTCATTACATAATATATCTTGAGCTTGTTCAAACGATTCTACCTCATCATATCCTATAACATGAGCTAGTTCTATCCAGTCCATCTCACTACATCCTATATATTTCAGGTCCATTCTAATATTATCCTCCCATCTGCGTCTAGGTCTTCCCACTGGTCCCTTCCCATTGGCTCTACCAGTCAATACTTTGAACGTGGTTCTTGTTTCGTCCATTCACGCTGCATGTCCTGCCCGCCGTAACCCGCGAGATTTGATTACCCTAACAGTATCTGGTGATAAATACAGGGTATGTAACTCATCATTAAGTAACCTCCTCCACTCTCCATCGTTTTCAACCTTTTAAAAATCAAATAATTTTATAAGTACTTTGTTTTCGTTCACACCCTAAATTGTTTTTCGTCCTGTAAGGTATGAGAGCATGTTTCACAACGATAGGAAACAGTTTCATATATTCATATGAAAATTCATGTGATTTGCGTCAGTCACTTTTTATAAATATGTAATAGAAATGCCCTAAATTGGGGTGTTTGTTTATTTTAACATTGTAATGTTGTGAATTGTAAGGGACAGAACGACAATACCAAAGTGTTTTGATGAGTGTGTAAACAAAAGGACTCAAGTGCTGACGGCCGGAATGTCTTGTCAACATTCCTTTTGGTGATAAGGCCAAGTTGTGATATAAATAGTACTATTTTTCATGCTAACAGGGCTGAGAATTTACCATCGATTCTAGGGGGTCACTCTGTCCGTTTTGGAGGCTATGTGGGTTAAGACGCCGGATCGTTGAGTACATGTGCTAGGGGGGCTACCGTCGTGCCCAAGGTACCGGGGTTCATAACCGTGTAGAACCACCTAGATTGTCAGTCAGGCCATTGGTTACGCATTCCTTAATATAATTCATTCCGTCACTAGCTCGTGAGTAAGTATTTTCAAATCCTTTTAGTAATTTCCTAACAACATCACAATTTGTAACAGAGCAAAGTAGTACAATAAAACCCCAAAAACCAAATCCGAACATCAAATGGGAGCCCGCACATTCATATATTCAGTCACCACCCTTATCCTCGGCCACAACACATCTTGACAGATAGGGCCCACGAGGGGAGGAGTAACAAATAATATAAATACCAGTGGCGTGTCTTGGTGATTAGACAGGATAAGCAGAGCGTGTTAAAACTGTACAGCCTGTGATATGTTCTCACCCTCATGCTTTCCATTTGACCAACTATACCTACCTCACATTGAAATATATTTCCGTTGATACCTGGCCAATTAGTGTCCCAAGTGATAAGAACAATTCACAGGTACAGTTTCAACTATCTCTCTCTACCTTAGTAACACTTTGCGACACTGATCAATAGGCCTACTTATGAAATTACAATTATTAAAGAAGAAAAGTCCGACACTTTAGATCAGTCGGTAACGTGTCTGTCTATTGGGCTAAGAGTCTTGGATTCGATTCCTGACATGGCCAAAAAAATCAATGATGAAATATGGGTTTTCCCTTTCACAGTGATGAATTAACGGCCGGGGATTGGGTGTTTTGTCTGGCCTAGATTTAAGTTAATTTATAAGTCGTGTGCTGATATAATCAGTCAGTTCAGAAAGTGCGCGTTAAATATCATAAATAAATGGGGAAAATAAGTAAAATTTTAACAATGTTGATAGCAAATTAAATATGATCATATTTTCTAAAATTTCCTTCCAACGAGTATTATTATTAGCACCGCGTCTTACTACCCGTTCGGGCTATACACACTATTTTACTATAGCTATATGTTATATATAATCCGTAATGTTACCGCTTCACAAACACATAACAAAACTAAATAAAGTCCCGAATGGTAAAAAAAAAGACATATAATATGTTTAGCTTACTACTCAAATGTATAAAAAAAATTACACCGTTCTAAAATTCCCATATATCTATTTCCACACTTTGGTTTCAAAGTATGACACCTGTAATATAAGTAGGAGTGTATCGCGTTGAAAAATGTTGCGCTACGCTTTAAACTATGTTATTTTATTTGCGTGGGCCATAGAATAAATATAAAACAAAGGGTGGAATTTCCGGGACTGAGGGGTGTAAATGTTTTGACAACTGCCAAACGCAAGCGCCAAAGGATAAGGCAGAGACAAAAAATATCTATATGTTTCGCTGGTACCCGCCGATAATTTCATGTTAATATTTATCAATGATGATAAATTATTTTTCCTCGGCTATGATAGGATGTTTATAGTATCTTTAAAATGTTTGATGGTAGCCTTATATAAGCTTTGAAAAGGTCTGTGAAAGAGCTTAAGAATTTATTAGCCTGCGTGACTCTTGAAAATTTCAAATCTGAGTACGTATTCGATTCTAAATTCCAAACCTTAAATTATAAAGTTCAAACATTTGAATAATTTTGACATTTTATATTAACTAACAATGATACGCTATTAAAATATAATCAACACACTTATTTTAACATTTAAGATATTAAGTCATTTGTATTAATTTTCATATTATTTTAGTGGAAATCATATTTGACTTGAACATAGTAATTTTCGAATTTTATGGACACGATTTTAAAAACTAAATATAATCAAGACTATATTTTGAATTTGATTTTTTTTAATCACCGTAGAAGATTATACTTAAACCAGTTTAGTTATAAAATATCCAGTTAAGATTCAATTTTTTTTAAATTCCAATGTATGGTATTCTATTCAAAATTGAAAATATTGAATTGCCATAGGCTAAAAAAAATATTCAAAAATGTAAAAGAGTGAGCATGAAATACAAATATTGCTTTACTCTGAACACAAAAGAATAAGCAAAAAAATATTAATTATGACGTATACTAGATTACGAGACCAAAACTCAAAGGAAAAATTCCAAGTTCAAGTATTTAATGCCGTTTGAGATGTAATTACTAGTATAATCTATGAGCCGAGTTAAAATATAAAACTAAAATAGCAATATACAACAATTTTATTACTTATAAAATAATTCGATCATTGGGCCATCACTTTGGCACAAGTAAAACTTTATAAAAATTATTTTGTTTGAATATTTGGCCCGTACATCTCTTGGGCATTGTATGATAAAGATTTGTTGTTTGCGCCCATCACTAAAGTAATTATATGAATGAGAGTAGCTATTCATAAGTTACTTTATATCGACAATTAATTAGCTGCGGTCCTCATTATGAAATTGATATAAAATAAATGGTACGATCTGCCACACAGACTTTCTCGCTCTTTTATTTAAGAATTGCAATATTTAGTGGAAGATCGTAAGATATATTAAATCAAAGAGCATACATGAAATAGTATACATCACTACAGGAAACATTTTCAGAAAAAAGTAATATCTCTCTTCGCCAAAGAGTATCGCAATCAACTAACCATTTCACAGACCTCAATTTAAAAAAAATATTTGCCAATAGCTCCGAAACTATTGGTTATATATATTAATATATTTCAAATAAATAGTTTTTATTTTTAATAGTAACTTACTAGAACTTTTCAATGATGAGTTATTTCGTATCTCAAAGAGTTGCTTATGTTAATATATATAATTCTTCTGTACGTGTGTATGTCACTGAACTCCTCCTAAACGGCTGGACCGATTTTGATGAAATTTTTTGTGTATGTTTGAGTGGGTCCGTGGATGGTTTGGATTCACAATTGGACCCGGTAGGTGGCGCTGCAATCGGGTTCTAGGATTTTTTTATTTTTTAGGGATTTTTTTTTTAGATTTTTTGCAAATCAGAACATGTAACCTCAAAATTTCAACCCCCACCCCCCAATATTTATAATAATGAATATAATATTAATAATTGGGCGTTAAAAATCATAAGTTCATCAATAATAATTCATAGTTATGTTTGTTTTTCGATACAGCTGATATTTGTGGAGTTGTGGGCGAAATGTCAAAATTGAAAAGATGTTTTATTTTGTATGTTGTCTTGACAAACACTGAATTTGTAATATTTGTGTTACTCACTAATTGGAGTTCATTGTGAATTTGTAATTGTGATGATCACATAGTATTTTTTTAATTACCGAAATCAATTATACCACCCAAACGAAAAGCCAACGTTCGGGCAGGACAACGTCTGTCGGGTCCGCTAGTATATGATAAAAATTATATATATTTGCTTGTATAAAATATACTCTTGTCTAAGTCATTTTTTCTGAAAAGTGAGATGCATCATTTTGTTTTTAATGCTAGGCAGTACCTAAATAGGATTTTTTTAAATCAAAATCGTTAGACAAATTTAGAGAAAATCTCTTTTTTTCCCTCTCTTTTTGACCTTAAGTAAACTACCCTTAGTTTTAATGTCCTCGGGGAGCCTCTTAAAAATCCTATTTACCAAGTTTTAGACCAATCGGTAAAATAGTTTAGGCGCTAGTCCGAGGTACAGACAGACGGACAGACTGCATCGCGAAAACACCTTTTTCGGCTTCAGGGGGTCATGAAACGTCGATATTTATCAAAATCTCAAGTTCTAATTTTTTTACGATCACCATACTCCTATTTCCGAGAGGTCACGAGAAAGTAGAAAGTTGAAATTTTGTGTATTTAATTATATATCCTGCATACAATTTGATTTTATAAAAAAAACTATTCCACGGAGAATGTTAAATAATGGGAAAGCGACGAGTAACCTTTAACGTTACAGTCTAAGTACGCCACGGTAATCCGAGTTTTTCCACTCTCTTTATTTCTCTTTGGCAAGCTATGCAACCCCATTGCAGTACAATTAAACTTTATATAATCCCCTTTGCCAAGTACTTTAGCAGAAAAAATTAGATCCCTCCGCGCGAACAACCCATTCAATCCACCATTACACATTATTGCCAGAGATGGCGGCGCAACCAACTGATTCTAAAGCGCATTATAAAACCTTCTCGGTGAATCGCTAGCAATGGTAGACAAATTTTTTCATTAAATAATATTTCTGTTCTGGTGACGCCTGGAAATGTACAGCATTAGTAATAATGTTGAATGTTTAGTGAGTTAAAGAACCGGGGTTCGATTCCCAACACAGCCAAAGAATTTATCGTTGATGGGCCTGGGGTATTTTACGCCCGGACGAGGAATTGGGTGTTGTGTCTGTGCAGGAATGAAGTTAGTGTATCTTCTAGAAATAAGTAAGTTTGTAAGTCTTGTTGTTTCAGCAAGAGATGGTTAAATGCCCTGAATAAAATAAATTTGGAAACTTGAAGAGTATTTAAATTTTTTTTTATTATTTTGTGGGTGCAGGAGTATTATTAACACCTTGGATTGCATTTATAGTGAACGTCGGAATACTTGCTTCAATCCGCCATAAGTGAAGACAACTTGTCTCAACCTGAGTCTTCATATCTCAATATTGGTCTTCATATCTCAATCTTGGTCTTCATGTCTTAATATTGGTCTTCGTGTCTCAACTTGGGTGTCCATGTCTCAATCTTAGTCTTCATGTCTCAACCTGGGTCTTCATGTCTCAATCTTTGTCTTCGTGTCTCAATCTTGGTCTTCATGTCTCAATCTTGGTCTTAATGTCTCAATCTTTGTCTTCATGTCTCAATATTGGTCTCCATGTCTCAAGCTAAGTCTTCATGTGTCAATCTTGGTCTCCATGTCTCAATCTTTGTCTTCATGTCTCTATATTGGTCTCCGTGTATCAACCTGGGTTTCCATTACTCAATCTTGGTTTCCATGTCTCAACCTGGGTCTCCATGACTCAATCTGGGTCTCCATGACTCAATCTGGGTCTTTATGTCTCAATATAGGTCTCCATTTCTCAATCTGGGTCTCCATGTCTCAACCTGGATTTAAGATGGGATGAAAGAAAGGTCCGTATTTTCGCGATTATGTGACCCAAAAAAAATTGACCAAAATAAACAAAATATTACTTCAGTAGAGACATTTAGTTGAATTTGTTAGTTAAAGAATATTTGTCTTGAGCATCGCGGCAATCGACCATAAAACTTTTCTTTAGTACCGCGTCTAACTATCCCTTTGGGTTTTAATTACTATAATGTGATAAGAATGAGGAAGGTTGAATTTAGAGGAATGTTTTTTATTTAGCACCGCGTCTTACTACCCGTTTGGGTTAGACACCTATGTACTAATTACACTAATGGGTTAGAGATTATAAAGGCTTAGTTTATATGAAATTCACCTGCATTTGCGTGGAGGGGAGTGGAAAACCATTTAGGAAAACCACCCTTAGTACACCCGACCGGGATCGATCCCCGATCTCCCCGTTTTCGGCAGTCTAGTATATTGCTAGAGTGACGCCTTAAGGGCTAGGCGCACACGAACGACTAAACAGTTTAGTTGGCTAGTAAAAGTGAATGTTGTTAAATGGGGGAGTTGATCGCAACTCAACTGAAAAGTT
Source organism: Timema podura (assembly GCA_033556935.1). Classification (NCBI taxonomy): domain Eukaryota; kingdom Metazoa; phylum Arthropoda; class Insecta; order Phasmatodea; family Timematidae; genus Timema; species Timema podura. The sequence goes on along the minus strand of JAVRXN010000007.1, from coordinate 42,418,458 downwards.
GGACTAACTCCAACTTGTATCCAACCAATGTGTCAGGACAGCTATCGTTCTCACCCACTTCGGTGGTCGTATGGTCTAAGGCACTACTCTAGCAATATATTAGACTGCCTATGATGGGGAGATCGTGGTTTGATTCCGGTTGGATTGTAGCATTCATATGGCTACAAGCTAATGTTAGTCAACGAGTCATCAAAATATTACTTACCCAATATCACCATCCCGGCTACAGTCGAGAAAACGTAAACACATCCAGCCCCTACTTCAACCGGTCAACGACTGCCTGTGTGAAACAAGAGTTCGGACACGCCCCGCTAGAGTTCGCTAGCATATTGCCAACCTTCGCCTACCCCAGAAGAAGAGAATTTTCGTTCTAGAATACACGAGTTCGGCTTCTCGAATAATACCGATGTTTCCATGGTCACGCACGTTCGCCCCCTCCCTTTGTGGATCCTGTCTCTTGTGTTCATGAAGTTTGCACCGTATAAAAGACCGCCCAGAAAACTATGGCGTCACTCTTAGGCCAGGTCTGGAAGCAGACGGACGAAGCTTAGGCTTCAAGGACTTGTTTAATAGAAAAGATGTAAGGAGAAATTCATTTTTGGCATAATATATTTTTATTATTTTTTTTTTATATCAAAATTCTCTTTCGGATATTTATTTACATATTTTTTTTTTTTTTGTCAAAGTATGTGGTGTGTGAACATCAAATTTAAACTTAGAATATTTAACGAACTTAAAGTTTATTTATGACTTATAAATTATTAATGATATGTTTGGAAGATTTAAGTAAGGACATTAAGTCAAGAACATTTTCATATTAATGGTAATGCCATGCGTAATCTATGTGTTCTAAAAACATTAAATTTAAACTTAGACTTATGACTTAGGAATTATAAATATTTATTTTGATTTATTGTGAAGGATTCAGTACGGACATTGTGCCAGAATATTCAAATGTTAATGCGCGAAATATTGTTAGTTGTGTATAAATATAAAAAAGTAAACTATTCTATTTGGAGTTCACAATGATAAAAGTAAAAGACTTTACCTTTTAGAGATATCTGTATGAACAAGATGTCGAAATACTTTACCTTTTAGAGATATCTGTATGAACAAGATGTCGAAATTATTTATGTTAAACGTTGAGTATGATTTTCATAATCATAAAGTATAAATTAAAATTTTATTTACATTTAATTTTTTTTAATCTTGCTATGTGTCAAGGAATTACTGGTGAAAGGGCATTTATAATATTATGTTGTAATATAAAATCATATCAAAAATAAAAAGAATAAGTGAATATCACGCCCAAATATATCATATTGTTAAATATTGCATTCATATAATAAAACTCTATTTTTTGACCTGCCGTCTTTATATATATAATTAAGTCTGGTTATCCCTAGTTTATGCTATCATATTACCCTGGCATCTCCCCTTTTAACTTAATATTTTTACTTATATTTATATTTTGTTGTAAGGAGGACCGTGTTTCCTTTTTTTTTTGCATTGGGACGTATTACGGGTCCAGCATTATCAAAAATAATTACTCTCACTGCCCACTCTAATTTACATATCTTAACTTATCCTTTTGTTGTTTTCCTTTATTTGTATTTGGGCCCCTCTAAGCCGAGAGTTTGGGCTACAAAGCTGCGCTACTCTGCTATAGAGTGCGTGCAAGTGTGCGTTCAATATAATATTAATGCTTTGACCTTTTGTTTCATGAACTTATCATCCAACATGGACACCGCACCTGGGAGCGTGGTTAACAGCAGATCAGATGTATACAGACTGAATTCAGTGGATCTTCGCCGGGAGCTCAAGGAGAGAGGCATCTCATTCCCCCCAGAGGCTACTGTGGGTGTATTGCGGTCCCTGCTGTCAGAAAGTATCAGTAAGTCCAGCGACACTGATAATATTAATATTAGACAAAACATTAGCCAGCCCCCTCTGGAAGATTCCGAGCCAGGCAAATCAGATCTTTTAGAGTTAAATAGGGCTCGTGAGCAAGTTACTCCCCCCAGGGCTTCTGTTAACTATCGGCCGGTTACGGCCACCTCGAAAACTCAGAGTAAGGTGGCAGGTGAGCGTTTAAAGCTACTTCAAGTTTGTGACGGTCAGTCTTGTTCGGCCTTATTTAATTTCCTATTAGAGGCAAATAGAGTTGCTAAACTTAGACTAGTGGATGATGTTGAGTTCCTGACGTTATGTTTAGGGAGAACTTCGGGTTTTTTAGCACACCTAGTTTCTGAATGTTTACAATTAGGACTTCCTTGGAATATAGTAAAGGGCCGCATCCTTGAATCTTTATGCTCAAAGAGAGAGAAGGAGAGACTTTGTAAGGAAATGGTACGGCGCTTTCAGCGGCCCCAGGAACCGTTCCGGTTGTTCGTCCTGGCCATTTCAGAAGCCGCAGAGATATTAAATTTAAATCTCGCCGAGGAAGAAGTAGTAGAGATTATTTTAGAGAATGTTTCGCCGTTAACTAGGAGACACTTTGTATTTTCAAACAAACCTACCACCCTGACAGAATTATATTCTTTGGCATTTAATATCGAGGGTTCATTGTTAGCAGAAAAAGAATATCTCGAAGACTACCCAGCGCGAGTTCTTAATAACTCCCCTCAAAATAGGGTGGTATCGGCTTCAGCTACTGCTCCCTCTAATGTTGATCCTTTAGCTAGGCAGTCCCGGAGGCCGATTGGTGTTATTAGAAGGGCAGATATATCTCATATTAAGTGCTTTCGTTGTGGTCGTTTTGGGCACTACCAACGTGATTGTTTAGGGGGAAACGCTTAACGCGGGGTGTTGAAAAGGGGCCCATCTCGCGTAAGGATTATAAACAGACCTGTCCCCTTCCTCCTGTTGTAGTGGTTACGATTGGGTCAAATACCGGATCGGCCCTACTGGATACTGGTTCTAGTGGATCTTTTATCAACTCTAGTTTTCTAGATAGTATAATTGGGTTGAGGAAAATTCCTATTGAAAGGATAGTTACGAAGCCATTCGTTGTGGGAAATGGGGATTTGTTACTAGCTAGAAAGAAGGTAGTTTTGTCCATTAAAATTGCTGGATTTTCTTGGAAAAGAAGTTTGTTTTGTGTACCGGCCCTCCCCTACGATATAATATTGGGAAACGATTTTTTGTGGGAAACTGGAGCTATAATTAATTCGAGTCTGGGAGAATTAACTTTTGGATTCTCCCCAAGGAATAAAATTGCTTTTTGTCGCTCCTCTAAGTTTTCTTCCATGTACATCATAAATAGGGACGAAGATATTATTAATGGTATTATTTCAAGGTTTTCTGATGTTATTACCCCCAGACTTGGTAAATGTGATGTATTACCTTATGAGATTGTGGTTGAGGACAAGGTCCCTGTGAGATCAGGTCCCTACACGTGTGCCCCCCCCAAAATGCAGATTTTCAGAGAGTTAATTGAGGATCTAGAATCCAAAGGAGTCATACGTCCGTCTAATTCTCCCTATGCCAGTCCCGCATTTATTATACCCAAGAAAGGGGATGGTTATAGATTGGTTGTAGACTATAGGAAAATAAACAAAAAAATTCAATTCAACCCTTACCCAATGCCGAGTATTGACTCAGCTTTTCAGCACCTAGGTAGAGCGAAGGTATTCAGTCTAATTGACCTTAATGCAAGTTTCTTGCAATGCGCCCTGGTCGAGTCATCAAAGAAATATACGGCATTTGTCACCCCTTGGAGGCAGTATGAATTTAATCGTGTTCCCTTGGGTTGTAGTATAGGTGGGCAAGCATTGAGTCGGGTCCTTGATCACGTCCTTTCTGATATCAAGTTTAAGTACGTATTCAATTATTTAGATGATATATGTGTGTACAGCGACTCTATGAGTGATCATGTGAAGCATTTAGAGGAAGTATTAGGTCGATTGCGTAGAGTAGGCTTGACTGTTAACCCAGATAAAGTCACGTGGGCGAAGTCTTCCATTAAATATTTGGGCTATGTAATCTGTTCTGGAAATCTTCTCGTTGACCCTGAGCGCATCCGCCCTATCGTTGAATACCCCCCACCTAGGAATCTTAAGGGTGTCATGCGTTTCATCGGCATGTGCGCGTATTATGCTAGGTTCATTCCATCTTTTTCTGAGATTGCCGCGCCCCTTAACTCCTTAAAAAAGAAGGGTGTTACCTTTAGTTGGGGGGCGGAGCAGGCTCGTGCTTTCAATCTTTTAAAAGAGAAACTCATCTCACCCGAGGTATTGAGAATGCCTGACTTTTCTATGCCGTTCCTTCTTCACGTTGATGCTTCGGCGGTTGCTCTAGGGGCTGTGCTGTCCCAGAGGACTTCGGAGGGTGTCAGGCCGGTGGCGTTCGCTAGCCGGACACTCACCGAGGCCGAAAGGAGGTACAGCGCCTATGAGAAAGAATGCTTGTCCTGTGTTTATGGTATAGAACGGTTCGCTGATTATTTAGAACAGAGAAAATTTGAACTGTATACGGATAACCAGGCGCTCGCTTGGATGTGGAACCATCCAAAGCAATTAGGTAAAGTAGGAAGGTGGGTTTGGAGGTTGTCCCGATTTAGATTCTCGACCCATCACATATCCGGGAAACTCAATGTTACTGCGGATGCTCTTTCACGCATGGCGGAAGACCGTGACCCTATTGGTTCAGAGGAAGTTATGCCAGCTTCATGTGTGATCAAGTCAATCCCCGAGTCCTTTGTTTCTATCAGGGATCATCAGGGAAGTGACCCATGGTGCCGCGAAATCATGGAGAGGATCCAAAAAGGGGAACAAGTGGGGCAATATTCGATATGGAAGGATTTGCTTGTTATCTCCCTGGCTAAAGGGAAAGGTAGGAAGGTCGTTGTTCCTGTGGCTGTACGCCCCATGTTAATGAAATATTTTCATAATTCTATATTTGGAGGTCACCTTGGTGTATTAAAGACAGTTAGGAAAATTTCTCGAGAGTTCTTTTGGCCTGGACAATATCAGGACGTTAAGGATTGGGTGAATCGCTGCGAGGATTGTCAGATGGCCAAACCTGCTCATAATTCCAGGGTTGGACTACATTCGGCCGATGTAGCCCAACGCCCCTGGGAGAAAGTGTTCGTTGATTATGTGGGGCCTATCACCCGGTCATCTCTGGGAAACACTTGTATTCTCGTTTTGGTTGACGCCTTCTCTAAATTCGTGATGTTGATTCCTCTACGTAACATGAAAGCTAGGACTACTGTTAACGCCCTGTGTCGGCGTGTTTGGGCATTCTTCGGGGCTCCCCGAGCCATAGTTAGTGACAACGGACCCTGTTTTAGATCTGTCTCTTTTCATGACATGTGCTTCGAGTGGGGCATTAGACATATCACCACCAGTCCTTACCACCCGGGGCCTAACCACGTTGAACGTTTTAACAGAAATCTAGGAATAGCCTTGACGATTTTTCATAGTCAAAATCAATTGAAGTGGGATCAGGAGTTAGATTTCCTGAATATGGCATTTAATTCTGCCTACCACGAATCGACCGGATGTTCGCCATCTTCTGTGTTCCTAGGACGGGAGCTGATTCACCCCCTTTTCAATATCTGGGACATCCACCCGTTGTTAGAGGATAGTGATGAGGTATCCCTGGAGGAGAAGTGTAGAAGTGCCTTAGATCACCTTAGGAAGGCACAGAGGAGGGTGGCTAATGTATATAATAAAGGTAGGATTCCCGTTTCATTTAAAGTTGGCGACCTTGTTCTGTGTAAAAATTTTCCCTTGAGCTCCGCGGTCGACAAAAGATCAGCGAAGCTGTGTCCCAGGTGGTGTGGTCCATGGGAGCTGAATAAGTTTCTCACCCCTGTCACGGTCCTCCTCCAGAAAGTTGCCGACGCTTCCGAGACAAGACGTGCTCATGTCAGCCACATAAAGAGCGCTGACCTAAGAGTCACTAGGGATAACAGACGGCAAGTCGTGTGATTTAGGTTAAGTGTTATTGATATTTAGTTATAAGTTAGCTCGTAGGTTTAAGTTTATCCATGATGCAAGCCCGGGCCCGAGGCAAAAATGAACATGAAATTGTGTGGGACTTCATCAAGATATCTTGGAGAAGCCAGTCCGACGACGTACAAGATGGTGGCCACAATCTCGTGCGAGATAAGCATAATGAACCCTGTGTACAAGAGGAAACAGTTTGTTGTGACTATTTGTGCAATGGTATTGTTTCTTATATCCTCGGATGAGAGCGAGGAGGTAGTCATGTGGCCAACGGATGCAGGTAATCTTCGAGAAGATTAAGAAGACCCTGCGTTAAGACTCAAATGTGTCACTCTAAGTTTTATGAACTCTAACTTGTGTCTCTTATGTGCAGCTTCATGAACTCCTGTGTTCCGGCATCTTCCATACACCTTTTTCCTTTCTTATGTGCGTGGCCGAATGAATGGCCGAGGGGAAACAACTCTGGGACATAGAAGGAGGCATCGGCAACCTCATCTGTAGTCAGCTTGGGAGCTGAAGTACAAGTCAGCGCATTGGCGAATGACGTACCAGTCCACTATGGGGCGGCGGACGGCTAGAGACGCTACTTACTGATTACTGGGACCCACCGAGTATGATGGGACTGCAATGGCCGGCGATCATCACGACGTCTAACAAGCAATGGAAGTACTTCTGTGGACCTTCTTCAACCCATGGCGCAGGAGAGAGTCGGGGATGCCACCCCCCACCTCCCCCCACACACACCTTCACCTGATCAAGAGGGGGAGATTTGTAGCATTCATATGGCTACAAGCTAATGTTAGTCAACGAGTCATCAAAATATTACTTACCCAATATCACCATCCCGGCTACAGTCGAGAAAACGTAAACACATCCAGCCCCTACTTCAACCGGTCAACGACTGCCTGTGTGAAACAAGAGTTCGGACACGCCCCGCTAGAGTTCGCTAGCATATTGCCAACCTTCGCCTACCCCAGAAGAAGAGAATTTTCGTTCTAGAATACACGAGTTCGGCTTCTCGAATAATACCGATGTTTCCATGGTCACGCACGTTCGCCCCCTCCCTTTGTGGATCCTGTCTCTTGTGTTCATGAAGTTTGCACCGTATAAAAGACCGCCCAGAAAACTATGGCGTCACTCTTAGGCCAGGTCTGGAAGCAGACGGACGAAGCTTAGGCTTCAAGGACTTGTTTAATAGAAAAGATGTAAGGAGAAATTCATTTTTGGCATAATATATTTTTATTATTTTTTTTTTATATCAAAATTCTCTTTCGGATATTTATTTACATATTTTTTTTTTTTTTTGTCAAAGTATGTGGTGTGTGAACATCAAATTTAAACTTAGAATATTTAACGAACTTAAAGTTTATTTATGACTTATAAATTATTAATGATATGTTTGGAAGATTTAAGTAAGGACATTAAGTCAAGAACATTTTCATATTAATGGTAATGCCATGCGTAATCTATGTGTTCTAAAAACATTAAATTTAAACTTAGACTTATGACTTAGGAATTATAAATATTTATTTTGATTTATTGTGAAGGATTCAGTATGGACATTGTGCCAGAATATTCAAATGTTAATGCGCGAAATATTGTTAGTTGTGTATAAATATAAAAAAGTAAACTATTCTATTTGGAGTTCACAATGATAAAAGTAAAAGACTTTACCTTTTAGAGATATCTGTATGAACAAGATGTCGAAATACTTTACCTTTTAGAGATATCTGTATGAACAAGATGTCGAAATTATTTATGTTAAACGTTGAGTATGATTTTCATAATCATAAAGTATAAATTAAAATTTTATTTACATTTAATTTTTTTTAATCTTGCTATGTGTCAAGGAATTACTGGTGAAAGGGCATTTATAATATTATGTTGTAATATAAAATCATATCAAAAATAAAAAGAATAAGTGAATATCACGCCCAAATATATCATATTGTTAAATATTGCATTCATATAATAAAACTCTATTTTTTGACCTGCCGTCTTTATATATATAATTAAGTCTGGTTATCCCTAGTTTATGCTATCATATTACCCTGGCATCTCCCCTTTTAACTTAATATTTTTACTTATATTTATATTTTGTTGTAAGGAGGACCGTGTTTCCTTTTTTTTTGCATTGGGACGTATTACGGGTCCAGCATTATCAAAAATAATTACTCTCACTGCCCACTCTAATTTACATATCTTAACTTATCCTTTTGTTGTTTTCCTTTATTTGTATTTGGGCCCCTCTAAGCCGAGAGTTTGGGCTACAGGATGTACCTAGTGTAGATTTCCCTAAATGGTTTTCCACTCTATCCCTCCACGCAAATGCGGGTACACATCCCTTGCTTATCTCATCAGCGTGATTAGAACAAGCTTATAACCAGAATGGGTAGTAAGACGCGGTGCTAAAAATTAAACTATCGTTCACCCTTCAAATGTGAGTAGGAGTTAATTAGAGCGCGCACACTGCTGACTAAACAGTTGAACAGTATCCTCCATGCTCACACTTCCTGGCTCCAGTCTCGACGTCACACCCCCTTTACACAAAACACACAATTTCAACTCTAATTAAAGGTCAATAATGACAGAATTTGGGTTTGAAAGCGGAAATGCAGCTACAAGTGAAAATAACTGTTGAGGTGAACCCAATATTTCCGAGTTCTTCCCTTTTCACAAAATCTAACTAGTAAGTTGCTTAGGAATATATTTGGTCCAAATGGTATGAAGATACTCGGTAGTGGAGGAGGTTACATGAGGAGTTACATACCCTGTATGCATCACAAGAGATTGTTAGGATAATCAAGTCTCGTAGATTACAGTGGACAGGACATTCAGCGTGAATGGAAGAATTTAGAACCGTGTTCAAGGTATTGACTGGCAAACAGAATGGGAAGAGACCATTGGTAAGACGTAGATGGGAGGGTAACATTAGAATGGACCTGAACGAGATAGTTTGTAATGAGGTGGACTGGATAGAACTATCTCAAAATAGGGATATGTTGTAATGAGGTGGACTGGATAGAATTATCTCAAGATAGGGATAGGGTGTATTGAGGTGGACTGGATATAACTATTACAAGATAGGGATATGTTGTAATGAGGTGAACTAGATATAACTATTACAAGATAGGGATAGGGAGTAATGAGGTGAACTGGATAGAACTATTACAAGATAGGGATATGTTGTAATGAGGTGGACTGGATAGAACTATCTCAAAATAGGGATATGTTGTAATGAGGTGGACTGGATAGAATTATCTCAAGATAGGGATAGGGTGTATTGAGGTGGACTGGATATAACTTTCTCAAGTTAGGGATAGGTGGCGTACTTTTGTAAGTGCGGCAATGAACTTTCGAGTTCTTAATGCCATAGAGAAAGTGATTAAAGCACAACTAGCCGCAGTTTCTTCCACGTTCATTTTAAATAACATAATTATGTGTGTCAACTTGCGTTGTCTCCACTCTAGAATGACCAACTGTTGAATGTCGTGTGTGGTGCCAACCCAACTAAACTGTTTAGTCGGAGTGAAATCTTTGGTGTGCGCGTGATCTCAACTAAAATTGTGCAACTTGAAATCGTTCGTCAGCGCCTAGCCTTGGACCATTCGGCCACCTAAGTGGGTCATAAACCTACGAAAAGAAAAGTTCGTGGACAAAATACCGAATGCCCATGACATAGTAAAAAATTGTTAAGATTACTGTATACATAAAATTAAACTAAATGTACTGAACAATATTTTATTCATTTAGGTAAAACGTGTTGTTTTTTGCCATAAAAACTTTTTAAAAAAATACTTAGTTTGACTTACGTCCCCTTCTAGCCCACCCTAAAACATACTTTTTGAAGAGAGCTAGCTCATCAGCTTAGTTTTAAACACACTTAGAGTAAACACGCGTATAGCTAGAACGCATAGTAAAACGCGATAACAAAAATAAAGCCTGTTCGTTGATTTACTTTCTTTGAGATCCGCAACTGAATAATACACATTTTTACAAAAAAAAAAAATTGTACTTTTCTAACAACTAATAGATTAAAAAAGTTTTACTTTGGTGGAACATGGTACAATGTTCAAAACATGGACCTTGTCTGGAAAATGAATACAATATTTGAGTTGATATATTTTCTCCTCATTGAGGGTTAGTGAGTATTCTGCTCGTGCCAGGTAATTAATTTTATTTATTTTTAGAATTGCAAAGGTAGGCGTAGAGATGAAACGAAAATCTGAGTGCCAAAAAACTTTATATTGGAATTCCGACGAAGGCCAACGACGCGCACATAATTATTATATTCATTGTTGCCGTTGTCCGCGTTCTTGGATCATCCGATGCGTGAACTCATGTGTCGAAAGAGTTCATTTTAGGATATAACATATTTTTTTTGTGTTTGTATGTAGGGCTGTGTGTGTTTTACCATGGATTTCTTTCATGGAACTTGTCAAAAAATGATCATATTATTCAAGTAGGTACTTGGATTCTTGTCAAACGGTAGAAGAAAACGGAGAGAAGAATAATCATTTGAGTGGCCCAGTAATTCATGCCAAAACTAGAAACAGCTGATTTACAACAAATTAATTTTTTTTCTAGTGGATAAACTGATTTTTAGGATTAATATAACAATGGATGTTTTCAAATTATTGTACTGTGTCGTGAAACAAATATAGTTAAGACAAGAACGACACAAGCGCCTTTCATCTAACGAGTCGTTTCAAATCATTTCACAACAGTAGATGCAGTTTTCTGCTTGTGTCTCACTTTGTGGACGCATGCGCACTGAGAGTTTTTTCAGGGCTGTTTTAAGACCTTCGTAGGCCCTAGGCACTTTTCCCGTGTGTCCGATATTTTTACTCGTTTTTACATTAATTTCATCGTTTGCACGCACAAATAAAAAGAATCTTGAAAATAGTCGCAAATTCTAATGCACAATGAACGCCTCTGAACCTCTGTTGACACAATATCCTGGGTCCACCAATGGTTCGAGATACCTGCAATGCAACTACGTATAACAACATAGCCCTGTTACACTATTGTATCTCTGATTGTGTCAATGAGGATGTTGATAAACGCAACGACATAAATGAATGTTTATATCATTCAAATATCAAAATAAATACTTTATATTAAAACTAGCGGACCCGACAGACGTTGTCCTGCCCGCACGTTGGCTTTTCGTTTGGGTGGCATAATTGATTTCGATAATTAAACAAATACTATGTGATCATCACAATTAAAGGTTCACAAAGAACTCCAATTAGTGAGTAACACAAATATTACAACTTCAGTGTTTGTCAAGACAACATACAAAATAAAACATATTTTCATTTTTGGCATTTCGTCCACAACTTCATAAATATCAGCTGTATCGAAAAACAAACATAACTATGAATTATTCTCAGAAGTTCAATTATTCATGAACTTTTCAGAAGGTTTTAACGGTCAATTATTGATGAACTTATGATTTTTTTAAACGGTCAATTATTAATATTATATTCATTATTATAAATATTGGGGGGGGGGGGTGGGAGGGGTGAAATTTTGAGGTTACATATTCTGATTTGCAAAAAATCTAATAAAAAAATTCCCCAAAAAAATCCCTAAAAAATAAAAAATCCTAAAACCCGATTGCAGCGCCACCTACCGGGTCCAATTGTGAATCTAAGCCATCCACGGACCCACTCAAACACACACAAAAAAAATTCATCAAAATCGGTCCAGCCGTTTAGGAGGAGTTCAGTGACATACACACGTACAGAAGAATTATATATATTAAGATTAGCTGTTTGTTTCTTATTTGGGATTTTTTTTTTGTTTATGTATTTTTCAAGTGAAATATTGTAGGCCCTAAAATGTTCGTAGGCCCTAGGCACTGTGCCTAGTCGGTTTAATGGATAAAGCGGCCCTGGTCTTTTGGCTTTGAGTTTTTTTTTGTCGGGGTAGAAGGGGGTATCTCTCAAGCTGATGTTGTCACGCACAAAAAGAAAAGCCGAAGTGGTTTAAAGTCGCGCCCAAGCGGAAAACGCCGAAGAGGTCGAAATATTGTGATTGGTTTTAGAGCTCAACACGTGATTGTTTTTGCTCCGCCATTACAAGGAGCGCGTGGTCTGACCTTACCTTGTCACCGAATTATTGTAGAGGTCAATAACCAGTTTTGTTCACTCTGGTTTGTTCACAAGAGACGTATAAGAAATGTTTTTGTCTCCCCCCACAGCATCTTGCTACCCGTACCGCGCTATAAGAAACACTCATTGGTTTCAGCTCGTAATCAAACCATACCGACAACGCCACCACCATCTTTTGGCGAAGATAGTAGGCTTACCAACTTTTGTGGATAGAGGGTGTCATGTGGTCAGCACAACGAACCATCCGGCCATTAAACTCAGTTTTATAAACCAAAGCAGCTACGTTTTCATTCAAGTAGCTTCTCGTTTGTACTCAAGGGGACTACCAAGATTGGGATAGGGATGATGGAGAAAAACTTCAAAGGAAATGTACTTGTATTTGTGTGAGGATAGAGTGAGAAACATTTAAAAAAAGAAACTCAGTCCACCCGGATGGAGTTCAAAGCTCAACCCTTCCATACCCAGTGACCCAGACTGGCTCAACCTGATATTCAGTTTGGATGTCCATCTATGCTGGATTATTCGAGGTTCCAAGTGTTATTTAAAAACAAACATTTTCCTGGATGTAGATTGGGGTGTTTATTCATTTGTATTCGCACGTTTATCAAAAGAGTTGAAACCTCCTTTCCAACTAAACAAAAGGCTCAAATAGAAGAATTTTTTTTAACACAATCTGAGTGAGTCGTTTGAGTGAAACTTGTCCCAATCGTCTGAGGGCAGATAACTGTTACTCAGCGCACGCAACTCACCATGTTGAGGAAATAATTATCAGACGGTCGTCCTCATGCCCTCATTTCATAAATCTAATAGTATCTCAAAAATAAATAAGTAGATTCCAAAATAAATAAATGAATAAATAAACAAATAAGCAAATAAATAAATATCCTAAGGGTACTCTTTGAACGTGAACTCAAATTACTATAACATCAAGGAAAAACCAAGAAATCTATTTTGGAAGTTTATCCATAGTAAATATATATTATATATATCAAAAGATAAAACCATATATGAGGGTTAAAGAATTATTATTATTAGCACCGCGTCTTACTACCCGTTCGGGTTATACGCACTTACGCTAATGTGCAATGGTAGGGTGATTGTGAGATGAAATGGAGGACCTACAGTTTAACGTGGAATCCGAACCACGGTGGAGGCCTGGCATTCCTCACATTCACAAGTTGTGATTAATACACATCTTGTCAGAGGTGAAGGAAGGGTTTGGCATTCAGATAAATCTGTGCCGGGACCGAGGATTGATCCCCGGACCCCTAGCACAGAAGTCTGACACCTTACCCCTAGACCACCAGGTCACCTATGAGGGTTAAAGAAAACAATTACGATAGGCGTACAGTGAGAAAATATATAGGTTAATGTAAAAGATCATATCAAGGTTAATATATTCCCTAACATTAGTAAATTTACTTGAGAAATTAAATAAATTTAATAAATCCATTAGTTCTCATGAAACCTACTCGCCAAATAACATTATATAGCCCATATTAATAACAACTCTATTTACAAATTCACTAGAGTATTTCAAACAGTCGTAAATATATACACATACATATTTGAACCTGACTGGATTATAAGTAAGACCCAAAGTTATAGAGGCTTTTATCATCAGTCATTATAAAAAAAAAGCCTTCATTCATTTCTCTTTCAAGAAGACAAAATCCTCAGCGAATAAATACTAAAGAAAGAACTAGATTACTCGCTATGCTATATTAAGTTAATATTTTCCATCATAGCTGAATATAGGATGAGATTCACAAAAGTAATATTAATAAACAGAATTATTAGCTTTTATTACAGAATAAATTTTCTATCTATCTTTCAGACCAAATAGCGATATTCAATATTCGATATGTATCGATCTTAGCCCTAGTTTCTAACTTGAACTTTGAACAACCTCATAACATTTACCATAATCAAATCTAAATCCAATCTCTGATACAATAGTATATTAATTTATAAAAAAAATAGGCTGAAAGATTAATTTTGAATAAGTTACATTATTTAAAAATAATTTAAGCCGAAACGTTAAAAAAAAATCTTACATTTTAAATATGCGCAGCCAATGCTACGTACTCGTATCCAGAGTCAAGTCCAAGAGTGCCGGTCATGTTGCCATACCGGCGTTATATACGCATAAATCCAGAGAAAAAGGGGGAGGCGAGGAACAAGGTGGGAGGAACATAACTGGGTCACGATGGAGGGGATACGCATGACAAACATAGCTCAGAGAACAAACTCCATTGTTCGAGATTATTCTCCGATGGACTAGAACTGGCTTTACTTCACTTCTCAAACTCTCTGGAATGTTCCACTATCCCGCGACCTCTAGCGGTCACCGCTCGAACTTGGGTGGGCTCGGTCAGTTCATTATGCACCGCGGTCTTGCTCGGATGTGTGTTCTGTTGTGTTGCTGAATCGTTGTCATGAGGTGCTGGGATGGTGAAATGGGGTAAGTGGTTCATTCTCCTTCATCTTATTTCTTCTTGTTTGGTAGAAAATGCTACAGAGCTACCAATGACTTAAATTTAAAGATTTAGAAGGAAAAAGGTCACTTTGAGGAAATTAACAAACTTTATCTTGAAGAAAGGATGTAAAAAAAGTTATAAACCTGTTCGGAAAAACACCCCCAGTTCCCTAGCTTGAATTCAAACCATGACCTCCCGATCAACGGTGACCGATTGAAATGTGGACCACTCGACCAAAGCAGCAGGCAGGTTGTATACAGTACAATTTCATAAGTTGGGCTTTTAAAAATACAAACCTACTTTTTTTGGCGATCAACAATAATACAATTTTATTATTTATTAGTGGTATTTTAAAGGACAATATCTATCATAGCTAGCAGGTGCAGATAACATGACTTGACGTATGAATACATTAAAGTAGCTCTAGTCACTTTCTAGCTGTCAGATAAGGCCCTTCCTATGAAAATTAGACTGTACTTTTTAGTCTACGTCAGCTTGCAAGTCTAAATCCTAGTTCAGATTAGGCTGACGTTTCATGTTAACACGTGTTATGAAGATTTAGTGAAAAAAAAACCATCCCAATAAAAATATATTGAAGTGACATATTATGTGTTATCTGACGCGAGAATGCGTGTTAGCATGTCGTTAGCATGCATCGGCCCCAGATCTGGACATCCAGACGTGTTGAAGCATCAGAGTTGAGTTTTTTCGATTTTAATTTTTTTTTTTTGTGAGATATTAAAGGGGAGAAAACTCCTTTATTGATATCCTAGTGTACATTTTGAAACGCTCTTCATCTTTCAAAAGTTCAGGCCATATAGTATGAAATTCACCAAATTCACCCCTCTCGGAATTTATGAGATGTATCCACAATCTCGAGTGTTCCAGTGCAAATAATATACTAATAGCAGCTACAATCTCATCCTCCTCTTCAAGCTCAGCTAATAGTATTTTATCTATTTTAGTAATGTCCACTTGAAAATTTGATTAAACGAATCGTACACAATGGTGTACTCTGATAAAAATCAAGAAATCAACTGACAGCTATATTCATGTCCAAACGACACAAAACACCAGATACATCAGAGCAGTGTAATCACCTAAAGCCGATGTGTTGTGTTGTGATATGTTGACACATGCTAACTCTTAACGTCAGCGTAGTCTTAATTTGGCGTAATACTTCCATAGTGTCTAATGTATTTATAAAGTGCACGTTGTATACACGAATTTAAAAACATGTTTGTTTGAACTACACTCCTCAAAACCTTCCACGATTTTTAAATTAATAATAAGCTTTTCCCTCAACATTTCATAATGATCTCACTTTATTGTTTTAACATGTTTATACGGAAATTACAGAGGATATTGATTTTGGACCCGGCCATTTATATTAATCAACCCACAACGTTTATTATGATGCACAGGAAGTCCAATATTTACTATCAATGAAAACATCCACAATTCAGTTATCCGTGCTTTCCTCCCTAGACCTATATCACGTGATTTGTGCTCTTACAATAACTAAGAAGATGAGCCTCCTCATTTTAATTTGTACTCATGTTATTTGAATTTCGAGAGCAAGGAGAACCTAGAATATTAATTCCCATGTCAAATTCAAAGAGAAAATTTCAGATTATAATACAGTGGTCTGTGTTTATGGTTTGGTTGGTTTGTATTCATATTAGTTAGCCAAAGGTTTTTCTTTGGTCAACGAAAATGTTATATGTAACGTTATACATATTCACTTTAATTTGAGCTTACATTTACGTAGCTTATATTGTATTCATACACACCGATTACTACTCAAATAAAAGACAGCTAACACTTTTTTATTATTTTATTAGGTGTTCTATCTTACGACAGGTCCATTCCTTTTGTCAGTAAACTTAGACAGTCAATGCTCCCTGTCTTCTGTCTCTTCCATTAGCTCCCAGAATTTTCTTCTTTCCTTCAAGTCATCTAATATTTGAATCCTCTTTCTTCCTAAGCTCCTCTTTACCTCGACCTTTCCTTCCATGACGTCGCGCAGAAGTTAGTTTTCTCCTATGGGTGTGGACGATCCATAACTTTGCAGAGTAACAAATGACATAATCTTATAAATAAAACTAATGTATGATTGTTGGTTTGTATGTATACAACAATGACGTGTTAACGTTAGAACTCAAAAATTAACTGGAGATATATCATTTTTTTTAAGCACTGTGTGTTACTACCCGTACTGATTCGCTAATTTGTTAGGGATGAGAAAGGTCAGATTTTTTAGGAAGTTTACCCAAACTTACGTGGAGGTAGAGTGAAAAACCATTTAGTAAAACTACCCTCAGTATACCCAAACGGGATTCGAACTCCGATATTCCTATAACCGGTGGTCGAGTTTATTGTGGGAGTGGCGCTTAGACCACGCGGCTACAGAAGAGGGTTATTTCGAATTGAAACCCAAATAAAATTACAGGAAATATATACACAATCACCTAATTTTAGAGTTTTACAAAGTTTTTAGTTAACAGCACATTTAGAAATAGGCTAAGCCCAACTGGTATTTGGAGATTTTATAGCACAGCTATCTTGTGTCCACGCAATGACAAAGTTGCTAAAATAAAGAGGAAATATTGAGTATTTTAGAGGGAGAGGCCATTGTTACATCATAATGGACTCAATCGAACGTGAGAATGAGCGGGAAAAAGATAAGCCATCCGGTAGAGTATTTAAACAGTTTGACATCCTCAGGAATGCCATCATTCAAATTATATTCTAAAATGTGAAGTATAAAAAAATATAATTTTATAACAAACTAGCCCAACCTAACAAAACCTAACCTTTCATTCGACTACAAATTGAAAGTTTGGTTTCGTTAGGTTGGGTAGTATTGACATCAGCCTGTCATAAAATGGCTTACAAACTAGTCTAACATAAAGCCTAAGTAAAGTAGGGTGAAGTATGATTAAATGTCACGCATTCACGTGAATAGAGGATTATAATTCCTAGTGAATGAGTGAAGGGAAATAAAACTACAGACCCATTTTCATAGGAAAGACCTTATAAAATACAAACATACTTTTTGGGGTCAAAATTGATAACATTTTATAATATTCATCGCTGTTATTAAAAAGGAATTGATGGAGTAGATAGTAAAGCTATTATTTTTATTAGTTACAGTTATAGCCGCATCTAGATATCCTATTTTTTGAAATTAACAAATGATACCTGGACACGAGAATCAAACCCAGGACAAATGGCTTAGTACGCCGATACTCTAACCAATGAGCTATTCAGGAGTCGCCCCGTACCCAGGGTCATTCTCCACTCATATTTTAAGGCAGAATCTGTGATGGACGTGCGGAGATCGTTGGCTGCATTATCTGATAGCTCGTGATTCTAAATTGATCACACATTTAGAGCCGACTATCTCCACACGTCCACTAAAGACTCTGCCTTAAAATATGAGTGGAGAATGACCCTGGGCATGGAACGATTCCTGAATAGCTTAGTGGTTAGAGCATTGACGTACTAAGACATAGGTCTTGGGTTCGATTTCCATATCCAAGTGTCAATTTTTCAATCCAGAGAATAAAAAGGAATTGCTAGTATCTATCAAGCGTGATAGCTGAAGTTCACATGACTTGACGTACGAATACGTTAAAGTAGATTGTGTAACTTTTATAGGTGTCAGTTAAGGTCCTTCATATTAAAATCGGACTGTTACTCAGCCGAGAGTGTTAACTAGGAGTGTGCGAAGTCAATTTTTTTTAATTCGAATCGAATAAAACGAAATATTCCCCAAGTTGAATTTAAGTTCGATTTTTTTATGTTTATAGTTGGCAAAGGGTATTATAATGTGTGGCATAGCTATATGATTGTAGGTATTAGAGAGTACTAAATGAAGAGTACAAGGGAAATAGGAAATCTCATTTCATACATTTTCAAGGGCAACAACTTTTATGTATCAAACACCTTAAGGAACACAAAAAATATCTTTTACTTTCTCTCGATACCTCGGAGAGAAATTATTGTGATCGTCAAAAAAATCGAACTCGAGATAAATGTCAACGTTTCATGATCCCTTGAAACCAAAAAAGTAGTTTTCGCAATGCCGTCTGTTGTCCGTCTGTCTCTACCTCGGGTTAGAGCCGAAACCGTTTTACCGATTGGACTAAAACTTAGTATCTGGGGTTTTCATAAGGTCCTCACAAGGGATTTTTGGAATTAGTTATCCAACCCTAAAATTAAGGGTAGTAGTTTACTGAAGGACAAAAAAAGAAAAATTGATTTTCTCAAAATTCGCTCTAGCGATTTTGATTAAATTTCATATCTAGACATTGTTCATCACAATAAACAATATGGCATCCAGTCTACCTTTTAATTCAGGTCTTTGAAAACAAATTTGATTCTTATGCTTTTTGGTGGACAAAGATGTTTCTCGTTTCTCATTGTTTCTGTAACAGTGTTCCTAATTCCTAATGCCATAGAGTAAGTAAGTAACAGCGTATATTATTTCATTTATGATCTTTGGTGTAGTGTTTCTACAACAATGCTTAGACCTATTATTTCGTTTAACAAATCCTGCAAGTTTTTTGTAGGTGTATATTTTAAGATAAAAGCGAGAGAAAGTCTTTGCGGTGCAACGTACCGTTTATTTTTTAATAATTTGAATATGACAGATACCTTTTTTAACCATAATATTAAGTGCATTAGAAAGATCTATTGATTGTCTAACAGGTGGCGGCACTAACTCAATTTGAGTTAAAATTGGACTTTCCTCTTTTTTCCCCCTGTACCCTTCTAATACTATATTGCAAACACGATTAAAATATTCTGTCCTATGTTGATAAATTAAGGTAATATTACAATATATAATTTAATTATTTTTACTTTTTGTCGTGTGAACATTAATTTGTGATGTAAATAACACCACCAAATGACAAAAATTAAACGTATTTTAATTTTAAATATGGTTTATTGCCGAAACGTCTTAGTTGTCGAATCCCGGAATTTTAGTTTCTAATCGAATACTTGAGGTGGAAATCACACACCCCTAGTGTTAATACAAACGAACTATGGCTGGATTAAACAACACAGCGGCCATTCTGATTTATGACCGGCCAGGATCATAAAATAAGGATTTTACAGACTCATTGCGATTTGAAGAGAAATCTTCTAAAACCGTTTGCGGTACCTTTATGGTTCCTTTACGATGAGGGAGCATATCATCGTAATGCAGATGAGCAGGGTCACAGGGTTATTCAGAGTTTTGTTAACAATTGTGTATCTTTAACGACGTTATCTACTTGGTGAGTTCAAAGCTATTTTGCGAAGCGGGTTGCATCTTAACTTGACGCACCTAAACGCATTAAGCAATATCCCACTTAGACGCAAACTAACGAGGTAGAAAAGGAGGAATTAGGAAGGTTGAATTTAGAGGAAGATTACCCGCATCTGCGTGAAGGGAGAGTGGAAAACCATTTAGGAAAAACCACCCTCAGTACACCCTACCAGGATTCTAATCCAGTATCAGCCATAACTAAGTCTTGTTTAGAGAAGAAGAATGTCCCATTTAAACCAATTAGCTGGCTAGTTTAACTGGTATTTAATTTTGTTTCCATGAATATAATATAATGGATCATTTAACTGTGTTAAAATAAAGTAATGGTGGACGACATTATGTGTAGCCCTGTATCTGTTTGTTTTTTTTCTAGTAAGGAAAGAGCAAGTAATTTCACGAAGCTATAATACCTAACTTTGGATAAATGGTCTGGTCATAAACGACTGCCCTAAAGTGCTCGGTTTAAAACGTCTGTCGTTCTACATCCCACGTATAAACCGCACAACCTATAAACCAGTCTAATTCGCAAAAGTCTAGAAAAAACTTGCAGGTTGTATACACGATGGGAGGAGCTAAATGACACGCTATTACCCTGTCAACCTCAATTTAGATTGTGACAAATTGTTAGACTTGCAAACAACGCAATTAAAAATAATTTAATTTATAGCAAAACTGGGGCTGTGGTAGAGTAAACAGAGGATTTCAGCTATGCAAGACTTTCTAGGACTGTACAGGAGTTTACATTTAGGGCTGTGCATGCCTTAATGTATAGGGCCAAGGCTGTGCAGTATTTTACTGTAGGTATAGAACTGCTCAAATTAGTGTTTAGGGCTGCTCAGAGTTTTAGGTCCTAGGTTGAGAAGGACTTTAGGCATAGGACTGTTTAAAACTTTAGTTTCTAGGGCTGTGCAGGGCTTTGGGCTTGACTTTAGCTCTAGGAATGTTCAGAAATTTAGGTTTAGGGATGTGAATGACTTAAGGTCTAGGGCTGTGCGTGTCTTAAGGTGAAGAATTTTATGTCTATAGGGTAATTCAGGACTTTATGTATTAGGGCTATGCAGCATTTTATGTATAAGGAATGTACAAGACTTTATGTAATAGGGCTGTGCAGGACTTTATGTCTAAGGATATCTAGTTTGAGCCCAGGTGGTATTTTAAATAATAATATTATTGTCTAGTTTTTTGTTACTTATCATTATAATGCTCTGTCCTATGTTTAGTTTGTTTTAAAGCTGTGTTGTGTTATGTTAGTTGTGTGATTATTTAGGCATGTGTTCAGAAAGTATAAATTAAATCAGCGGTTTTCAGCATCGGGGTCACAACCGTGTTTAGGGTTGCGGCATGTTTGACTAGTATTATTTTATAGGTATTGATGATATAATGATATATGATAGGAGCAACTGAAGATCCCGTGACTTGGCGTATGAGTACTTGAAAGTAGGTAAAGTAATTTTACTATCTGTCGGTTAAAGTCCTTTATTATAAAAAATTGGATTGTAACAAGAGTAAAATATTTATATAAAGGTTAAATTAAAAGGTATCAACAAAGGTATAAAACAATATAATTATGTGAGACTATCATTAAGAAGAGAAGAACCGGTAGAAAGGGGTGGGTGGGTTAGAGGTTTTAAAACCCCTTCCCTGAAAGTATTATATGTATATATACGAATTTCCTCGCAATATTTAAGCTATTAGATTATAATTTAATAAAATCACTAGCATCTACAAATCCATAATATTTTATTTAGCTTTAAATTTGTTTAAAAAAATTACTTTCCATCATATGTTGGAGGAACCACTCATCCCTACATAATATAGTGAACACCCCCACCCCCGACACATAGGCACACATTCAATAAATATCTGTGTAGGGCCTTGCTATGATTAGCAATGTAGGAAGGAGAGTAGATGACAGTTCGTAGCACTCGTACATATTTTCTTAATTAGTTTATTGTAATTAAGAAATGACTTAATCTATGGTGATAGGAACTTGAAAGTTAGCTGACGCACTTACAAAAATAGGCCACCTATTCCTATCTTGAGCTAATTCCATCCAGTCCACCTAATTACACCATATCCCTATTTTGATCTAGTTCTATCCAGTCCACCTCATTACATTCTATTCCTCTCTTTGGCTAGTTCTATCCAGTCCACCTCATTACACCATATTCCTATATTGAACTAGTTCTATCCAGTCCACCTCATTACACCCTATCCCTATCTTGAGCTAGTTCTATCCAGTTCATCTCATTACACCCTATCTCTATCTTGAGTTAGTTTTATCCAGTCCACCTCATTTACAACCTACCTATCTTGATCTAGTTTTATCCAGTTCACCTCACTACACCCTATCCCTATCTTGAGCTAGTTATATCCAGTCCACCTCATTTACAACCTACCTATCTTGATCTAGTTTTATCCAGTTCACCTCACTACACCCTATTCTTTCAGTTTCATTCTAATGTTATCTTCCCATCTGTGTCTAGGTCTTCCCACTGGTCTCTTCCCATTGGGTTCGCCAATCAATACCCTGGACAAGGTTCTAGATTCTCTCATTCGTGCTGCATGTCCTACTCACCGTTATCTACGAGATTTGTCATTCTAGCAATGTCTTGTGATGGGTACAGAGTATGTAACTGGTCATTGTGTAGCCTCCACCACCCCTCGGTAGCTTCATCACTTTTTGGACCAAATATCGTCCTCGGTACCTTGTTTTCAAAGACCATGTTTTTTTTTCCGTCATGTAAGGTAAGAGACCACGTTTCACAACCATAAATAACAACCATTAACCTGCTTCAGTGGCAGCGTGGTCTAACGCGCCACTCTCGCAGTAGACTAGATTGCCGATGACAGGGAGATTGAGGTTCGAACCTTGGTTGGGTGTACTGAGGGTGGTTTTTCCTAATTATTTTTACACTCTCCCTCCACGAAAATGTGGGTACACTTCCTTTAATGTACCCATCCTAATCCCTAAAACCATTAGCGTGATAAGTAAATAAGTGTATAATCCGAACGGTTAATAAGACGTGGTGCTAAAAAAAAAAGGATCATTTTTTTCAAAATCGGTTATTAGCAGTGGTGTGGAGCAAAGAAAAAAGAATGTACCTCGTCGGTCATTATCACAATTCGAAGTAACTTTATATTTAAACAGGTTAATTGAAAATTAATTAGGAATTGATCTGGGGTTGAACCTTTACCGTTTAGAACATATATTTATGGTTTTCCAGGATACAAATACAATTACAAATAATAAATAATTGTTCAATGTAATTCAATCTCATTCATTTGTTTGTGCTCAGGTACAGTTTCATGGTAAACATGATGCCAACTGTGAGTACAACAATATGGTCTGAGCGTATGGTAGTGGGGAAAATTTAATTGAAGGAACATTAATGATGCAATATGATTAGTAAATATAGATCAGCGTAATAGAGCTATTGATAAGTTAATCACACTAAAACCCCGTTCACACTCGGATGAACTAAAAGAAAGTGATTTTAAGCAATCTTCCAAGATTTTGAGATTCTAGTAAACGAATATTTAAAAATACTTCATAAAATTTGAATATTCTTCTTGACAAACATGTCTTTCATTCCAAGGCTTGAAATTGTTGTGAATCATCTAGCTCTTAAATTGTCTATAATACGGCTCAAGAATTGCAAACGATTTAATGATTGGTGTGGGCGACTTCTCAGTAATCTTCCAGCAGCTTTTAGACTTTCTTTTACTCTTTCCCTTGGTCTTGGTGTCATTGATTCAATAAATCATTGTGTACGATATATCAACTTCTACTGTTTACCTTTTAAAACACCAGTGCAGCCCCCAGGCAGTTAAAAAAGGTATCAGGGCACCGCCGTGGACCGCCCTGGCTCGACTATAACGTTGGTTATTAGTATTATTATTATTAGCACCGCGTCTTACTACCCGTTCGGGTTATACGCACTTACGCTAATGTGTAATGGTAGGGTGATTGTGAGATGAAAGGGAGGACCTACAGTTTAACGTGGAATCCGAACCACGGTGGAGGCCTGGCATTCCTCACATTCACAAGTTGTGATTAATACACATTTTGTCAGAGGTGAAGGAAGGGTTTGGCAATCAGATAAATCTATGCCGGGACCGAGGATTGAACCCCGGACCCTCAGCACAGAAGTCTGACACCTTACTCCTAGACCACCAGGTCATCATTTTGGTTATTAGTAAACTACCCTTAAATAATGTGTTTCATTCAAAACAAACATTGTTTTTATAATAATATAAAACACATGTTATATATAAGACTTTGAAAAAAATTGTTTTACCATTTTTTTTAAATTCATATTTAAAAAAATCAACTATCAGACAGCTTAACCGGACATCACATTATTTTGATTTTTTTAGAAAACTAAAATACCTTATTATTTACAATATGAAACACTCCCCAGATACCCATTTTGGACAAAAACATTTAAGTTATTTTCAAAATATTTCAAATTTTCAAAAATCAGTCATTTGTAAATTAGGTACTCTTAATTTTGGGGCTGGAATCCAAATCACGATTTGGCCTTGAAGTTGGAACATATAACATCTAAATATCAAGTTTGAATGAAATCTACTAAACAGTTTCAGATAATGCCGATAGACATGTGGGCAGATAGATAGACATAAGGGACAGACAGATATACATGGAGGACAGAGAGATAGATATGTGGGCAGATAGATAGACATAAGGGACAGAGAAATATACATGGGTGACAGAGAGATAGACATGTGGGCAAATAGATAGACATAAGGGACAGAGAAATATACATGGGTGACAGAGAGATAGACATGTGGGCAAATAGATAGACATAAGGGACAGAGAAATATACATGGGTGACAGAGAGATAGACATGTGGGCAAATAGATAGACATAAGGGACAGAGAAATATACATGGGTGACAGAGAGATAGACATGTGGGCAAATAGATATACATAAGGGACAGAGAAATATACATGGGTGACAGAGAGATAGACATGTGGGCAAATAGATAGACATAAGGGACAGAGAAATATACATGGGTGACAGAGATATAGACATGTGGGCAGATAGATAGACATAAGGGACAGAGAAATATACATGGGTGACAGAGAGATAGACATGTGGGCAAATAGATAGACATAAGGGACAGAGAAATATACATGGGTGACAGAGAGATAGACATGTGGGCAAATAGATAGACATAAGGGACAGAGAAATATACATGGGTGACAGAGAGATAGACATGTGGGCAGATAGATAGACATAAGGGACAGAGAAATATACATGGGTGACAGAGAGATAGACATGTGGGCAGATAGATAGACATAAGGGACAGAGAAATATACATGGGTGACAGAGAGATAGACATGTGGGCAGATAGATAGACATAAGGGACAGACAGATATACATGGAGGACATACAGATGAACCTTGGTTACAGGCAGATATAAATGGAGGACAGACGGATAGACATGGGGCACAGACAGATGAACCTTGGTTACAGGCAGATATAAATGGAGGACAGACGGATAGACATGGGGGACAGACAGATGAACCTTGGTTACATACAGATATAAATGGAGGACAGACGGATGGACATGGGGGACAGACAGATGAACCTTGGGTACAGACATATATAAATGGAGGACAGACGGATGGATATGGGGTCAGAGAGATAGACATTACCCGTTCTCGGAAGTAAACGAAGTGACCAATAGTAACAGCCCTCACAATTTTCGTTCGCTCTTCTCTGCGTTTAATCCAATAGTAATCAGGGATAGAGCTTATCCATTTGTTCCTCCCGAGAGCGTTCTATAAATGTGTGTGTGTGCGAGTTGTAACATTCGCTTCGAGAAAGTAGGCCTCGTCCCTTGTCAATCCTCCAGGGGTTGCTCTGGACTTGGAACATCCCCCCAGTCCCCTAACCAACCCTTTCTACCCCCCACGTGCTGGTCAAATAAGCCACTGAATTCACGCCGGAAGGAGTTTGTCCAAAGTTGGTGAGACAGCTGTGACATGTAGTGTATTCTGATGGAGCCTGGAGCTAACATTTATATAACTACCATACAGCTATTACATAGTAGGATATTGGTAGGAAAAAAGACCTTTCAGAGAGTAATTTCTACCGTGAATGGAGTATAGCTTGAACAGGTGTTATGTCCATTATAGATTTCTTCCCTTGCCGCCGTTTTACACAATACTTCTGAATAATTAAAACTTTTTGTGTTTTTTCTACCATGCTTAGATGTGTGTACGCTTCAAGCAGAATATGCACGTACTCCATTTACCTTGAAAGGTCTTAACTTAACTGATTACACTATGGCCCTATTGTATAGGCTACACCAAAGTGGAATCAAGTAAGATAGCTTGTGGTAAAGAGGAGTAAAATATTATTTTAATAGTTTCTTTAATAATATTCCAATAAGCTACCAGCCTAATAATTGAGGAGAAATATAAAAGTACCTTTTTAAAAAATCGCATCTCATTACGTACCCTTTGCATTACACGAATACTTTTTTTTTCTTTTTATTGCAATCACCGTGTCTTGCAACCTATGGTGTAACTACGCTAATGTGTTTTAAAGGAAAATACCCGCCTCGGTGGCGTAGTTAGCTAACGCGTTAGTCGTGTTGAGCTCGACCGCCGAGGACGGGGAGATCGAGGTTCGAATCTCGGTCGGGTGAACTGGGGGTGGTTTTTCCTAAAATGGTTTACCACTCTCCCTCCACGCAAATGCAGGTTCACTTCCTCTAAATTCAATCATCCCAATTCCTAATCCATTAGCGTGATTAGTAATTAAGTGTATAACCCGAACGGGTAATTAGACACGGTACTAAATATTATTATTATTATTATTATTGTTATTATTATTACTACTATTATTATTTAAAGGAAATGTACCCACATTTTTTTGGAAGTAGAGTGTGATGGATGATAAACCGTTTAGAAAAACTGTGGGTTGTTATTAATGCATAAATACACACAAACACACCTAATCACCCTGTTCCTTTACGGGGTAGGCAAGAAATTGTACATATAGCTAAAAAAAAATTTACTTAATCCAACCTCACTAACTTTCTCCCCACTTCCTTATCCCTGCATACTCCCTTCTTTTCAACAACATCCATACATCGAGAAGTTCATGCTTTTTTATTCTTAAATTCTTAATGTTTTTCTTTTTCACACATTCGTCTACAACGTTTAGCTAAGTCTTAGATGGCCTACCCCTTCCTTTTGATCCACACACTCTACTTTCATATATTTTCTCATCTCTCGATCCTCTCTCATTCTCTCAACATGCCCAAAACAACGTAACACGCTTGTTTCATATTGACTTTTTGAATTCCCTTTCACACCACACTCCTTCACCACCCATTCATTAATGATTCTGTCCATACGAATTTTTCCACATACATTTCTTAGATATCTCATTCCAGCCACATTCATCTTGCTCTTGTGTTTCTCCTGACAAACCTACGCTCCACATCCATAAGAAAATTGTGGCTCAACACAATTTATATACTGCCATCTTTCCCTCTTTCGATATTACTTTATTATTTGCGATAGTCCACATACATCCAACTACTCTTCAAGAGGCATTCACCCGTCTGTCGATTTCACCAGCTATCCTTCCATTTTTACAGAACATTCTGCCCAGATACACAAAAATCATTCACTTGTTCTAACAATTTTCCGCTTATACTAAGCTGACAATCATTTCCTGATCTGTCCTTATTAAAAACTATCACTTTAGTTTTGGAGATATTTATACGAAGATCCATTCTGCTTGTCGCCACATTCAAACGATATAATGCATTCTGCAAGTCACTTTCATTCACAGCCATTAATACGGCATCATCTGCTTATATCAGCACTCTCACATCCACACTGTCCACTTGTACACTAACAGCGTCCTCACAAGCATCCCTCATACACTTATCCATAGATACATAACACTACCTTGTAAAGCACCCTGTTCAGTGTCAAATCATTCGCTCAAAGCTCCATCCACCCTTACGCACGCTTTACTTCCATCATACACCGCTATAGTTGCATTTACTAACCATGCAACCACACCAAACTCTCTCAGAGCATTCCATTGTATCATTTACTCCTATTCACACGATCCTATGCTTTCTCCAAATCAACTAATGCACAATAAACTTTCTTCTTTACTGCCATACATTTCTCAATATCTTGTTGTAATGCAAATATCTGGTCCATGAAACCTCTACCAGGCATGAAACCACATTTCACACCACAATATTGTCGGCAGTTATTAATAATACTTTCAAGTGGGTGGTGAGGGGAGTATTTAACACACATTTCATCCCTTATCATTCCCGGCTCTGCCCTGCGTGCATGGTATAGTGGACAGATAAATCTACTAATAATTAATAAAACAATTTCTAGCAGTTAAGTATTTCCGCACAATGAGTTCCGCTGTATATTGACATAAACCATTATGTTGTTTGATGAACAGCTTAGAGTTCCCTGGCAGATAAATTATCTTCATGGTCGATATATCACCGGTCTGGCGTGTACAATCTTAAACTCTTGACCGACAATTGTGACGTCACTGGTCATTAGATAGCTTGTTACGACCAACTTGTCTTTATAGAGACCCAGATATATTGGAGCTGTGTCACAAACTGGAACACTTTGGTCGACCGCCTATATTGATAGAACGAAGGCATAAACTAGCGGCGTGTAAACCACTGAACGTTTTACGAGAAATTCGAGGCATAGCTCCAACGAGGAAAAAAAGTTGTACGACGATATCGTACATAGTATTTTATCTTGAATGGCTTTAAATTTTATGTTTAAAATGTATATCTAGGGAGTGTTTTAGATGTTCCATAGGCATAGGCAATGGTAAATTAGTAAACTGTCCTTGATTTATATTTTCATGGAAAAATATGTATGCAATGTTATTAAATACGTAAAACTCTCCACATACCTGTATATACATTTAGAAGCAGATTATAAGAATTTTTTTTTTTTAACATTTCAAATTTTCTCATATCAGTCACGAATAATAGACGAATTTTTTTTTTTTAGAAAACCAACCTAAGTCTTTATTTATTATGTAAGACACTCACAGGATATCCTATTCAAACAAAATCGTTAAGAGTTATTTTAGAAAAATTTAAGAATTTCCAAAAATTAGTCATCAGTGGCCTATTCTTAATTTGAGATCCAGAATCAAACTCACGTTTTAACCTCAAGGTGTCACCATCATCTGTCGAGTTTTAATCTAGCCCATCAAACCATTTTAGCTGTAGCCCTGTGTACAAACAATCATACAGAGGAACCAACAGACTGACATATTAGGTCATAAGTGTAAAACCCTCTTATTTGAGTTCGGGAGCATTTATAAAATGTCAAGGTTCATAATAACTTTAAACGAGAATGGACAGACTACAGCCCGCGAGCTAAATAAGGCCCCCCGGTGTGTTCAATCCAATCCACGGGGTAAAATAAATTTAATATGTTG
The DNA here is from genome assembly GCA_033556935.1 of Timema podura. NCBI lineage: Eukaryota > Metazoa > Arthropoda > Insecta > Phasmatodea > Timematidae > Timema > Timema podura. The sequence continues at coordinate 42,389,089 of JAVRXN010000007.1, read as the reverse complement.
CGTCGGGAAGCAGGCTTTTTTTTTTAACACAACAAAACAGTATTTTTTTATAAAACCATGACAACATCAACATTTCCAAAATTGGCAAATCATGCCCAAAATATATGGCAATGTTTTCATGCTCATATTCATGCGAACATGTGTTTTCAACCATGAAACTTAGTAAAAGTGACCTAATAAACCGACTTACTGATGAGCATCTGTCTTCTCTCTTGAGAATCATCTTCTCACAGTTTCACTCATCTCACACCTCATAAATCTTCTGAACAAACTTACAAACAGATAATCCACTAAGGTATTTATGATTTTGATAGGCTACATTCGCAATGTGTTTAAACTTATTCATGTCGGTCTATTATATGTGTTTATACTTTTTTAGTTACTTTTAAAGAAATAATAATGAATAAAAGTGTTTGGCCAGCCAACTTTTTTTTTTACTGTTATTCCTCCTCTAAGTAAGTTTTCACATCCCTGATTAGGACTAAGTTCAAAATCTCTGCTCTTTTCTCATAAATCTTAACAATATTCTTATTTTTTTTTTCATGTTACGTAGTATATCTGTATTTAGCTCTAATTTTCTATGTAACTTCGCCATTAAAGTCAATTATTATTATTATTATTATTTTGAGGTCGAAAATAATCACTATTACAATGATTCCTATTCACAAGAAATCAAAAACTGTACGATCTTATATACATGAGTGCATTAAAAAGAGCGATTTTATCCATTTGTAAATCATCAAACTAGTATTTTAGAGTTTTAATCTACTGTATTAACTAATTACAACCACACCAGTCAGTTAAAAAAAGGAGTTACTAAACTTTGTATGCAAAGGAGCCCTTACACAATAAAAAAATACATATTGAAGCCCTCATAAAAATGTTCACACTAATATTATGAACATTCAATAATGACAGTTAAATTTTACAAGAAGAAAAGTATATAAAAAACAGAAAACATCACATGTTTTGACTGTGCCTTTGGCAAATGTCCTTTGTTCAGATATGAAAAACAATTAAATTGGCACTCCTAATAATAATAGTAATAATAATAATATTTAATATTGTGAAAAACAAATCTACTATATTCTAAAATTTCCTCGCGGAGCCTGGAATAACTATGGCGAAGCGCAAAGCCTCCACAGAGCAAAGTTTGATAAAACGCCGAGAACTTTTAAAAAACTTAACAAAAATAAATTCTACACTAAATTTTATTTAAATTCTAGAAATGGTATAGAAATAGAAATTTCTTATCTAAAATATATTCGACTTTTTTTTTATTCGTATAAATACGAGTTACAGTACTTGTTCATAAAAATCGTACTAATTATAGTACATACATTATTACAAATATCCTAACTTTCTATCACAATTTGTTTTTACAAATAGCTAACAGAATTTTGTAATGTTAGTAAAATTTTCAACTCTTTAACGATTATTTCTTGGCTAATCACATCTTAAGTTGTACTTTCAAAATTTGAAATAGTTATTGTTTATGTTCTTCGTTAGAAAGCAAATGTTGCAAAAGCACTAAATAATATCAAAATATTTAAACAAATATACATAGGAAAGACAATTTTAAAAAATATAAGACTAAGATTTAAAACATCAATTCAAAAATTGTGGTTATCTTGGTTCAAACAAAGTTTAAATTATTATGCCATTGTTTGATAATTTATAGTTTCTGAGATAAATAAGGCCTAAGTTTTGTGCCCTAAATTTCGCTAAAATAAAACAATATCTTCTTCTTTTGCAAGTCGTGAATACTTTTCCTAAATTAACACAAATAAACTTGAAAGAACTGAACTTAGCTTAGCCTAACTAAGTCATTGCTAAATTCATTTGAACTTAAGCTTACTGAATCACACTTTTAAAGTGGGATGGAGGGAAATGTGAGCTAAGACCATGATTTTTGCAGTTTGTAAGGGGGGAAAAAGGACCAAATTAATCATATACTGAGTCAGTAGATACAGTTAGTTTAATTTTATACACTTCACAGTGATCTCAACCATTCTTGCATATATATATATATATATATAACGACTCATGAGTATACATTTATCAGACTCGGTGGTCGAATGGTCTAAGGAGTCACTCTCCAATATAATAGACCACCTATAAAGGGAGATCGGAGTTCGAATCCCAGTCGGGTGTACTGAGGGTGGTTTTCCTGAATGGTTTTACACTCTACCTCTATGCAAACACGGGCACACTTCCTCTAAAAATAACTTTCCTAATCCCTAACACAATAGCGTAATTAGTACATAGGCGCATAGCCCGAACGATAGTAAGATGCAGTACTAAAGCGCAGCTAAGTTGATAATATAATACATTAACGTTGAAAGCTGCATATCACATGACTTGACGTATGAATACATTAAAGTATATCTAAAAGCGTTTGTTTAAATATCAGATAAAGTTGTTTCTATGAAAATTATCTCTCTCATAAAATAAAATCTCGTCGAAAACTGGTTTTATAAAACTCTCAAGTTACAACCCTATTATAATTTTTTTTAAAAAAACATCACTAGTTGTACACAGCCTCGCGTTGCAAACAGCTCCAACGTAAAAAAAAAAAAATGTACCGAGAGTTGCGTCGCGAAGTGCATTGTCAACTTCTTTGTTGTCTCCCGAAGACATTAGTGTTGTCAGCAGACATTAGTGTTGTCAGCCGACATCTATAGCCGACAAAGAGTGGGCTGTTTTCTCGTGAAGGCGGTAGTTGTTGTTTGCGGGGTGGGGGGTGGTGTCAGTTACTTGTCTATTCACAACAATTCCCTCCCTTCATCCTATCGAGATAACAGCGCCTCCATTGTCGGGCTGGGATGTGCAGAGAAGCCAACCCAATTACGAGTTTTTCCTAAAAATAAAACTCTTGCTCACAACAATGTCTGTTAAGACGAAGTTCTAGAGAATCGAAGGGTGTAAAAACATAACAGTGTTACAAAGGACGTAATGAATAGTAAAGATACATTACCGTTTCTTGAGAGGTAAGTAAGCACTTGCAGTGTGTATGACTCCTGTTTTAGATCCAAGATGACGGTGAGACGTTAATTCAATACAACAATGGATCTCGGTGTCAATTATACACAGTTGCATTGTTAACGTTGAATAGAACGTATTAGCCCGCTTCGGTGATCGAATGGTCTAAGATGTCACTCTCGAAATAGTCCGGTTTGCCAACTATTAAGGGAGGTTGGGTTTCAAATACTAGGCGGGTGCGCTGAAGGGTTTTTTCCTATATGGTTTTACCCCTCTCATTCCATGCAAATCGTGGGTACGTTTCCTCTACCTCCATGAAAATGTGGGTAAATTTACTCTATATTCTACCTTCCTCGTCCCTAATCTATTAAAACGGGTAGCACGGCAGCTATTAAGATGAGCAAGGGCACGAAAAAAAAATTGGATTGCATTTTTTATATCGTATTAGATAGTTCGACCTCTGTGGTCTTGGGGTAAAGTGCTCGCCTCAGGACCAATGTTCGTGGGTTCAAACCCAACTGGGCATAACGGATTTTTCCCAGCGATAGAAAATCCGTTGCACAACTTACTTCGTATGTGAAGTAAAGCCGTTAGTCCTATGTCGATTGTGGCATGTAAAATAACCCTGGAAAGTATGTGAAAATACGTTTTTGGAAATTGGTAGGGGCCTTTTGCACTCGCTCATATAATTTCAGTGTGGAAGGCAACGGGGAATCACCATGCTTCCTGAACTCAACTTGTACATGGAATTTCCACCAGATGGTGCATGCAACACTAGCCAGCCAAAGGGTTGAGTGCATGCCCAGCTCCGGATGGAGGGAAATCACATCAAAACCAACATTCTGGTTGTTACTTAAGAAGAAGAATAAATAGTATTTATTTATTTGACGTATTTAACGTGACTATAGAGTAATATATAAAGACTCTTTTATGGTGTAAATTTTTACAATGTGTTTGATCTTTACAGCTTTAAATTAAATGTAAATATTTACTGACTATCTAAACACACAGTATTATCAATCAAGGAAATGTAGATACTGAAAACAGAAAATTTTATTTTTTATTTATTTTTTGCACCACGTCTTACTACCTGTTCGGGTTGAACGATATGTGCTAATTTAAGGTATGAGTAGATGAAGGTGCTATGTTACAAAATCAAAGTTCTGAGTAGATTAAAGTCAAAGTTATATTTACGTGGTTTTTTTTTTTAGTTTATGTATAACGAAACAGTTATGTATCTAAGTGGTTATTAAAGGTAATACAATTTATCCACCTAATAAACCTTAATAAACTCATTTATACAAAAACTTGAATTGTGTCCTTTGTTGAAAAAAAATAATTCCTTAACACCTTTATCCACAATTACAAAATAGATACAATTAGTGCGAAGAAAAAGTGTTTTTTGAACAAAACGTGAGTTAATTGAGCAAAATGTGTACTCAGTTTGGAAGTTAGTTTTCCAGAATTGCTTCGTAATAATATTGGTATACATAATCTGGTTTGACAACTTAAGCTGTTATAGTAGATTCTTCCTCTGTTCATCGAAGATAGTTCCATACTTCTCACGGAAACTCAATTTGAATATCCTTGTGTGCTTTCGTAATCTTCTTGTTTTTAATTGTGTCAAACTTCTTGGACGGTATTAATTTCTTAATAAAACTGGTTCTTTTTAAAAGAGTTCCATATTCTTCTACTCATATGTACTAAATTACGCTAATGGTTTAGTGATGAGGAAGCTTAAATTTTGAGGATTTTTTAAAAAAATCAAATTAATGAAGTTACAAATATTCAATGTGAGCAACATTGCATTCAGACATAATCCAAATGCTGCCATTGTAAAGATAATTTTCGTACATCCTGTATATTATAACAAAACTACTCCTAAATAATTTTGTAATATCTGTTACATTTTTTTTTCTTTTGGGTTAAAATTGAGCACTTGGTTTTAGCCCAATACTTGGACGAATGAAATAAATGGTAAGCAGTCATGTGAAAATGTTACCATCATTATAAATAAAATATATTCGAGTTTATCAAGCACTGATGTGACGAAATAGCGTATTTGCGTTCAATTAAAAGCTTAATTACAACTGTCCAAGTAGTACATTCCAATTATTTGATAACCTGCATGTTAATTGGCAGTCATATTTGCAACGTCCACAAAATAAAATGATCAAACATAGAGCTCGTTTTAGACGCCTCGGTGGATGTTGTAATTTTAAGACAGGTGGAAACTTATCCATGCTTGCGAAATAATTTGGTTTTGCCAACTTAAATGGCATAAGTCCACCGCGTTACGTGAGCTTTCGGAAAATTTTGAAGTTATATCTACCGATTGTTTTTTATTATTATTAGGTCCCTCTAAATTAATGCAAATGTTTGAAACTGTGTGGGTTTTTTTTTCTTATCGCCACGTCTTACTAATAAATAATTAGTGTTATACTCTACTAATTACACTAAAGTTTTAAGGATGAGGAAGGTTGGGTTTAAAGGAAGTGTACCCAAATTTACGTGGAGTGTAAAACCATTTAGAAAAAACACCATCAATACACTCTAACGGGATTCGAAGCCCGATATCCCCATCATCGGCAGTCCAGTTTATTGCAAGAGTGACGCCTCAAAACATATCGCCAACGAAGCAGGTATTTGCGATGTTGAATCATATTATATTTTGTGTTCGATTCACGTTTTGACTAATGGAAATCTGATTTAAATTAATATAAAAATAAATCGAATATGTATTCACCTTAACCATTATTTTGAAGTAATATGATAAAAAAAGGTTGACCCAACTGCGTTTGTATAGCAAAATAAATGGTACGATACAATCGCATTAACTTTCTCATATTGTATAGTATAACTTCGTAGAAAAAGTTCAAAATTAGATTTTGAGTAGGTTACGCTAAGTAAGTTTTACTCATAAAACAAACTCATCACAATATAGAAAACAATAAAAAAAACTCTTGATTTATTATTAACTAAATTGTTCAAATATTTTTAACCAATTTCAAATTTTCAAAAATAAGTTTTTTATAAACTACCTTTAAATTATATGTGATTTGTAAAAATAAAAACGTGTTCTTCTTTATTTTAAAAAACTACTCCCAGATGTCCATTTTTAACTCAATCTTCAAGGCCAATTTCAAAAAAATATCATATATTTTTTATAATTGTTCCTAATTAAATTATTTACCATTAATTTAATTTATTTTAGAAAAACAAAGAGACAGTATTCAATTTTAATCATGTAAAATAGTCCCCCGATACAAATTTTGAACAAAATCAATATTGATATTTTCAAAAATATTAAAAATATACAAAAATATATCTTCAGTTATCTACTACAGTATATATATTTTTTTAGTCAAAACAAAACATATAATTATTTCTTATGTAAAAATCTTAGCAGATGCTCAATACTTTTTGCTATCTCTTCTAAGACGAGGTTAGCTTCAGATAAATTTCCACAAAGTAAAATTGTGCTTAACTGAATGTTCGTGGAAACGACGCTGTACAAGATCAATTTTAACCGTCGTAGTAGTAGTAGTTTGAAGCTGCTGCAATGAGTCTTAGAACTCAACTCCCAGACATAAATTCAGAGCAGGAATCTACTTTTAGAACATGTAATGGTGAAAACCATTCTCTGAAAAGAATATGTAGGTTTATATTTATGCTAGTATTTAATAAAATAAAATTCAGATGCATTACTACCATAAAATGTAATATTTCCAGAGGGTGTTTTAAAATAAAGATTCTAATCCTTAAGTCAAAAATATCTTCATTGTTGGTTTTACGGTTTGAGGATCGTACTATTTACTGGAAGTAGGTATCAGGTATTAGCCATCGCGGCGATCTTGAGGGGCCGCCTAGGTAGAATATATTTACCTTATGAGTGTAGGTTATTTATAGATACCAGAAGGTTCTTTATTGCAAACATTGTCTAGAAGTATTATTATAATTGTTTGATAACACTTTTTATTGATAATATTGCGTTACCAAGCACATCCTCTTGGTATTGTGGTAAGCATTTCTGGTTACTGATCAAGAGGTTCCGCGTTCTATTCCCAGTGGTACTCTAGGTATTTTCCCCGATGAGGAAATTGTTCCCATGCTCATCATGGTCTGGGTAATTAGGCATATGATAGGTTTAAGACTTCTATTGGAATCACATCATCATCATCATCATCATCACATCATCTTACCGGGGCGCAGTAACACCAGATACATAGCGCCCCAACTTCAGCCACCGACAGTAGAAAACCAGGAACGTCTAGCCGACAAACCATAGTGTCATTCGCTAAAAAAAAAAAGACTAAGTACATAATAATTATTTCCGAATAGGTTGACATTAGCGATTTTCAGCCAATTTTTACAACAAAGAACCTTCTTATATCTGTCCCTCGCCTACACTCTCACCATAGATAGGGTATAGTTGAGGTATTACCAATCAAATGTTGCGCTTCGGTTAAATATTGACCACACCTTTAACAGTACAAGAGTTTGGTTTTTACTGGAATGGAATACAAAACTATCTTCTATAACACTTTACATATATATATAATTGTAAACAAAGTTTAAAAGTTGACATTTTCCATTCTGAAAAGTCCACAAAGCCTCATGGTTGATCATTAGGACTGAAATGGCCGGTAAACGAAAGGGTAGCTGTTATAGGAGCGTAGAATGGATATTTGTGAATCGAATGATGTCATTTAATTGGGAGGGTCACACACAACACACATTGTATTGCCATTTGTATTTCCTCCTCCGTTTGTTCGACTGCCAGAAAACTCCATACAGTAACGTTATATCTCCCTTTGGTTTCTGGCGTTTATTAATTTCTGCTAGACTTTATATATATATATATATATACACATTTATTAAGCACGGCGTCTTACGACTCTTTCGGTTTATACGCCTATATATGTACTAATTATAACTAGGCCAATCTATTGGGGATTAGAAACGTTGAATTTAGAGGAAGTGTAGCCATATTTGCATGGAGGTAGAGTGTAAATCCACTTAGGAAAAACCACACCCAGTACAAGCAACCGGGTGTCGAACCCTGATCTCCCCGTCATCGGCAGTTCAGCCTATTGCGAGAGTGACGCCTTAGACCATGTGGCCACCGAGGCTGGTTGCTCGACTTTTCTAGCACGTACTATGATTAGACACGAGTAGGCTATCATTTAATTATTATTAATCACCCGCGCGTGAAGTTGAAAGAGAGCGTTGAAAGTATATATACATTCAACGAAAGAGAGATTCTCGGTAACAAACTTCATAGTTTCAAGTTGCCACCATTCCGCTCTCCTCACAATACCCCCGCCCCCCTCCCTCTATTCGGTGCACACTTGAGACGGTTATGAACGAGAATATTTAGATCTTTAACGACTTCTTTTTATTGTTTCTTATGTATTAATATAATTATGTTATTCTTTCTCATTTCTGTTGCAATTAAAAACTTCAGCTCTAGTATTTTTTAAATTCGGTTTCTGTTATTTTTTTGAAAAGAAATTTTTTTATAAAGTTATTATAAGGAATCAGTTTCTAAATGTAATGCAAATGAGATCAAATTAATTCTCTTTGCAACTTTTTTTTTTAGGACGATGTTTAACTTTCGGGGTGAATCCATCGAAAGACGTCGAATTTGTTAATCGGGTAACTTTAGTTATAATAAAATACGTGTATTTATTTCATTCTCTCGTTCTGTATAGTTAGGCCCTTCTATTTTATACAAACTACTCTCACAAAATATATATATTAAAATATTAAATATTTGTAGTTCAAATAAATATCATTACAATAGAAAGACTAGTAAGTATATGTTATTTTCACATAGATTAACATCGTTTCCTAATTAGTGAATTCTAATCTATTTTGTTTAGCGGGTTGCATCTTTAGACCTACTTGATGCACCTAAGCACTAAGCACTATCACTCTTAGAAGCCAATGCGAAAAAAAAAATAGAAAGATATGGGGGTGGGTGGGCCGTTCATCCTGAGAGGCCTCTAATTTACTTGCCGATAGCACTTCCTTCTTCCTCTGACGAGTTTACACACTCATTTAACTATTTGTGCCTGGACAGTATCGACTTGTATTTCAAAATGATATATTTTCCTTGTTCCCTATCCTAGAAAGACATAATTTATGCGTCCACGGACATTTTTAATCTACATCCTGTCAGGAAGATTGCTACAGATCATTGTCTGAATAAACGAAATAGTTTGAGTTGTAGACGATTTTTTTTTTAATTCAAAAAAACTTTTTAAGATCAAAAAAATAATTTTGTGACGATATAAGACTATTTTATTTTAAAATGTATGGTTTATGTTAACCAATCGGATGAAATGAAAGGTAAATATATTAACATGGGTAATCCTTTCTCTCTCTCTCTCTCCTTTCCGTGACGTCACAGGTAGGCAACTTCCTTAACTGGTGATATGTTCGCTTTTTTTTATGAATTATATTTTAATAATATTGAAACCCGCTTCAGTGGCCGTACGGTCTAAGGCACCACTCTGGTGTTAGACTGGCCTGCTAATGATGGGGAAATCGGGGTTCGAATCTCGGTCAGGTCTACTGTGGATGATTTTTCCTAAACGGTTTTACAATATTCCTACACGAGAATGCGGATACATTTCATCTAATTCTACCCCAACAACTCGTTGTTATGCTAAAACACAGGGGTTGTACCTCACAGCGACTTGTCCCAGTATAATCACAAAGACGTCCTCTGTACGGACGACGCTTCAAGTGACTAGTGACGCCATTCAAGTCATATTTCTTCTTGTGGACTAAGGGAGGGAACTCACAAGAAACGGTCAGCACGGCACGGTACGGCACGGGCAGGTTCGGTGCGGCTCATCTCGGTTCATAACTGACCCACTTGTAACGCCCGGCAAGGCACGGCACGGCAAGGGCCGGTTCGGTGCGGATCATCTCGGTTCGTAACTGACCCACTTGTAACGCCCGGCAAGGCGCTGGACTGGCCAACGTTTGTAGAAACTCCTTGAAAGTCCCAGTTGCAATGAAGAGTTCGTCCGAAGAGGAGCTAGTTGGTGCAGTTTGTGCGGAGGGGGAAGAGCGTGAAAAAAAGGGCCGTAAACACAAGTTGTGGGTGCATTAAATATTTAATAGGTGTCAAGGCATCAACATTTTCTAATATTTGTTGCTATGTGTTGTCCTTCTTGCTGTTGTCGTGGTTAATATGCTCCTATACGTCATAGAGGAATGAGTACTTGACTTCAATAAGAAGTTCACCACAAGGAACAAGGAAAGAACCACGTCACCTCCTCGTGGTCACATACGTACTGGCCACTCGAGGTGAACGGATTTATTTCTCGGGGATGCATTCAGGCCGTTCCGTTCGTGTGCCGGGCGGTTCCAAACTGAGCCGGATGCTCCAAGTGGGTTGCGTTCCATTGAATTGTTTGCAAAGTAGTATGACCGGTTCCGGGCCGAGTTTAGCTGGCCGTTCATAGTGGGTTGTGACGTCAATACAGGGAATAAAACCAACATGGGTTGCGTTGTTACCTCTTTGAATAGTGAATACACTTGAAAATGTATTCACAGTAAGTTTCTATCTTATTTTGATATAAGCAATACAGGTTTACAATTGGAGCCAAACCAACTTTGTATCTCAAGGTGGCAGTGGCACCCACAGGCGAGGGGGTCAGGGGGGCAATTGCCCCTACTGAGACTCTGAGGTTGTAAAAATATTATAAGAGGGCTAATCCCACCTAATACTAGCGCTCAAACAGTGCCCCCAGCCAACAGAGAGTTATAGAGTATAACTAATATTAAAACTAATTATCAGCGACAATCAAATAGCCAAAGCTCTTATTTATGCTTTAAGTGAGGATTACTCCATCTAGATATCATATTCTTGAAAATTGAAAAATGACACCTGGACACGGGAATTGAACCTGGGACCTTTGACTTGGTACGCCAATGCTCTAACCACTGAGTTATCCAGGAATCGTCCCACGCTTGGGGTCATTCTTCACTCATATTTTAAGGCAGAGTATATGATGAACGTGCGGAAATCGTCGGCTACAAATGTGTGATTTTACTAAAACAAAGCCAAGGGTCCCGAGTTCGATTCCAATGTCCAGGTGTCATTTTTCAATTTTAAGAATATGATATCTACATGGGGTTAATCCTCACTAAAAGCATAAATAATAGCTTTGGCTATTTGATTCTTTAAAATATGCAATTCCTTACAATTATAATAGCTGTACAGTGGCATCATTAAGCCAATTACCGAGTCGAAGGTGGCTGCGTTATCTGATAGCTCGTGATCTTAATAAAATCACACATTTGTAGCCGACGATTTCCGCACGTCCATCATAGACTCTGCCTGAGTGAAGAATGACCTTAGGCACTGGAGGATTCCTGGATAGCTCAGTGGAAGAGCATTGGCGTACTAAGCCAAAGGTCCCGGGTTCGATTCCCGTGTCCAGGTGTCATTTTTAAATTTTCAGAATAATTATTAGCGCTAGCCACGAGGCCACCTGCTGACTTTAGGGTTGATAGTTTGGCGCATGCGCGAGCAATTCCATCAGCATTCGCCATTCAAATCGCCAAGGTCAAGTGTCCACCCACGAATTTGGATAGATTTGAAACATTTTTCTTATGTTGTATCTTATTTTCAGGAGACAAGGATTTCTTTAAAAAGCGTCTTTTGAGGCTTAAATTTAATAAATGTTTCCTTACTGGGAGGATATTCCATACCCCCGGTTCCCCACCCCCCCATGCTGTCGCCATTGCAAGGTGGGAGTGTAGAGAACGCAAGTTAAGGGGAAGGATTTTTACAGCTTTTATATCAAAACTTACCCGCCTCGGTGGCGTGGTTAGCTAACGCACTAGTCGTGTTGAGCTCGACTGCCGAGGACGGGAAGATCGAGGTTCGAATCTCGGTCGGGTGAACTAGGAGTGGTTTTTCCTAAATTGTTTTCCACTCTCCCTCCACGCAAATACAGTTTCATTTCCTCTATATTTAACCCTCCCAAGTCCCAACCCATTAACGTAAATAGTACTTAAGCGTATAACCAGAACGGGTAGTAAGACGCGGTGATAAATAAATAAATATATCAAAACTTATTTTGGTCAAAATAAATCAAATAATTCTCCAGTAGAAACATAGAACTCAATTTTATTCACAGCTGTTGAATTTCTGTTAAAGGTGTCTTTGAATTTAATGACAACTTTTCCCCTCATTTAAAAAGTTTCTCATCTAATGCCTCTATACTCATGACAGATATTCAACAATTGTTAATATCACCAAGTGAAAAAAAATTAAACTCCGTGTTTTTACTGGAGAATTATTTTTTTATTTATTTTTGCAAAAAAAAAAAGTTTTGCTATGAAGACAAACAAAAAACAATGGCCTTAACTTTTGTTCTCTCTACACTGCCACCTCAATCCGAACATATAAATAATAACAATCGATGTTGACAGTTTTATCTTCTTTAATTTATATTCTGCTCTCACTTCCATTCATGTAAAGATTCTCTCAATGTTTTTACAGGCAGGGGATGTTCAATCAAACTCTAGAATAACATTCCAGCATAATTACCGGTTGTCCTGGCAAAAAAAAAAAAAAAAAAAAAAAATCCTGATTATTTTTTAAAAAAAGGCTTATTCTTCGTTCGTGAGACTTTGAACAAATGATTCTGAATGAAAATGTTTGGTAAAAGATGTGTTGAACAAGCCAACACATTTTATTTACGTTATATATAAATGTGCTATACCCATTGGTGGCATAACCTTATTTGTGTACGTATGTCTTGAATATTTTTTTTAGCACCACGTCTTACTACCCGTTCGGATTATACGCTTATGTACTAATTACTCTAATGGTTTTAGGAATTAGGAAGGTCATATTCACAGGCAGTGTACCCCCCATTTGCGTGGAGGGAAAGTGGAAAACAATTTTGTAAAACCACCCTTATTACACCCGAATGAGATTCGAATGTCGATCTCCCCGTCATCGGCAGTCTAGCCTACTACAAGAGTAGCGAGCTAGACCACGCGGCCACCGAAGTGGGTTGTCGAGTATTGAAAGTCCCTAGACGCTATTTTTAGAGGTCCTTGTCTGGAAACAATTTGAAACATTTTGAAAATTAGACTTCTTTCCAAGATATTTGAAGTGGTCCTCTCGAAAAGTGACCTTATAAAATTTACGGTTCAAAAAAACACTATTTAAGGCCCAAGATCTGAATAGTCGGTTACATCCTGAATGCGAATGGCCCAAATTACAAAAGGGCAAAATTCGTTCAAAACTGCGAACATACCCAAAATTTTAATGGCCACCTAAATATCCAATGTCCGTATTGCGAACAAGTAAAAGAGCAGCTCGCGGGAATTCCTACGTGAGGGTGGTAACACAGGTAGGAGGGGCTACTGGCAGCACCCACCGGCCACCGGGGCTTTCTTCTTGACCAAGATTACCCTAGCTTAACCCAACCTAGCCTGACATAACCTAATCTAACCTAACTTAGAAATATTCGTGTATGTAATTTGGCCAAATTAAGACTGACGAGGCTGAAAGAACTTACGACTACTAAGCCCCCATGGGCCGCTCCTATTATCAAATTAAGACAGTTGGCTAACTCTAAATAAAATTTACTACTAGTGTAATCTAGTTTTAGGGTTTACGATTCTACAAATATTTTATATGCCGATTTTACAAGGATGGAGACATGGAGACGTTGCTGTGTTGCCATTTTGGAACAAAAATTAACTATTTTAAAGGAAAATTACTTTAAAAGAGGATGGTATGTGATTTAGGCCAGATTTCAAGAATTTTGGGTAAAAAACGCCAATCTATCAACCTGTCAAGGGGTTCACAACATACCTCACAAGGCGACCATGACCTGGCAGTGCCGCCAACGCATTACTCTAAATCTAATATACAATTAGAAAACTAAACTTGCATCACAAATTATACTCAATGAATGGAGAGATCAAATTAAGAATATTTCGTCCAAAAAATTTAAATAAAATGAATGCGCTAACTTAGAGACCATAAACTGATCTATATTGTTTTTTCGAGTGATTTTCTAACTGATGTGAACCACCCTAGGGGTTTTTTAATGAGTTTTAAAAGTTTGTAATAATCTTTTTGTTGGGAAACCATTTGTACCCTGTTGATTAATATATTTTTTTATAAAATAAATATTGTTAGGGACATTGCCATCGCTATACAAAAAATACCATCATATTTGTTGAAGTTTTAATAATGTATTTATAATACACATTATATTATAATAAAGCTATTTTTGTGCCAATGAAAATGCTACGGGAGGTCCCCAAAAATGTTTATTTTAGAAAAAAAAGTGCCAGGGATGTTCCCAACAATGTTTATTTTCGAACAAACATGCAATGGGAGGTCACCAACAATGTTTATTTTCGAACAAAAATGCAATGGAAGGTCACCAACAATATTTATTTAGAATAAAAATAAAAATTCTAAGGGATGTTCCCAACAATGTTTATTTTCGAACAAACATGCAATGGGAGGTCACCAACAATGTTTATTTTCGAACAAAAATGCAATGGGAGGTCACCAACAATATTTATTTTAGAATAAAAATAAAAATTCTAAGGGAGGTTCCCAACAAGGTTTATTTTAGAACATAAGTGTGTTATTCAAGAGAGTACAGATGGTTATCCAACAATAAAATAAAACAAAACGTTTCCAACACTAATCAAAACTTGCGTTAGTAAATTAACAAAATAACAACCATCTTCAGTGGCCGAATTGTCTAAAGCGTCACTCTCGTGTTATACTGGCCCGCTAATGATGGGGAGATTGGGGTTGTAATCCCGCTTGGGTCTATTGAGGGTGTTAATTTCTAAATGGTTTCCTACTCTCCTTCCAAGCAAATGCGGGTATATAACCTATAAAATGCTTCTTTCCTCATCCCTATCCAATTAGAGTAATTATCATATATGCGTACAACCTGAACAGGTAGTAAGACGCGGTGATAAAAAAAATGAGTAAATATTTATATGAGCGTTAACCACCTACGATATACATCAGTAATAAATAAACAGCGGTAGTTTTAAACAAAAGTCCACATTTTTGTATGCAGTTTGTTTGAAATTATGTTTACATATTTATTGTTAGAAATGTTCCAGTTTGGATTTTTTGGCTTGTTTGTAGAACAACCAACGCATTATTAGTTGAAAATTTGAACTTGTTAAAGTTGAAGCTACATTAACTATATCGATAGCATGATTTTTACTCTTGTTAAATCTTCTTAGAAAGGTATTTTTCCTGATTACATAATCATTATTTGAAAATTACACATATTTAACAGTTTATAATAAATTCATTCTAAAATAGTCCATTGATGTAACATTTTCAAAAAATTAAAGAAATAAGTAGTTGTAAAAGTACTCGAGATAAATTTTGACTAAAATAAATATTTAAATCCTTTTTAAGCTCGCGGTATAGGTATATAATAAATTAAATTAACTTTAATTAATCATACAATAATCTGCTAATATAATAAATATATAATAATAAGGGGCATACAATAGATAGGTATTATATTAGATTACAATAATTTATAACTTATATTTTTGGGGTGTTGTATTGTTAAAACTTTCATGATAATCAAGTTTAATCTTTAAAAAGCTTTTATTAATTATTTTGGGTAACGAAACGCTTTGGTTAGTTTACAAACAAAGTCACTTTTTTTTTATAGAACAAGAAAAATATAGCTTGTTACTAGCTTGAATCAGAAACGCCAACACCCATTGTTGTTCCAAGTATTGTCATTGTTGAGCCGCCGCGCACGGAAGATCGATGGCTCGGTCAACATAAACAACATTCTAACTTGTGCTAGGTAACAAACATGCCATGACCTTACTCACCATAGTGTAGACTGCGCTGGCATAGCTCCCCTTTCTGACAGAGCGCCAACAGCAGCAAGACTGGAGGATGGCCATAGAAGTTTTCCTTAAGAAGGTTACGTTATTCTTCAGGATTCAGCATTTTCTTTTCTTCGGTAGTCACATGATTCCGTTGTAATCTCCTTGGACAGTCACGTCTTAACAGTCAAAATACGACTGGGATTACTTCTAAAACTTGTAAGTCGTAATGTATTTGCCTGGTGAGACAAATAACAGTTCGATTTTTAAACTCTCCTTGAAGTTTACATCGAGATAAAGTCTACATATTTTTTCAATATATTAATAATGTCGAAGAGAGCCGAAATGTTCCTTTGAGATTTAAATAGATATTGAGGTAATTAACTAAGCCTGTTCCAATAAATAGACTCAATATTCTAATATAAGTTTGTATATTAATTACATTTACCGTAATAAATGGTAAGGTGTCGCGACCAGACGTTCTGTTTCTCTTGAGTAGTCACGTGGGTCCGCGTGAGTGACGTACCAGTCGTCGTGTGACGTCACACATCCTCTCTTCGCGGGTTCCGTCCCCCAACTAGACCATCCCGCCGAAACAGAAGGGGATGGAGTAAAGACACCGGTAACCGAATAAACCCCTCTTATGCGCATGCTCGCTTGTCGCGGCGGCAGGTGGTTGCCATGCTCTTTTTGAAAATAGAATAAAATTAAGGAGAAGAGGTGGGAGGGGAATTTCAGAAGAGGGTTCTGGGCGTAATCTGATTTATATGCCGCTTTTATTGCTCTGAAAAATTGGCCTTTGAATGAACTATGGGTAAGATTCTAGTAGGAAGACATATTTAGAAAATACAAACATATTTGTTTCAGGTCAACATTGGTATTATTTTTGTTTAAAAATAGTATTATATAGGCATCGATATTATTTATAAATGTGGTAGCTGCGGATCCCATGGTATATAAAATATAAATATATGAAAATTTGTGACTGTCCAAAATGTTTCTTCCTGTCTTGATCTGTCTGTACTATGTTTACTAAAACAATTTTCCACCCTACTTCCACGCAAATGAGGGTAGATTACCTCTTAAAATGCTTCCTCCTCCACCGCTACCCCATTGGAGTGATTATAAATGTGTATAAATTGAAAGGTAGTAAGACGCAGTGATTAAAAAAAATTAAAAATGTAAACTCGCTCTCTGCTGGAAAACTATTTTGATCTTTTTGACCTCAGTGACCATGTCCTCAAGGCTCTTACACTTCATTTATCGTCCAGTTTTATGTTTCAAGGAGACAGGCCTACACATTGATGATTTGTAAACATGTGACCTCTTTTTTTTCTGATAAGTGTTTATGTGGCGTTTACTAGAGAAATGAAGACAGTGTACGAAAACCTTATATAGACCGTAATTTTGTTTTATCGCTGAGTCTACTTATTCATTCAGGTTAAACACATACTTACTAATTTAGCTAATGTGTCAGGGATGAGAAAGGTTGAATTTAGAGGTAGTGTACCTGCATTTGCGTAGAGAGCAAGTGGAAAATTGTTAAGAAAAAACAAACTCGCAACACCCTACCGGGATTGGAACCCCTATCTCCATGTCATCCACATCAGTTTATCCTGAACTTTTTAGAAAAAGATCCAAATTTTCTATAACGACAAACTTTCGGTACCCCCTGGAATCTAATAGGCATGGGGGAGGAAAGACATATTAATTCTTATCAAGATTAAAATTATTGAATATAATTACAAAATTATCTATTTTCATGATTGGATGGATAGGGAAGGTGCGCTTATTCCGGTTTGTGCTGACGTATTGACGATGCGAGGTCATTTTCAGTGTAGTTTTTTCCAAATTTGGGTTTTGATTCCTACCATCGCCGTAAATCCAACTTCACGAAGATATGAAAAGGACAGCACCCTTCAAAGTTTCTGTAGAAATAATTAGATACGTTCCGTTAAACAGACAGCAAGAACTGCATCAATTTACATTTCAAAAACTTTTCGAGCATTTGGGGGGGTCACCGAACTTCCCCTCCCCCCTCTCCAGGGGGGGGTTAAGTTTATATGGCTATTACAGCAATAATTTTATGTTAATAATAATAGGCAACAAAATATTTTTTTAAAAGGGTCTTAAGTTTATTCTAATATTTATGTTATATAATTTTGATAGTACTTTAATTACTTATGTCTCTAAACATTTAACACTAGTTATGTTTTACGCGTGATTTCATTAATAAGTATTAACAGCTATGCCACGAAAAAAAAGTGCATTTATTTTGTGATCGTGTTTTTTCCATCGAGAATGTATTGTCCATCTGGCAACAGGCGGCCATTGATCAGATACCGTATTTAGACAAATTTGGGACTTTTGACAGATGGTGAAACTTTTTTTAATTTTAAATTTGTTTTTGTTTTTAAATAAAATTGTGTAAGTGGATTTTTAATTTTTATTTTCCTTGAGTACTTATTTTTTCACTAGAAGGCCTTGAAGTAAATTAACCAGAATTTATCAAATTTATTAATACATATTCATACTAATTATTTAGGTTTAAATAATTGAATATGAATGTACAATGTAACATGAATTTAATTTAATTATCTCTGATTTCAGCATGCTTATTATATTTAACTGGGGTTTAAGGGATGGGTCGGCATCCAATTCTCAGAAGGGGGTGCTAGACTACTTCTCTTTGACCACTCGACCACTTAAGCGGGTTGTGGATCGTAATTAATTATATTTTTTTAATGAAAGTTCCCTTTCATAAATGTGATTGCAGGAGATCTGTAATGTTCTCGTTCGAATAAATTTAACAGAAATATAATAGCGCTTAGATTGTTTGAAAAAGATCTACACCTCGGAAAAAAAAAAAGTATTATGATCTTCAAAAAAAAATTAACTCTAGATTTTGATAAATGTTGACGTTGAATGACCCCCTGAAACCAAAAAAGTTGTTTTCACAATGCTGACTGTGTGTCTGTCTCTACCTTGGGCTAGAGCCGAAACTATTTTACCGATTGGGTTAAAACTTTGTATTTGGGGTTTACATAAGGTCTCCCCGAGGAGTTTTTGGAATTAGATATCTAACCCCAAGTTTAATGGTAGTTTACTGAAGGAAAGAAAGAGAAAAAAATCGATTTTCTAGAAATTAACTTTAACAATTTTGATTAAATTTTATATCTAGACACTGTTTATCATTATAAACAAGATGGGAACTCTCATCTTCTCGTGCAAATGATTTTGAGGGTACCTGGTATGAAGGAAATTTTCCAATTTTCCTATTTTTTTCCACAACTATTCGAGATAATAAATAACTTAGCGTTGTAAAGTTATAGTATGTACTATTAAAGATAAAATTCACTTGAAATATATTGTTATAAAACAAATAGTTTCTGGTCTGTAACCAAATAATTATAAAAACTTTTGAATCCAGGTTTTTGAAAATGAATGTAATTCTTATTCTCTTTGGTGGACAAAAATATTTCTCTTTTCTCACTTTTTCTGTAACATTGCCCCTAGTTCATAATGCATAGAGTAAATAAGTAACATTGTATATTATTTCATTTATGATCTTTGGTGTAGTGTTTCTAAAACAATGTATATACCTATTATTTCGTTTCACAAATCTTACGAGTTTTTAGTAAATGTATATTTTAAGAAAAAAGAGGGCGAAATTATATATATATATATGTGTGTGTGTGTGTGTGTGTGGTGTGTGTGTGTGTGTGTGTGTGTGTGTGTGTGTGTGTGTGTGTGCGCACCACGTCTTACTACCCTTCGGGCTAAACGCATATTTACACTAACGAGGTAGAGGTGAGTAGTAACATAGAGAAACATATCTCCTCCAATATGACCTGCAATAAAAAAAATTTATGGAGATTGTAGAAAATAATCCGTGTTAAACAAACCATTTAGACTATTTTGCAAAACCACATAATGTTCAAGGGCGATGTCAGTACATACAACACATTCTAACAACGTTATTGGAGGGTTTAACAATGCTCTGCCCCTAAGTGGACAATCTCTCTCCAGCCCCAAACAACATAAACCCCGTACAAGGGGTATTTGGGTCCTACTTCAGCTCTAATTACGAATCAAACCAAATTGAAGGTAAATCCGTGAGTCCTATGTTAAGATTATGGTATGAAGGACCTTTAAGAAAATACAAACATCTTAAAGTCAACATTGATATCAATTTACTATATTATTAGTGTTAATTTTATATGCATTCATATTATCTATAGGCCTATCAGCTTCAATTGCTGTATGGTCTAAGGAGTCAACTCTCGCAATAGACCAGACTGCCGATGATGGGGAGATCTGGGTTCGAATTACGGTCGTTTGTACTGAAAGTCCCTAATTGGTTTTCCACTCCCTCTCTCCACAAATACTAGTACACTTCATCTAAATTCAACCTTCCTCATGGTTCAATCCTCAGTCCCGGCACATATTTATCTGATTGCCAAACCCTTCCTTCATCTCTGACAAGATGTGTCTTAATCACAACTTGTGAATGTGTGGAATGCCAGTCCACCACCGTGGTTCGGATTCCACGTTAAACTGTAGGTCCTCCAATTCATCTCACAATCACCCTACCATCACACATTAGCGTAAGTGCGTATAACCGAACGGGTAGTAAGACGTGGTGCTAATAGTAGTAATAATAATAATAATAATAATAATAAACATCCTCATCTCTAACACATTAGCCTAGTTAATACATATTCGTATAATCCAATCAAGAAGTAAGACGCGGTGATAAAAATAATACCATGTATAAACAACTGAACATCTCATGCATTGACGTATGAATATATTGAAGTAGTTTTAGTAACTTGCAGCTGTCAGATACGTTTCTTCCTATCAGAATCCGACTTTGCCAGATGGTTTAAGGCAGTGGTATTCAACCTTTTTTGTTCGCGTACCCCCAGATATAATTTATCATCAACTTAGTACCCCCAAAGTAGCTGGCGCAAGCTATACATACATGTTCTATAGTCTATACCTAAATTAAATTAGATCCAAAATACTGTATTAAATAAAAGTTCTATGTGTCCCATTTGACCTTGTATACGAGCTACGGCAAAGTGATTTAACTAAACTGTTTGTAGAGCACACTCGATATATCTTGACCTGTTGGCTAGGTATGTTCTATGGGTCATTCCTGGTTATTCCACTAAATTGTTTGTATACCATACTCGATATCTCTCGACCCGTTGGCTAGGTTTGTTCTATTGGTTATTCCTGGTTATTCCACTAAACTGTTTGTATACCATACTTGATATCTCTCGACCTGTTGGCTAGGTATGTTCTATTGGTTATTCCTGGTTATTCCACTAAACTGTTTGTATACCATACTTGATATCTCTCGACCTGTTGGCTAGGTATGTTCTATTGGTTATTCCTGGTTATTCCACTAAACTGTTTGTATACCATACTCGATATCTCTCGACCTGTTGGCTAGGTATGTTCTATTGGTTATTCCTGGTTATTCCACTAAACTGTTTGTATACCATACTCGATATCTCTCGACCTGTTGGCTAGGTATGTTCTATTGGTTATTCCTGGTTATTCCACTAAACTGTTTGTATACCATACTCGATATCTCTCGACCTGTTGGCTAGGTATGTTCTATTGGTTATTCCTGGTTATTCCACTAAACTGTTTGTATACCATACTCGATATCTCTCGACCTGTTGGCTAGGTATGTTCTATTGGTTATTCCTGGTTATTCCACTAAATTGTTTGTATACCATACTCTATATCTCTCGACCCGTTAGCTAGGTTTGTTCTATGGGTTATTCCTGGTTATTCCACTAAATTGTTTGTATACCATACTTGATATCTCTTTACCTGTTGGCTAGGTATGTTCTATGGGTTATTCCTGGTTATTCCACTAAATTGTTTGTATACCATACTCGATATCTCTCGACCCGTTAGCTAGGTATGTTCTATGGGTTATTCCTGGTTATTCCACTAAACTGTTTGTATAGCATACTTGATGATATCTCTAGACCCGTTAGATAGGTATGTTCCAAACACCTGGTATTTTTGAAATAGTGCAGCATTCTACGACACGAAGACTGCAGGCTTGCATTCAGGATTGAGGTGGTAATTTTGAGCACTTCCTTATAATATTAAGCAGATCTACATTACTGAAGTACAAACACGTCTATAAAGCATGACTCACACGTTCGCTGAAAATAGAAAGCAAAATCTGCTTGAGTGGTGCAGCATTTCACACGCTGTATGTTGACCCATGATGCGGTGTAGCGCTAACTTAAAACAGCAGATTATAAACATATTTTATTTTCTAGTGGAAAAACATATATTTTAGATTGTTCTCCCGATGGATGTTTTCAAACCTATAACGCTGTCGTGGCACAATCCAATACATCGATACACACGTTTTACATTAAACGGGTTAGTTCAAATCTCCTCACAACGGCCAACGAAGCTGTCTGCAAGCTTCTGGCTGTAAAGCGCGTGCGTTGTCAAATGCGCATGCGCACTGATTTGAGATGGTTAGTTCTGAGATTTGATTAGCTCTCCTGTGCCGAACATTTCAGGCAGAGAGGATGAAGTAGAGATGAGTTGAACTTTAGCGGAACAGCTCGCGCCGATAAGGCGGAAATCTTGTGATTGGCTTAGAGCTCGTCACGTGACTAAGTTTCTGTTCTGCGCTAGTTTTTAGACGAACGTGTGATTCCACAGTTAGCTTTTAAATTCAGCAAAGCCTGTGGCAAGAGTGTTTAAACTAAGACAGTAAATTGTAGTAAGCATGTTTGTACTGACTGATTGGAACGTGACTAGGCCATCCCATGGTGAACCGAGGCTCGTTGACCGATGACTCCGAGCACTGTTTTAAATAAACATCGGGCTAGAGTGGGGTCACGCCGACCACCTTGTAGCACAGAGAAACACGTAGTTAAATATTCACCCAATTCTATAGTCGCTCCGGGCAGCCAATCGATTGCTAATTCTTAATTTATTTCATTCACTAAAGTATGTTTAGTTCAATAGTTTTCCAATGCTACACCACGGATCTGAAAGATGGAGAAGAAGCTATTTGCGTTTGAAAATAAAGTACAAAGGAAAATTTTTGGACCCGTTCAAGAATGTGGTAATTCAGAATTGGGAATAATGTTTCGATACATGATCCTTTTAAGGAAGTAGACATTACAGCAATAATAAGAATCAAAATAATTGAGTAACTCGGGCATATATTAAGAAGGGAAATATAAAACGCGTATCTAGAAAAACCAGAAGGAATAAGGACAATAGGAAGACCGAAGCTCAGATGGAGTGAAGGATAAGGCCGGTTCACAAAGAACGCTAAGCTAAGCTATGCTATGGTTTTGTTAATTTGGTTTCACACTCACTTCTAAGCTAAACTAAGCTATAGTTTGTTTCTCATTTCCCTCCCGAATTCACTGTAGTTTCTTTCTGGCTTGAGCCAGTGGAGTTATATGGCATTCTCCAAAATGTCTTGTTTGAGCTCAGATGATAGTACTGCTATTAGCAGCTGTTTTGGAAGAGGAAGAAAATTTAGGAGTTGGAGGTTTGACTTGTTTAATTAATGGTTTCATTGTAATATAAAAACACTTACGTATGAAATATTAAATATAAATAGAATATTACTTAAATCACGTGAAACTGAACACAAAACAGCAACACTTTTTGGTTATTTTCAACAATCCAGAATGGCGTTTGTTTAACACGTAGCCTAAGCTGCGTTACGCGCATGCGCAACGTAACATGGCTCAAGATGGAAGATGGAAAAATTGCCTGGCCAGCAATCAGGAAAAACACAGCGTGGCGTCGCAAGACATGGCTTATCTTAGCTTTCCAAGACATTTAAATATATGGTCCGCCATTTTTCTAAACAGTTAGCAGAGCAAATCTTATTTTAGCCTAAATTAGCTAAGCCTTTAGTGTGAACCGGCCTTAAGGGGTGACCAGATGGAAAGCAAGGTAAAAACTAAAATATTCCGTACCTATAACTTCATCTAAAATCAACAAAATATTCAATTTAGTGGTTTCCTTTCAAACATCTTCATTTTCCCATTCATAAGTATAAATAAGATCATGCTTTCAACGTTCAATCCCTTTATTCTAGATATCCACTTCACGAGAAACAAACCAGAGATATCCAGCCAACAAGGAAGAAAGTCGGACCTCATACCCCTCGAAGGTAACCAAGGGGTCCAAAAAGGTAACACGCAAGGCGGAGTGTGATATTAGGTGAAATCTATACAACTAAAACGTGAAACGATTTTAAAACAAAATGGTCGGGGTCTCTAAAGAAAGGTATTAAGCGGTAGAGATGCACAAAACTCACAAAACGTCTGAAATTTCGCTGGTCTCTACTACAAACCCTGTAATTTGATCAACCAATAAAGATGACTTGGGCGTTAAATCGCCTGGTTAGGACTGCTGTAGAGTAAGTTGATATTCATTCAAAGTGTTTTTCTTTATCACCGCGTTGTACTACCTGTTCAGGCTATATGCATACATGATAATTACTCTAATTGAATATGGATGAGGAAGGATGCATTTTAGAGGTAATATACCCGCATTTGTATGGAATTAGAGTAGAAAAAAATTAGAGGAAGCCACCCTCAATTGACACGACCGGGATTTGAACCCCGATTTCCCCGTCATCAGCAGGCCAGTCTGACACGAGAGTGATCATTTAAAGATATACCTAAAAAATGTATTCCAGTAAACTGTTTAGAAAAATTGATCCAATCCTCTTAATGTTTCAATCATCATCTTAAAGTATTTTGTAAAGTAAAATTGGCTAAGAATTAACTCTCATCGGAAATAAAAATAAACTCTAAATTAAAAACTGTCATCAATTTTTAATCACCCTATCCTTACTACCCATTCGGGCTATACGCTTGTTATCAATATATACAGAATGTTCTGAAATTCGACACCTAAATTGTAAATATAATTTGTTTGAAGTAATCTATATACAATTACATCCAGCAAACTGTGCTGATATCGTTAAATTGTTTTCAAAGTTTTGGCGTACAGTGTCGGGAGAGCAAAGGTGTGCAAGCATGCGTCTATAACATGTTGCATAGGAATTAGGCGCACTTCACTTCACATGTAGTAATGGCATGATACTCAGGTTGTTAGTGAGGAAGATTTGACAGCAAGACTAGCAATTACAGCAATAAATGTGCGAGCAATCCCAGTACCTTCTAATGGGGGTGTCATTCACTGCTGTGTAGAATGATGCTCTGCAGCAAAGTCGGGGGTGGTAATTTCGAGCACTTGGTGTAATATAGGACCGTTAATGATGACCCTCAGAACGTATTCTAATTTCTAGATGAACTGGTGTGTTATTTACTATTATTTGTGATATGTTCTGCTGCCGTGCTCCAAAGATGTCAAGGTGAGCAGTGCCACGCGCCTAACTCCTATGCAACTTGTTGTACACGCATGCTTGCACAGCTTTACTCTCTCAGCGCTGTGCGCCAAAACTTTGAACACAACTTAATGGTGTTAGCATAGTTTGCAAGATGTAAGTGTATTGGGATTTTGTATTACTTTCGGTTCAAAACAAACTATATGTGCAGTTTGGGCGTTGAATTTCCGAACACACTGTATATACATACATATTCCTTTTTAAGAATATAAAGTATGCTTTGAGATTATGATTATGGTGCTAATATTATATAATATATTTACTGAAAATGGCCTTATAATTGTAGATTTAATTAAAGTTAAATCAGTCAAACATTTATGCTGGAGATTTTTTTTTTAAAGATGATGGATTTGGATGTTTATAAAGCGTAACTATTTAATCAAGCAAAGATCTGAAACAAGTTTTTTAACCGAGATAATAATCTAAAATTATTTTTATGGAGTAAAAAGTTAGATATTTTAAATACATTATTTGCTATTCTACAGATTTTTGAATAATATTATATAATAATTTTTAACTTAATTTGACAAAATTGTACACCTTTCAAACCAAATAATAAAGATAAATAATATTTAATTTAAATACATCGTTGCTAAAATGAAAGTTGGATGTATTTGTGTGATCAATCAGAGCAGTACAAAAGTTTTTCAAAAACATTAAAATTACTGTAACCATGAATGTTAGTTCCCTTTTAATTAAATTCTAAATAGCAATAAAAACCAAAACAATAAAGGATATATAATTAAAGTATTAAGGATGCAAATGAATCCTCACACAAAGGTAGTAAGTAGTTAGTGGATTTCAAATATTCTATTAACAGAATACAAAAAATGTAAATGTAATAAGCGTATTAAAAAACCGCAATGCCAAATTAATAAAAAAAATTCTGAACATGAAATACAAGGTAGTGTGATGCGCTATGTAAAAAAAGATAACGAGCTAAAGAACCAAAACTATATATTAAAAAAAGAATTCATTTAGTTTAGGGGACATAAGCAACCCTTTTTTTTAAATTGCAGATTTTTTAATTATTATTTTGCTTAACGTACTTAATAAACTAGGTTATAATAACAAAATACCCCTCATCGGTGGTCGCATGGCTTAACGCGTCACTCTTGTGTTAGACCGGATTGCTGACGACGGGGAGATCAGGGCTCGAAGCCCGGTTGGGTGTACTTAGGGCATTTGAAAAAAAGTTTTCCTAATCTTATTCCCTACAAATGTGGATACATTTCCTTTCAAATTATCCTTTCCTCATCCCTATCCATATCTACAGCCGAAAGGTACTAGACCTTACAGTTATAGTTGAATTACGCCTCGGGGTGTAGTTGCTAACGCGCTAGTCGTGTTGAGACTCGACTGCCGAGGACGGAATCGAGTTCGAATCTCGTCGGTGATCTGGGTGTGGTTTTTCCTAAATGGTTTCCACTCTCCTCAGCAAAATGCGGTTAACTTCCTTAAATTCAACTCCCAATTCAATCTTAGGAATTAGTACTTAAGCGTATAACCCGAACGGGTAGTAAGACGCGGTGCTAAATATTTATTTAAATAGTGAAATTGCATCAAATTGTCCCTATCTGTGTCAAAAGTGTCGATAAGTATTACCCATTGACTTTACTATTCTGTTAGTTTTTCCTTTAAGGCAATCACAAGAAAAGGCCTAGTGCTAATTACTATATTTTTGTGGAACAGCTTCTTTTTTTGTTTGTGAGAAAAATATAAAATGCAAAATTAGGGCATTTCAGTTTTATATTAAATTAATTTTGAATTTATGTCACCATTAGTTAAAATTACCAAACTGATGGTAACAGATGTATGTTTTTATACATGAGTTTTTTTACTTAGGAAATATTTGGGGGGGGGGGCCCTAAGATAGTCCCAGCCCCTAAAATAAAAACAAGTGGGGGCTCAAGTCCCTCCCAGCCCTCCTGTTCCAGTGCCCCTGCTGTCACGTGATTAAAAATATGGACGGTGTGGACGCGAATTGAATTTCTAAGCCCAAAGGACCACGAGCCTACGGATACGGACTCTGTAGAAAGGGCCTTAGTTGGGCCAAGGCCAGACTTAGGCATTTAACTGCGACCTTATTTCAGTTATACGTTTAACTTGGGTACGATAACATCATTCAGAGCTGTTCGTGGCTGTTTCCGAGGTGTTACTCTTGTGCAGCGTTGCAGTCAAATAGCTTGGTAACATTTGATTCATTTAGTCCTATCTCAGTGGCGCCCACAGAAATTTTTCCAGGAGGGGGAGGGGCAAAATATATTCCAACACCACACAGACACACACACACCACGTGCGTGCACTGCGGGCACTGGCACTATACTGGCAGTGTAAAGATACTAAAACCATAGAAATAGCAAAGAACAGGGTTTTGTTTCAACCTGAATACAATTTGTAAACTTGAAAAAAAACTCCCATGGCCTTGGCGAAGATAGTGCCAACATTTGCAGATAAAAGGTGTCATGTAGTCAGCACAACGAACCCTTCAGTCGTTAATATCAGTTTTATAGACCGAAGCTGCTACTTATTTATTCAAGTAGCTTCACAAGTAGCCTCACAAAATTGAGTCTTACCCTCGTTCTAGACCCATTGCTTCATAAAAAAAATCTGGAAGCGCCGGGGATCGAGACCAGGACTTCTAGATCTTTATCCTTGAACTCTGAACCACAGAGGCGATAGCTCCTCAACTTCAAAAATTTAAATTTCATACATTTAAAATAAAATAAAAATTTATTTCTATTCATAGCTCTATAAATAATTTGTGTATCATAAATATGACCTTAAATTTGGACATTTGGTGACATTATCTAAAGGAATTAAGTATATTAACTGGAGCGTAAATGATACACCTATGTGGTGTTACGCGGAAGCGACATTTGTATCATTAAAATAATAAGCCTATTAGTATCGTTATCTGCGTTTCTTTAATCCTCTAAAGCGCGATAGAAACAGTAGAACCATTGTTTAGTCAGTTTTATCGATACAGGAGTGACACAACTAGAGCAGAGGAAGAACAAAGTGTATACAAACCAATTATCATAGGAAGGACCTTATCTGACTGGCGATGGGAAAAATACTAGATTTACTTTCATGTATCCATACGCCAAGTCATTAGATCTGCCGATGTATTTTATTATATATATATATTATCAATATCTGTAAAATACCAATATCAATGCTGACTGCAATAAAATAAGTTTTGAGGAATGCCAGGCCTCCACCGTGGTTCGGATTCCACGTTAAACTGTAGGTCCTCCATTTCATCTCACAATCACCCTACTATTACACATTAGCGTAAGTGCGTATAACCCGAACGGGTAGTAAGACGCGGTGCTAATAATAATAATAATAATAATAAAAATAAGTTTTGAATTTTTTGAAAGGTCTTTCCTATGAAAATGGGACCGTTACTGCATTCTAACTCGAATAGTTTGGACAAACAGTCCAATTTTCATAGTAAGAGAATTTTAGAAAATACAATTATAATTTTTTGCCGTTAACATCATTATAATTTTAGTGTAATTTTACCCGCCTCGGTGGCGTAGTTGGCTAACGCGCTAGTCGTGTTGAGTCAGACCACCGAGGACGGGGAGCTCGAGGTTCGAATCTCGGTCGGGTGAACTGAGGGTGGTTTTTCCTAAAATGGTTTTCCACTCTCCCTCCACGCAAATGCGGGTTCACTTCCTCTAAATTCAACCTTCCCATTTCCTAATCCATTAGTGTAATTAGTACTTAAGCGTATAACCCGACCGGCTAGTAAAACGCGGTGCTAAAATTACATTAAATTAGTGTAATTTTATAGTTACTAATAATATATATCTAAAGTGACAGCTGTAGATCACACAACTTGACGTATGAATACTTGAAACGTAACGTTTCTAGTAACGTTTCTAGCTGTCAGATAAGGTTATTACTAGGGAAATTGAAAGTTGGACAGTATAATTCATACAATTCCTATCCGATTTCTTTCATCCAATCAATCCAACTAGTCGAGATATCATAAATCCCCTTTTTTATTCCCTTATTTTAAAAAGTTCACCGGATAAGCTTAATTTTTTTTCATTTGATTAAATATTAATTTAAAACGGATTTTTAAAACTGTCAGAGCACATCAGTACAATATAAAAGGGTTTTATGAAGTGACGTTGAAAAAAAAATTATCCCAATCTTCAATAGTAAATTATTAACGAGAATAAAATTAATATTTACTTTTAGAATGAGATTCTCGGTATTTTATTTAATTTCCTTTAAGCCCGCTTCGGTGAGCGAATGATCTAAAGAAGACGTGTCAAAACTCGTTTGGTCATATTAAGAGCCACATTGAACATTTAAAAATAAAGATCTGAGTTGTCATTTCTCTGAAGTAAAAATAGTTCCAACTAAATATCTTTTAGTACAATAATTTTTGGGTAGTTATCATTTTTAAGGAAAGAATCACCCAGCGCGGTAACTCATGGTGTCACCCCCCCCCCTCCCCCATGGAACTATTTCCGTACCAGACTATACAGAAGACTTAGTAATGTTTTTTGTACTAATGTTACTCATAAATCGTAATTCCCGTGCATCACTGAAAGTAATGACAATCGTCGTGACATAAACAACTTGCAAAATTAAAATTACACCTTTAAATTACAATATCATTCTCATAAGCGAAGTGTATTTACATTTACATAGTTGCATGTGGCCAAATTGAGAATTCGGTAGGGAAAAAATATAATTCGAAGTAAAAACATCAAAATTAGGTTCATTTTAACTTGCTAAACTTCGCCGTTAAATGAGATACATTTAAAAATAAATGGTACGGGACACCGCACAGACTTTCTCTCTCTTTCTATAAACTCGTAAGATTTCTGAACGGAATAATGTACATTGTATCATCACCACTCCACATAAGAACACGCATAAAATAATATACAATGATATATAATCAATGAGAAAAGAGGCGCATCTTTGTCCACCTAAGAGCATTTCAAACAGTTTAATGTCTTCCACAAGGGTCAACACTTCGTATTAAAATTTCGATTTCTGGTTAAAATTTTAACATTTATAAGGTGTTGCAGATCTTCAAGTCATCGCATTGATATTTAATTATTCATTTATACATTTTGACCAATAAAAAATGTAAATATTGACTATTGAGTCTAAAATGGAGATAAATCATTGCTATGCAAACATTTATCCTAAGAGATTTAAAGAAAAATACCATACTTTTTTAGATACTTATATTTAATTACTCTATGGCATTGGAGAATGAAAGTTAAGACTTAAGTAGTATATGTTTACAACTAAAGCTCACAAAATTGTATTAATATATTTGCAAATATCTCAGAAACTGCTGCTTTTATAAAAATATATGTCAAATAAAAGTTTTTTATTTCTAATAGTCCTACAATTTTGCAATGATAAATTGTTTAGTTTCTCCAATAGTTGTGGAGATACGGAAATTAACGCTTCTGTAATGTACCCTAAAAATCATTTTCATAGGAAAATGAAAATAGCCAGTTTATTTATAATCTTAATCAACGCCTAGATACGAATTTTAATCAAAATCGTTTGAGCATATTTTGAGAAAACCAAATTTTTCTCTTTTCGCCCTTCAGTAAACTACCCTTAATTTTAAGTTTTTATAGACACACAGACAGACGGCATTGCAAAGACTATTTTTTAGGGTTGTGGGGGTCATGAGACGTCGACATCCATTAACATTTCAGGTTAGTTTTTTTTTACGGTCGCAATACTTAAACTTTAATGTCCAAAAAGTTAAAAAATTCATATAATTGCGTATAGATTGAAAGTTAATGATTTTATAAAAATATGTTTCGTATAAAATATCTGTATTATAAATATATATACATATTTGTAATGCTAAGTAATTTCATATCTCAAATAGTTTCGGAGCTATTTAAAAAAATGTTAATTGACGCATCAGACCGGAGCCCTTAAAGCCATTTTGCCGAAATATTGAGGGTAGCCATTTTGTTTGTAATATTTATTAATGTTTATAAATGAAATTTAATCAAAATCGTTAGAGCCGATTTTGAGAAAATCGACTTTTTCTCTTTTTGCCCTTCAGTAAACTACCCTTAATTTTAAGTTTTAATAGACACACAGACAGACGGCATTGCAAAGACTATTTTTTAGGGTTCGGGGGGTCATGAGTCGTCGAAATCCATCAACATTTCAGGTTAGTTTTTTTTACGATCGCAATACTTAAGCTTTAATGTCCAAAAAGCTAAAAATGTATATATAATTGCGTATAGATTGAAAATTATTGATTTTATAAAAATATGTTTCGAATAAAATATTTGTATTATAAATACATATACATATTCGTAATGCTAAGTAATTTCATATCTCAAATAGTTTCGGAGCTATTATAAAAAATGTTAATTTACGCATCAGACCGGAGCCCTTAAAGCCATTTTGCCGAAATATTGAGAGTAGCCATTTTGTTTGGAATATTTATTAATGTTTATAAATGAAATTTAATCAAAATCGTTAGAGCCGATTTTGAGAAAATCAACTTTTTCTCTTTTTTCCCTTCAGTAAACTACCCTTAATTTTAGGGGTAGATATCCAATTCCAAAAACCCCTCGGGGCAACCCTATGAAAACCCTAGATATAAAGTTTCAGCTCAATCGGTAAAATAGTTTAGGCTCTAGTTGGAGGTACAGACAGACAGACAGACGGACGGAAATTCAAAAACCACTTTTTCGGATTCAGGAAGTCATGAAACGTCAAAATTCATCAAAATCTCGAGTTCGATTTTTTTGACGATCACCATACTTTCTCTACCTGTAAGATAGAGAGAAAGTAAAAATTAGGTTTGTATAATTAATAACGGCCCAAATAATGTAGATGTTGTTGATCAAATGCATATTGTAATATACTCAAAATATTGTATCTAAAATACCAGAAAATTTGACAAACTCTGTGACTTTAGAAACACCAGCAACAACGAGAACAACAGCGCGTGCTTGTAGCGCATGGAGACGAAATTAGAAGCGTCATTTTAATTGGTTAATAAAGACAACTCTTACTGGAGCGCATGCGCATTAGAAGGTTCAAAAAGTAAATTAGCAGAGAGTTGTCTTTGTAGGTATATATTGAAACAGTACATGTAAGCTGTGATTACGAAAAAGTTTTTGTTGTTTTAGCTAACTGCAGGGAACTTTTTTAAATAATAAATTACTCTACAAACAATTTGTATAGACAATCACTTTGGTGTCACCCGATGCGGTCTGCAGCCCCCTTCCCCCCCAAGTAAAGCCACTGTACCCACCCTGAACAATTTGGTAGCGATAATCATAGTCGAGAAGAGACCTGTATAGAAAGTTAGAACAATGATAGACTCACCTGAAGAATGTAGCTTTTTTTTAGCGCCGCGTCTCACTACCGGTTCGGGTTATACGCTTATGTGATAATCACGCTAATGGTTTTAAGGCTTAGGAAAGTAATATTTTAGAGGAAGTGTACCCATATTTGCGTGGAGGGAAAGGGAAAAACAATTTTTGTAAAACCACCCTCAGTACACCCGACCGAGATTCGAACCTCGATCTCTCCGTCATCGGCATACTAGTCTACTGGAAGAGTAGCGCGTTAGACCACGCGGCTAACGAAGTGGTTTGTAACTTTATTGAATGAGACGTCCAGTTCTTGTGAGTCAGCTTTCTTGAGGCTCTATTTTCACCATGATCGATAATTGCCACCAAACTCAAGCTTCCCATGTCTTCTTTGGTGGTGCTGAATGACAGCTCTGAAAAGTTGCCAGACCAAATTATGTATCCCTACGCCGAACCATATGATCTGCAAAAACATGTGTTTAGCAGCTGTCACTTCCGACAGTCAAAATTTAGGTATATACCTAAATGTTGACTGTCAGAAGTCAGCTGTGAGCTGTCAGTCAGCACCACCAAAGAAGCCATGGGGCTACTTTACTAAACCGTTAAAATTTGGACAAGGAATACACCAATACAACAACCGAATAAACTGAGGGCTTAGTTAAAACACAAACGTGTGGTTTCTTGGAGATTCCTAAGCCACTGCCGGTAATGGCATGTAAAAAAGTACTTTGTATTCAAGGAATTCAAAAAAACTAAAAACAAATAAATTTTCGACCAAGACTGAACATACCTCATATAAGAGATTTCTCCAAATTATGGAAAATTCCAAAATATCCCATTCCAAAATATTGTGTTTCCTCAACTTTTATGAAAAGAATAATACGGTCGCATTGCATGATGGTTTATCATTTCGTCAAACAAAATGATGGATAGAGCCACGAGTGTGACATGCCTGGTATAAGGTGTCATTCTTGCCAGACTACTGATGACAGGGAGATCGGGGTTCGAATCCCGGTCGGGTGCACTGAAGGTGTTTTTTTTTCCTAAATATATTTCCACCCTCTCCCTCCACACCAATGAGGGTACACTTCCTCATCCCTAACTTCTTAGCGTAATTAATGCATGTGGGTAAGACCTCAATAGATGGTTAGATGCGGGATAAAACAAATATATTTTAATATCAATCAAGAAATATATCAAATTAAAGTTTAACCTTGAAATGGTCCGTTAAGTAAAGCCTCTGTATTGTTTGGTCAGAGTTCCTGGCTACAAATACAGAAGTCCCGGGCTCGATCCCCAACGCTTCCAGATTTTCTGTGAAACAGTGGTTCTGTCAGCTCAACCTCTTGAGCACAAATGAGGATTTACTTGAATAAATAAGTAGCGGTTCCCGTCAAGAAAACTGAGATTAACGGGTGGAGGGTTCATTGTGCTGACCACATGACACCCTCTATCCACTAATGTTGGCACTATCTTAGCCAACAGACTGCGGCCGCTCGGTCGATTTAGCTCGACTGCGGGCTGACCCCCTGGAGTTAATAGTCTGTTAAGTGTATACCTCTACAGTCCAAACCTTATATAAAGCGTATTTTAGAAAATACAAACATATTTTTAAAGGGAAAAATTGAAACATTTTACTATTTTATTAATGAAGGATTTGATCCATTTATTATCATGATGGATTAAATAGCAAAGCTATTATATTTGTTAGTTATGCTAAATATTAAGTTTTTTAGATGGGAAAATGACACCTGGACACGGAAATCGAACCCGGGACCTTTGGCTTTGTATGCAATGCTCTAACCACTGGGCTGTAGGTACTGATAAATCTATTAAAAGTGACTGGTGCAGATCATATGAATATCTTAAGAATATGTGAAAGTCAATCTAGTTAACTTTTCTAGCTATCAGTTAGGTTCTTCCGGTGAAAATTGGACTTTAGTTTGGGTGCTAAGCGGTTTCATAGCGAAGCGTGTTGCCAGGGTAAGCAGACTTGTTAAAAACTGTACCTGTGATGTGTTCTCACGACCTCTGTACCCCATTTGACCATTCATACATAGATTCTGCTCTACATACATCACATTTAAGGGTATTTCCGTTAATAGCTATCCGACGAGTGTCTTATAACTGAGTGATGAGATACATTCACAGGTACAGTTTAAGCTAACTCTGATTACCCTGGCAAGACGCCACTCCACGACACTGGTGCTAGTGTCTAGAGCTTTGTAGGTTGTATGTTTGAAAGCTTATACGGGAAACTTAAAGTATATTTTCTGCACACAAAAAATTATTATTACAGCATACGACAAATTCGTAGCGAGGCACTTATAGTTGAATCCCCCCCTCACCTCTAATCAAAGGGTAGTTACTACTGGCCGAGAGAGGAATCTATGACATTAGAAAACTGGGGTAGGCAGCCTTTAGTTGCACCAGAGACCGGTATATATTCCTTATCACTGAGCGTCGGAAGTCAACAATTAGGAAAGTTAGGGCCATATGTTTTTATTTAAAAACTAAGGGTACTTTTTTTTAGTGTGTGTGATTTGGCTCTTACTACCCATCCAGACTATTCACATATTTATACTGATGCAACCCGCTTCGGTGGTCAAATGGTCTTAACTCACGACCCACGGGCTGCATGAGGGCCTCTACATGATTTTGTGCGTCCCGCGGACCTTAAGATGAACCAACGTGCAATGTTACCCTTTTATTTTATTTTATGAAAGTTCAGGGAACACAACATTTGAAAAACCTGCTCCGGTGGCCGCATGGTCTAAGGCGTCGCTCTCGTTTAAGACTAGACCACCGATGGCAGGGAGATCGGGGTTTGAATCCTAGTCGGGTGTACTGAGGGTGGTTTTTTCTAAATAGTTTTCTACTCTCCCTCCATGCAAGTTTGAGTACACTTACTTTAAAAATATTCAAACTTCCTAATCCATAATTCATTAACATAATTAGTACATATGTGTATAGCTTGAACAGAGAGTAAAACGCGGTGCTGAAAAAAAAAAACGGGGAGTTTGAAATAGATTGTGGAAATCTGGAATGTGAGGTTGGTTCATGGTTGGATCCTCAACAGTTCCACCGTCAGCTGTAAAGCCTAGACAGCAGTGAAGAGACGTACTAGGGAAATGAGGAGTGCAGTAGGTAGTTCCTGTTGCTATCCTCACTGAGCCAGAAGGTTCTATTACACATCAGTCTGTCAAGACTCTACAAGAGACACCTTCACTCCATTCATCACAAGGACTGGCTGTATATTGAATGTTATTACTAGTATCTGTCACACATCTGTCACTTTCATATTTGTCAGAACCATAAGTGAGAGTGAGACAGATCAATGAAAGTAACAGCTTGTTCTAGCCCATACCAAAGATATTGTAAACATTATATCTGACCAGAGATGAGCCTGGACTAAATTTCTAAAAATTGTTCAATTCGTGCACCAAATTTACAATGTTTAGAAGCACATACTTATGTTTAATTGTTTTTCTCTCATAAAAGTGAATGAAACACCCAAAAGAGCTTCGCTTACAGACACTCTTTTGTCAATAATAAAAGTGATTCTGGCACAAGATTTAAAACCCAATATTTTCGATACTGTTACAAAAAAAGTTACTAGTTTTTTGGTAAATAAACAGGGTTATTATTATGGTTTTATACAAGGGCATACTTCTTTGTGTATGAATATGTTGAAATTATTTTTAACTAAGATGATGGCCATATTATGTATTTATTTTAAATGTGGCTCCCTGAGGATTTTCAATTATCAATGTGGCCCTTACGATCAAACGAGTTTGACACCCTGGTCTATGGTGTCAGTCCCACAATATACTGGACTGTCAGTGATAGGGACATCAGGGTTTGAGTCTCGGCCCTCTTGTACCAAGGGTGTTTCTTCCTAAATTCTCATTCTCCTTCTATGCAAAAGTGGATACATTTCTTCACCAACTATACCTTTACCATACTTATTACAATAGCTTAGTTAAAGTATGCATACAACCTGAATGAGAATAAGATAAAGTGAAAAAAACCTCTTTAAATTGACCCGGTTCATTTGAGAAGCGACACATCCTTGATGACATTTACCCTCCGTGTCTGATTTGCTACAATTTAATTCACTGCAATATTTAGGTTATCTGACTGTAGCCTGAGGGCAGTGAACCCTTACCCTGCTGCTGTTAATTTGTATCCTCATTGTTGGGTGTTTGGATTATTGATCTGTGGTGGAGTCAGCCGACCCTCGTATAGTAACATAGCCTGACCTAGCAAACACTCGCACAGGACCATGTTGTCTAATCATACGACCACCCATTGTGGAGAAAGTTATGCCACCACCAACAGTATGGTCAGTCGACCAGAAGCTAAACCTTGTCTTGTTAATTGTGAGGTCAGGATACTAGTAAGTCAACCGCAATCTATAGTGCAGCGTACCGATATGTTCAGGTGATTCTGGCTAACGATCTGATGGTAATCAAGCAATGCAGTCTTTGTGTGTTGGTGAAGTGTGATTAGTTGCAAGGCAACAATGGCTTGAGGGACAAGGAGAATTAAACATTGCCAAGACAAAACATGTTATAAACAGGTTCAAAGTGTCACATAACTAAACCAGCAGTGGCGTATTCTCTGGGTATGCTTGCTAGTCCTGCGCCGCATATCCATGATTATATGGACTAGTTTCTAAATTCAATGTTGTTTGTGCAAAATGAGTAAATAGTAATGTTTAAATTGTGAATAAATATACATGTAATAATGCATCTATATATTATTAATTTGTAAACTAATATTGGTTCGTATTCCAAGAATATTGTGTCTTAACTAATTATTCCTCCAAAAGGGTCTACCTACCCATCTTGTGAAGCTCAGGACCTGCTGATTGAAAATAGCAGGCAAAGCTATAGAAGTTCTAATGACCTTGACCAATGTCTGTGGATTGCAACACTCCCCCTTTCTCCTCACCTACAAACATTGGCCAATGAACTATTATGTTTACAATCCAGGGCTTGCTGAATACTTGCAAGCAAAACAGAGTGCCAACTGTTTGAACAAATATTCAAGAATCAAAATCACAATGATTATTTACTAAGCTAGTATAGCTCAAATAAATAAAATAAATGCAAATAATATTTGTAACATATTCATATAAACAACAAGCGTTAAACCATGCAATAATTAAATACATAATTATTTGATTATGTTTATGCATTCTAGGCACATGTATCATAATGTATTTGGCAAGCATGTTTATCACCATTTTAGAGTATACACGGGTGAAGTAGGGTTGGGAGGGTGGGGAATGAGGGGTTAATTTAACTGTAGTAGCTAGAGAGTGTTTTGGTTTTTTAGTATGAAGTATTTATGGAGTTTTAACCTTGTTCTTTTGGTTGTTGCTTATAAGTTTATAATTTTTTGCAGCATACATTATCTAATTATTAGTCATTGTGATTTTATATAATTATACATCAAGGAATCTAAAAAGTTAGGAATGTAATTTCACAGTTTCAAAATGATTGATCAGAAAAAGGTAAAATATAATTTATTTTCAGATGCAAATGTCTTATCAATAAACCAATGATGTAGCGATAGAGTAATAGGCCTAATAGGAAAAAAATCTCCCCTTTGTTACTGTTATCACAGTTTACGGATATAAGTAGATTCTGGGACATAGTTAGGATTTAATAGATAGTTTTAGGCTCATCATTATTATTGCAACGTGAGTTGGACAATCCAACTTATTCCTCCCACCAAGTTCTGATGGACACTTGATCCATGTAATACTTCATTTTACTTATATATATATATAAGTAAAATATATATATATATACTTTCTTTGCGTATTGCTACCTTTGAGCCAGACATCTTAGCTCAGTCGGCAGTTTGCCTGCCCACTGAGCTGAGGGTCCTGGGTTTGATTTCCGGCATGGTCTAAGAAATATTATTGGTAAAATTTGGATTTCCCCTCTCACGGTGATGAATTATCGGCCAGGGGGCTGAGTGTTGTGTTTGTTCTAGATTTAAGTTAAGTCGTATGCTGATATAATCACTTGGCCCAGAAAGTGCGTGCTAAATACCTCAAATAAATGAAAAATGAAAATGCTACTTATGTGTACTTTAAATTACACTCAACCAATTTAATAGTGTATGTCACTCTTATACAGTAAGGAGTGTGCTCATAACTCTTAGCCCTGACATTTTTACTTAAATCTTGTATTATTTAGGTATTGCAATGAATTACAGTGTGCTGTGTTTTGATATTCCATTACAATTTGAGTGGATGATAATCATCAGTAGTTTCACGTTTTGGTGTGTTTTGAGCATAGTTCTGGTGTACTTTTATGAAGTCAGAATATGTAATAGGCTGTAAAGGTAGATATTGAAACAAAGATATAAATAAGTCAAAAAAGAGACGAGGGGAGTTGGGAGGTGCGAAGTTTCCCAAGATAGAATGTGAGTATGGAAAAAACATAAATGTTTGAGATCCATTGTTCTAAACTAGAGGTACTCATCTTTGAATATTTCCATCTTTTGACCTTCTTGGCCAACGGTGGTTAACAATCTTTGACCCCCGAATCCTCCCTGCAGCTTTTAGAGTATAGCATACCTATTAATTTTCTCAGAATACGCCACTGTAAACCAGTAACCACAAATGGGTAATTTCAGTCACTGTGACACTTTAAATGCATCTTGATATAGTTTGTTATTAATTAAGCCTGTGTTAACCCAAGATTTTCAATTTCAAATAAAATATTATTGAATAGTTTAAAATGAAAATATTTAAAATCCAATTTGAACTTTTTTATAATTAGGCTAACATGTTTAGAATCCAATTCAAATAGGATATTTTATAATTAGTATTTTTAGAATCCAAATGAATAGAATGTTTTATAGTGAACATGTTCCATATACAACTATATTGAATGTTTTATAATGAACATTTTTCAAATACAATCTAAATTGAATGTTTTATAATAAACGTCTTTCAAATACAATACAAATTGAATGCTTTATAATGAACCTAAAAGTTAATTGACGCACTTACAAAAGTATGCCACCTATCCTCATCTTGAGCTAGTTCATCCAGTCCCCCTCATTACAATCCATCTCTTTCAGGTCCATTATAATGTTATCCTCCTTTCTAGATATTTCTAAGGTTCTAGAATCTCATATTCGCACTGCATGTCCTGCCCGTTGTAATCCGTGAGATTTGATTATTCAGTGTCTTGTGATAAGTACAGGGTATGTAACTCATCATTATGCGACCTCCTCCAATTCCCAGTAGCATCCTCCCTTTTCAGACCAAATATCTTCCTAAGCACCTTGTTTGCGAACATCCTAAATTTGTTTTCGTCGTGTAAAGTGAGAGATCCTGTTTCACACCCATAGAGAACTAGTAAAATTATTGTTTTATATATGGTGAGTTTTACATTCCTTAAAAGCAGTCTTAAAAGCAGGCGAGATGTCAACTTACTGACCAAGTAATAGCTCTAATATTAATGTTAAAACTGATAATAAAGAAATTTACTTAAAATTATAACAATAAATAAGGAAAACACATTCAATGCAGATTTTTATTTACTAAAACAAAAATAAAAGGTTGATTTTTTTTTAATCATACAAGAAAAAATCATTCTTGAACACCCCCCACCCCCTCCCCCAAAAAACACACAAAATATTGCCCACATAAAATATGTGATAAAAATTCTTTGGTAAAAGGAACTTTATCTAACTGTCACTGCCCAAATCAAATCAACTTTTAGTATCAATTCCATTCTGTTTAAAAGAAAAAACTCTCAATGACATGAAATAACCAGAAACAATAAGGATAGTAATAGAAATCAACATAAACAAATATAATGAATAAATAAAAAAAAAAGTAAAACCTATGCAACATATTATCGCAATCAAATCAGTGCATAACTGAGTGTTACCAACATTTTAATATATTACAACGAAACACATTTCTTGCAACAGACATTTACATTTTGAATATACATTAATAGGTAGAGCTTTGGCACAAATTTTTGATAGTATGTTCGATCTTACTGACTAGTTCATACAGTCAATCTACTCATCATCATCATGATCAACTGTTTCCAGCCTTTGGCCGGGTAAGTTTAGTCAAATTCCTCCATCTTATGGAGGCCATGGGAATAAAGTTTGAGAGGAGAATAAAGTTTGGAGGAGAATGATATATGAGACAAGGAGAAACATGATTAGGAATGAACTTGTCTGGGAAAGAGTGGGTGTAGAGAGGGAGTACACAAGATAGTAGAGGAAGCAAGAATTGAGATCATAAGGTCATGTAATGAGGATGTAAAGAAAAAAAAAGTGAAATACCAAAGAGAATGTAGGAGATGAAGTATGTAGGGAAAATACCACAAAAGAGATGAAGAAAGAGATGAAAAGAGCAGATGGCAATAAGTGTGTGAGTGAGAGGAGAAGAATGGAAAAAAATAAGGAGAAAAAATGGTGGAAAATAAAATAATTTACTAAAGATGTCAAATTTGATTCCTTAAATTCTTACTGGTGTCCAAATAATCTAGAATCGATCTTAATACCACAATTTTCGATACCTCAATTCTTAGCTTTCAAATATCAATAAATGAAAGTTCTGGTATTTAAGGCCATTTTTATTTAATTTTAACTTGAACATGATATGTTTTGAGGAGAAATTTCTGTGATTTCTGAAACTTACAATTCATAGTTTAGAACAATATTTTGTTGGAAACCTTAAACAATATTATCACGGCTATGTCAACCAATTCAGCCTTTTTATTAAAATTCTACTACAAAAACCCTGTAACACTTCAATAAAAGTATTAAACTTTATTATTTAACAATGCAAGTTTTGTAAAAAAAATTTGTAACAATTTTTTTTAAGAACTATATTATTATTTATTAGCACCGCGTCTTACTACCCGTTCGGGTTATACGCACTTACGTTAATGTGCAATGGTAGGGTGATTGTGAGATGAAATGGAGGACCTACAGTTTAACGTG
Organism: Timema podura; assembly: GCA_033556935.1. Lineage (NCBI taxonomy): Eukaryota > Metazoa > Arthropoda > Insecta > Phasmatodea > Timematidae > Timema > Timema podura. The sequence continues at coordinate 42,347,446 of JAVRXN010000007.1, read as the reverse complement.
GAATCCGAACCACGGTAGAGGCCTGGCATTCCTCACATTCACAAGTTGTGATTAATACACATCTTGTCAGAGGTAAAGGAAGGGTTCGGCAATCAGATAAATCTGTGCCAGGACCGAGGATTGAACCCCGGACCCTCAACACAGAAGTCTTGACACCTTACCCCTAGACCACCAGGTCACCTTAAGAACTATAAACTGTTAATTTTAGAAGGCACAGTAATTTTCCCACAAGAAATGAAATGTTCAAAATAATTCAAATATTGTATATGCAGCCAACAAAACGGTAATAATATGAATTGTGGTAATTTCTCACTGTGTTCATTATTAGTGCTTTTGCTGTTTCTGTTTAGTACCAGCAAATGGTACATGTACTCAACAAGACTTAAGTGTTCTAGTGATCTTGCATAGATCAAAGATGGCTGTATTTAGGTTGTTTTTTTTACTACATACCTTTGTTATTTTTTTAAATACAATTATGTTATAATACTGCATATAAATAAATAACACATTATTAATTAAGGTATTTTTGTGTCTTTTCAGTAAATATTGGACCTGTAATTGCTTCAAACCTTGACTTGGCTTGGAAAATAATATCAGCTTCAACTTGGTTTCGAAAAAAAAATTTCGGCTATCATGAAAATATTAACAGCTAAAATATTCAATGTTCTATTATAAGCTATACCATGGTGTAATAATGAAAGGTAAGCTTGATACCTTACAGGGAAAACAAATAGTAAATTACAAATCAATATTCTTATGCAAAAAATCTGAAGTAAATGAATTGTAAGTTGTGATAATTTATCAGATTAAAATGAAAGATTTCAAACAATTGTGTAATAAAACATGTTCTAGGGTTATTTGTAATAAAGCACTAGGCTAAGTAATAGTTAAAATTTGGAGTGATAGCCAGCACACTTACCTTGGTACCTTGGAGTAGAGATTGTTTAGATAGAACACTAAAAAAAACACCCACACATTTTTAAGGACAAGCTTTCACTGTCACAGACAGCTCCATCAGGTCGAGAGAGTAGACTCACTCCAATATCACCAAGTAGGTGTGCTGGTTAGCCCTCTTAATTAAAACATCCTATGTTATCTTAAAGTATAACATTTATAAATAAGCACAATATGATTTATTTTCAATAATAGACCACTTAACCAAAAAAATATTTTGAACACCAATTCAGCTTCGAGAATATTTCATAAATATTTAAGTTTGCTTCAAATAGAAAAAGTGGACTTTGTACACCCCTATTAATTATAAATAGGTTTTTGGCTATAATATCAGTCTGTACCTATATCAGTAAAATCTATAATCTTTTACATGAGAGAATGTACTGGAAAGAGTGTTAGTAACAAAGACTAAAGCAAAAATGTATTTCACACTGAAAATAGCAAAGCTAACAATTAGCACTGGTACCATGAGACAAAGAGGTAGATGTTGTCTCTTAAATAAAACAATTTCTTATAACACTTGTATCCAAGTTTTGTTTAATTAAAACTCTTCTTAAAGGAATGTGAAACATTAAAAACAACTTCCTAAAAAAGCGGAATCAAACACACGTTATGCTCTCATTTTTTTACACTCGTTACTGTTTCCAGGCTGTGGCCTGGGTCAGTTTTTTTTATTCAAGTCATAAATTTTCTGCTACCGGCTGGCTAGACCTGTCATAGCTTCATATGCCTTATAATCTAACTTTAGAATAGGACAGGCACAATATCTAGTCCCCAGCCATTAATTTATCAATGTGAAAGGGTAAACCCACATTTCACATTACTTTATCAATGTGAAAGTGTAAACCACATTTCACCATTGATAAATTTTTGGCCATGCCGGGAATCAAACCCAGAGCCTTTATCTCAGTAGGCATACACGCTACCAACTGAGCTAAAGTGTTGGATAAGTTATACTCTCTTTGATGTATAATTAATAGTACTAGAATATTTAATTATTTATTATATTAATACAAGAAATATTTATTCATTGTAGGTCACTCATGTAGATTTCAAAATTATAGGTACTCCCAAATAAGTTAAACAGTTAAACCCTTTAATTGTAAATCAATTCTTAATCTAATATTAAAATTAATAAGTTCAACGAGCAAAAGACAAGCCACCACTTTCAGTGACAAAGAATTATTGGAGGGTCAAAGGGTGGTCAAACTCAAATATAGTTTGTCCGTCGCACAAATATACCAAGAATTAATTTAATAAAACACAAACATGTTCTAAGACCTCACTCTCACAATAGACTGGACCGTGTATTACGGAGAGATTGGGGATTCAAATACCAGTCGAGTTTACTGAGGGAGGTTTTTTCCTAAATGATTTCCCCCTCCCCCTCCAAACAAATGCTAGTACAATTCCTTCAAATTAAATATTCTTGATCCCTAACACATTAGCATAATTAGCTCATACATAGATAGCACAAACGGTTCATACAATATAATGACAAAAAAATTAGAAACATTCTTTTTAAAAAAATTAAAACTCATGTTGGAAATATATTGTGCAGTGTGCAAGAAACCATAAAAATAAACCTGATTAACTTGAGTCAGTTCTCACAATCATTAAGACTTTAATAAAAAATAGTTTAGTATTTTGATTAAATAGTGAATCTTTTTTTTTAATATCACAAATATTAAGGCGGATACATAGTACATTTGAAACTAATTATAATATCCCTCGATAATATGTTTTGTAGGGGTGTGCAAAGCTTTGAAACGTTGACATTTCTTCAAAACAGACATTAAACTCAACTTTACTTAGAAAAAATTCAGGCTTCGACAATTGAAAGTTAAAATACCCGATTTATGGTCAATTATTGCCACTCCTGAGCTGTATTTATATATATGTGTTACAAATCAATATTTATATGACCCGCTTCAGTGGCCACGTGGTCTGAGACCACATTAGACTAGACTGCCAATGATGAGGAGATCGAGATTCGAATAGTGGTTGGGTGTAATAAGGGTGGTCTTTCCAAAATGGCTTTCCACTCTCCCTCCACACAAACGAAGTACACTTCCTGTATAACATTCCTTCTCCCTAATACCATTGGTGTAAATAAGGGATTCGGGACAAAAACATGATAGCACTCATTTGATGAAAAAATGTTTTAGCAGTGATTTCTGGTAGCTTATATCTTGGAGTGTAAGTTGTTTTTATCTAGGCAAAACCTTGGTGATAACTAGTAATGAAAAACATATTGTATATTTTGTATAGCTAGTTTTACAGATTTCATTGAAGTGGAGAGGGAATGTGGAAAACCATTATGGAAAAATACCACCCTCATTACACCCCATCGAGATTCAAACCTCGATCTCCCTGTCATCGGTAATCTAGTCTTTGCGAGAGTAGTGCTTAGATCATGCTCAAACCAAAGCGGGTCGAAGTAATTGAATTGTAAATTGTGATCATAGCTTGATTTATCAGTTTAAAGCAAAATATTACAAACAATTGTGCAATAAAACATTTTTCCAAGTAATTTTAGTGCTTAAAGTTATATGAATAATTACAATATAATATTTTTTCAAGCAGAAAACACTAACAAAATTATTCAAACTTCAATTCAAGTTCCCTTTGAAATGAAAAAAAGTGGACTTGGTACACCCCTACTGCTTTGGCTATAATCCCCCAGAGTAAAATAAAACTGGCTATTTCAGTAAATGTCCCACAGCATCACATACCAATATATTCACCTCATATTCAATTAAAATAGTACCAGTGGAGATGATGCATATCTATGGTGCAAACACAGTTTTAAAAATCAACAGGTAGTCAGACGTATAAAATACTACACTTCTGACAGAACTGGATGGCTACTAGTGGGAAACAGCATTGTCATTCGCTTGTTTTCATGGCATAAATCTTCCCTTAAATGTATGACAAATTTTGCAACGCTGGTTCGTTAATGTTGCCAGTAGTTCCTTATCCCCCCAGCACACCACCTTCAGACATAACTTAAAGAAAGGAGACTTGGCAACATCTAGCCGAGAGAAAAAGATCTACTATTTTCTCCAGTTGTCTCAGCGCAGATACTGTATTCAGTGTGTATTTAAATATCAATATTAAGTTTGGTATATTTAAATATTGATTATTTCATAAACTTTTATACATTTAAAAATTGTTTACTAAGATGTGCATTAAATACCATTTATAGAGGTTGCACTTGACAAAATCAGATTGCCAATATTACTAATTTAAATAATAAATGTTAGTTTGTAATTAAATTTGATATTAGAGATGGGACACTCAAATCCTATGGTATTCAATAGAGTCAAGGTTTGTAAAAATCTCCAAAAAAAATTCTCGAACACAATAATTATGAAGATCTTGACTGCAAATAACAATTTTAAGACATTGGTAAAAGGAATTATATAGACTTATGTAATTGGGAGAGTACTAAAATCACAAAAAAAGGGACAAAATTGTATCAAAATAATTAATTTAATTAAAAAAAGTGTTCGCTCTGTTGTTTATGAAGTAATAAGACATGCGAAACATAATAGTATGTCAGTGTCCTTAAACATATTTTTTAAATTAAATTTTAAATATTTTCACTTTAAATAAAATTGTAAATAGTTAAAGATTCACCAGCCTCAGTGGTGTAGTTGGCTAACGCACTAGATTCGTGTTGATCTAGACCGTCGAGGACAGGGAGATCGAGGTTCGAATCTCGGTCGGGTGAACTGGGGGTGATTTATCCTAAATGATTTTTCGCTCTCCCTCCATGCAAATGCAGGTTCACTTCCTCTAATTCAACCATCCTAATTCCTAATCCATTAGCATAATTAGTACTTAAGTTATTAACCCGAACGAGTAGTAAGCGGTGCTAAATAAAAAAAGTTAAAGATTTGATGATTCAAAAGAAAATTTTTAGACTCGGATTCGAGAAACATAGGATTCAACCCCGCTCTATTTGATATAGTTTTTGAAAAATAGCAATGTCGTAATTTAAATAATAAAAGTAGAGTACTGCTTCCCTTAGCTACCTAAGATAAGTGAAAATGATTTTGATCGTTTTAACTATGGATGTGCGAGAACCATTGTTTCAATTCGAGGTGAGAATATAAAAAGGTAACGAGAAGAGAAAACATCCTTTGAAAGTAAAAAAAATTAGATTATGTTTATTAAAGTAAATATATAGTTTATAGAGTTCCTTTTTGACATTTGAGCTGGTGCTTGATTTAGATTGTCTTATAAATAGTTCATTCAAACATTTGAGATAACTAATACACATTTTAAATGCAATTAATAAAATAGTGATAGGTAGTTACAATGAATACTATTTATAATTTAATTCTGTAGTGTAACAGCTTATATCATCAAAGTTTGTTATTGAAAAACAATATTTATAACCAAAACATTTCTTAATGAAGGCTGTTTTGGGGGGAGGGGCGGGATGCGGCCTATTTTTGGGTGATTACGGTATTATAGGAAATAATAAATTCCCAATTTGGTTTTATAGTTTCTTAGGACCATTATTTGCTTCTTTTTTTTAATTTCTCAAATTTTCGAAATTCATTTTTAGCTTTCGAAATGAGATCAAGATATTATTTTTACTTTCTCTCTATCTTACAGGTAGAGAAAGTATGGTGATCGTCAAAAAAATCGAACTCGAGATTTTGATGAATTTTGACGTTTCATGACTCCCTGAATCCAAAAAAGTGGTTTTTGAATTTCCGTCTGTCTGTCTGTACCTCCAACTAGAGCCTAAACTATTTTACCGATTGAGCTGAAACTTCATATCTAGGGTTTTCATAGGGTTGCCCCGAGGGGTTTTTGGAATTGGATATCCACCCCTAAAATTAAGGGTAGTTTACTGAAGGGAAAAAAGAGAAAAAGTCGATTTTCTCAAAATCGGCTCTAACGATTTTGATTAAATTTCATTTATGAACATTAATAAATATTCCAAACAAAATGGCTACTCTCAATATTTCGGCAAAATGGCTTTAAGGGCTCCGGTCTGATGCGTAAATTAACATTTTTTATAATAGCTCCGAAACTATTTGAGATATGAAACTACTTAGCAATACAAATATGTATATATATTTATAATACAAATATTTTATTCAAAACATATTTTTATAAAAACAATAATTTTCAATCTATACGCAATTATATATATATTTTTAACTTTTTGGACATTAAAGCTTAAGTATTGCGATCGTGAAAAAAACTAACCTGAAATGTTGATGGATGTCGACGTCTCATGACCCCCTGAACCCTAAAAAATAGTCTTTGCAATGCCGTCTGTCTGTGTGTCTATAAAAACTTAAAATTAAGGGTAGTTTACTGAAGGGCGAAAAGAGAAAAATTTGGTTTTCTCAAAATTTGCTCAAACGATTTTGATTAAAATTCGTATCTAGGCGTTGATTAAGATTATAAATAAACTGGCTATTTTCATTTTCCTATGAAAATGATTTTTAGGGTACTTTACAGAAGCGTTAATTTCCGTATCTCCACAACTATTTGAGAAACTAAACAACTTATCATTGCAAAATTGTAGGACTATTAGAAATAAAAAACTTTTATTTGACATATATTTTTATAAAAGCAACAGTTTCTGAGATATTTGCAAATATATTAATACCATTTTGTGAGCTTTAGTTGTAAACATATACTACTTAAGTCTTAACGCAATAATTCTCCAATGCCATAGAGTAATTAAATATAAGTATCTAAAAAAGTATGTTATTTTTCCTTAAAGCTTTTAGGAGAAATGTTTGCATAGCAATGATCTATCTCCATTTTAGACTCAATAGTCAATATTTACATTTATTATTGGTCAAAATGTATAAATGAATAATTAAATATCAATGCGATGACTTGAAGATCTGCAACACCTTATAAAATGTTAAAATTTTAACCAGAAATAGAAATTTTAATACAAAGTGTTGACCCTTGTGGAAGACATTAAACTGTTTGAAATGCTCTTAGGTGGACAAAGATGCGCCTCTTTTCTCATTGATTCTATATCATTGTATATTATTTTATGCGTGTTCTTATGTGGAGTGGTGATTATACAATGTACATTATTCCGTTCAGAAATCTTATGAGTTTATAGAAAGAGAGAGAAAGTCTGTGCGGTGCGCCGTACCATTTATTTTCTTGAATTTTTTAGATACTTTCGAGTCTCGCCCGTCCCTAGTTTTATCCATTGTTTAACGTTGTAATTTTCTTGTACAGTACTTTATGTGTAATGAACTTTTCTTATATCAATACCATACTTGGTGGTGTGTCGTGGAGTGCTTCCAGGGCAAGCAGAGCTACTTAAAACTGTACCTTGTGATATGTTCTCACCCAATCGATCCCTATTTGACCAATCACTCATAGGGTCTGCCCTACATACCTCACATTGGAATGTGTTACTGGTTAATTCCCAGTCAAAAGGCGACCATACACAGGCGTTCATTCATTCCCACGAGAAATAATGGCGCGCTGGAACAACACAAAAGATCTCGCACAAAAGAACGGCACGGGGGGTGGGGGGGGGGGGGGAACCTCTCACCCACACACAATAAGAAGTCACCACAAGTAATCGCGTGTGATTGAATGTGACATTTTGTTACCAAGGAAAAGAATGTGTGTGTTTATGGACAAAAACTGTCATTTATAGTGTCATATGGAATCGCACAGTGTCATGTATAGATTAACAACAAGATCATGTAATCCTGTGACATTTCTAGTGGTGTGATCAGGATAATGTGAAGTGACAAGGATCATGTTTGACAGAAAAAGAAAAATATGCATTGTTGCCTTGCTGCTATTGTGAAGGGACTGGAAAAATAGGACGTTTCTTGTAAAAGAAGTGGCTAGCCGAAAGGCAAAAGCATTGTAAACATTCTTAAGCTTTTTTTGGAACGAGCCCCTCATTGACTGTAATTTTTTTGCAACAAAATCTTGGCCAGCTTTTGCGTCTACTTTGCGCTAAAATTCTACCAGAGCGTTATATCCAGAATTTTTAAATTTCTATTTACATACTCTTTAGATTTCACTTTCCATAATGCCTGTTGCACCTTATAAAGTTCTATAAATTTGGTTAAAAATTATTTGCTAGCATGACGAATGCCAGTCATGTTTCATACAATACAGTAGGTTTAAGCTTAAACACTTGCAGAGTAATCACAGTTCTAGCAAAAGCACGTGGCATGGATAATTGCAATCTAAAGAGTAGAGGAAACGACACTCTACTGGAAATAACATACCAAACTTTCCCGCGCTCAATCGTGGCGCATGGAAACTTCCACCAAGACAGTCTTTCCCGTGTGATTCGAGAGATGCCATTCTTTCTCGTGGGAAAGAACGTGTGTATATGAGTGTTCTGAATGATTAAAATAATTCACAAGTACAATTTAAACCAACTCTCCTTATCTTGGCAACCAGGGAGTTCATACGTCAAGACCCCGACTCCGACTTCTTCATAAATCGCTAAAGTATATTAACTAGTAATTACAAATTTACTGTAGTAAAATGCTCCAATACAAATGACTTCATGGGAAGCTTCTTTGGCATTGTGAATGTATATTTAAATAAATTTGGCAATCCAAATTACAGATTTTGATCCAAAGTAATAAAAAAGTATAAAATAATGTTATAATATTATAAGTTTTTTTTAAGCTGAAGTCGGTATATTTAATCTACATGAATCTGAGTTTCTTGAGATAAGTTAGATTTCATTGTTTTCTAGAGCAAATCATCACTATAGAAAGTGTCAAAAACAGTTTTATTTTTAAAATTTAACTTGGAAAATAATTTTGGTGACCCATTTTTATAAGCTATAAGTAAAAAAAAAAATCAGTATTTTAATTTACATAGTTTTGAAAGTACAAATAATACTTTTTTTTAATTTGTCAAAGTAAATGACAGATTTACCATGATTGGAATACTTCTCCAAACCTGTAGAAGCTGTTAAATATGTCTGACTATAATCTGAGCGCCACCGCTCGGCTCCGTGGCAAACACGAACATATTCAAATCTTTCCCCTTTGTGGTGGAGTTTGTCTCATAGAAACTTTCTTTTAGCATCTTGATGTACGACTCCACAGTGTCCTTGGTTGTTAGGGCCACAACGCAGCCACCCCAACTAAAAACATCACACCACATAAATAACAGGGATGGAATCTTTGCATCCTTGAAGATATTTAAGATTCGAAAATTCAAGAAAATATTGGATTCCAGATTTGAAAAAAAAGTGTATATATTTTTTTCAAAGTATGAATTGCAATTAGTTTATAGTTATTCATCATCAACTGTTTTCAGCCTATGGCTGGGTCAGTTAAGTAGAATGCCAGGGTACTAACAGGGTAGTGACTCGCAATACAGGGAGTCTACCTAGTTGGTGCCGCTTAGCCTCTCCTACTCAATCCTAATGTACCCCAGGATGTGGGTAACCTGGTGGAGGGTGGGTTGAGACCCAGCGGAAACCATGTCAGGTACAGACGATAGAATATTGGTCAGGGCCAAAGCCAACAAGCTTGAAAGAGTATCTGGCTAGTTGGCTCCCAGCTGGCTGGTATGGGAGTGAGAGGGTTTGTGATTATGAGCTAAGTCATCATCAGCACCCATAGCCTCAGTTAGGGAAGTTTACCACGAAGAGAAGGTCTACCCGAGGACTTATAAGCGGCAGCCCTGCTACTTGGGTGTAGGCTACGACAGGCTTAGTGGGCCGGTGGCCGAAAACAAACTAAAATACTCGAGAAAACATAGTAAAATGCTGGAATGGAAAAACTGTTATAGAATACTAATACTTCTTAATGGTGTTTCGGTCCCAACACAATTAGGTATATGAAAAAACTTAACCAGACCCCAGAACATTACTTTAACACTGAATTTATGAATGTTATAATGAATGTTAACATTTAGTTATTATTTCTATCTTCTAGGGGTGTGCGAGTAGGAATTTTTCACTTCGAGTTGAGTTTGAATGAAAATATAGAGTTTATTTTCGAGTTTGAGTACCTAATATAGAGTAATATTTTTACCATGAATATTTCAAGTTGGATCCATTTATAGATCATAATTACAAAAATTGATTTTTAAGAATGACATTTTTTTGGTGAACAAAATTATAATCACACAAATTTGAATTTTAAATATATTCAATATAATTGTACAGTTTTTTTTAACTATGCAAAAGGAAATATTGAGGGACTCTATGTGCTATGAAATAATATCTTTAAATTGAATAAAATTAATTAAACTTTGAATTTTTTTTTTTTTAAATTATAGAAAATATCAAGTAGTCGAATTTTTCGAGTTTTGTAAAAAAACTTTGAGTCGAGTTTGACCAGTCACTAAAACTCGACTTGAAGAGTTCTTGCACACTCCTATTATTTTCTATTTTTATCTTATAATTCCTATTGGCTCTTATGTTAATAATTTTTTACAAGATTCTGATTCAAAGTTAAAATGAAGATTCATATTTATAAAATAGTGTATATGAATCAGCTCTCTCAAATAAGACAGTTTATAATTATATATGTATAACTAATAAATAATCGAAACACACAACTTTCAATAAAAGAGAACAAATACATGATGGCTTTTACAATGAAGAGGAACACAGTTCACACTTTACACTGCTGTCACTGGACCAAGAGGTGATAGTTATCTTTCAGGAAGTTGCTTTGTGCATTTTACACTCACTCCTGATGAGTTTCAGTAGAATGAAACATAAGTTGAGGGATTTATCGGTGGTGATCGATTTCCTTAAAGAGGCAGCAATGTAAAGTATGAACAACAGTAAACTCTCGATTTTCCGATGTAATTTAGGGGAGAGGAAGCACGGATAGTAAAAATCATGAATAATACAAAAAAATATTTTTCCTGTATATACTTTATATACTTAATGAATTAATGAAAGAAGTACTTTATTCACTTGTTTCCTATCTGAGGGTTGTATTAATTGCCATTACGTTTTAGTGGATGCATTAATTGTGTTTGTAAAGTGTCATCCTGCTTTTCCAAATTTGTCAGGTCAGCACACATTCCTCAGCCTTCAGTGCCTTGGCTAATGACTAGCTCTATCATCCGAGATAAGCTCTGCCTCTCCTTCTTCCTCAGCCTTCCCATCTATTTTGCTAGTCTCAGCAGCAGCGGCAGTACAGCAAGCATGTGCTTCTATTTCTTTGTCTCTGTCTGTTTGTTTCTCTCTCTCTCTCTGAGATATTTCTGCACCTGCGCACTGGTTGACAATAACAGTAGAGTGCGGTAAGACGGTGGTGTATTGTTTGTGACATATTTAAATATAGCCGCAAACCGGTTGATTTGCCCCCAGTAAATCTAGAGTCTACTGTATTTTTATCTTTTCATTGTAAAAACCATATTGTGTTCATCCCCTTTTTATGTCTATATTTTAAGTATATTTCTACTTTTAAATGAGTTAGCTAACGCAAGATGCTTGTGTCTATTCAAATTGATTATCAAGCCGGCTTAAAGTGAAGAGGTTCTTTGTGGACCATCTACTCACCCTGCTCCTGTTAGCCGACATCCTAAAGCAATGCCATCAGACAGTGCCACCAGCTTGTCAAGTTCTGGGTGACTACACTCGTACAATGTCTTCAAACTTTCATGGCTCTTTGTCATCAACTTTCCCAGCTGCTTCAAAGCTTTCTCGGCGGGCATCTGTTCTCTGCATATGCCGCAAAATATCTCCACGCGTTGCGCTTCTGTTGACAAAATATGTCAAATTAAATAGTAATAATTAATATTATTATAAAACGCATTAATGAGATTCAAATGAAATAGATTAAATATGGTCATAAAGACAGTTTTAGAAAACATATTAGTATATTGAAATGTATTATTTTAATTTAAAAATTAAAAATGGACATGAGAATCAAACACAGGACTTTTGGTTCAGTATGCCAATGCTCTTACTGCTAAGCTATCTAAGAGTTGTTCTGGTGCTGAATAATAAATAAAATAAATAATAATAGAGGGAGGGTTGAATAAATTACATCATTTGATTCCACTACACTGAACTGCACTGCACTGCACTGGTGAATTTAGATTGAAATGTTGACCATTTCAATGACACCAAAGCGTCGGTAATATGTAATGTCTCACAACATAATGGCAAGAAATGTATCAACAAATTTCCAATAAACGTCAAAGTCAGGTTTACACACCAACTAAACAAATTTTTTTTTAAGTGTATTTAATGTGCACTTTCTAATTATATCAGCATACGACTTACAAACTAATGTGACTCTAAAACATACATAAATTCATCACTGTGAGAGGGAAATTCCAATTTCACCAATGATGTTACATATGAAATAAGGTACAAGAAAGGTGGATGGATACAAACAAAAGGAAGCTAACACAATATGGCTTTTACAATGAAAAGAGGAACATGATTCACATTTTAAATTACTGCCATTGGACAAAAAGGTAATGGCTGCCTCTTAAAGAAAATCAATCGTTACTATCCAATCCTTAAACATACTGAAATATGTAACTTTTATACAATTGTAATGAGATGCCAGACATGTAATGGAGTGAATTCCAATAAAAGGCCATATGTAACAACATGATAGAAATTCATAAAGAGTTGAGTGTAAAACGTGCAGCACAACTTCCTTAAAAAGGAAACCAAAAAAACCACAAGAAGAAAAGGAAATGGGCAAAGTGACAGGAAAAATAAATAGGAACAGTTAAAAGGAACGATTAACATTGGAACGAACAGACATAGGAAATAGATAAATTGGATGTGAAAAATATATTTATACATCTTCAAAAAAAAAAATTCACCCATAGTAAATTCAACTAAATTGGCCCTTATAACCGGTATTGTATCAGCATTAAGATGAAATTTTGTGGAAGAAGTATGGAATGAAAATATGTTGTTCTAAGTTGATCATATATTTCAAATAGATTTTTTATTCAAAACATTTGAAATATATGTCCTGGATAAGTATGTAAAGCCTTACCCTTTAACATTTATTCTAAATGAGCTTTGCGGATTTCTATCTCAATTGGTAGAATAGTTGTGGTCTAAACCAAAGTTCGAGTGTTCGAATCTCTGTCAAGAAAACATTTTTCAAATCTAAGGAAGTGCTGTGTAGGGCACATTTTGTATCCATGTTTATAAGTAGTTAAACAGGAAGGGTGAAAGAGATTGTTGATTTAATGGAGGAGAGGAAGCTGGTTGTGCTTGGCATGAGTGAGACAAAGTGGAGAGGGAGTGAAGTGATAGGATTAAGAAAAAAGGAAAAGATACACGTGACATTGGATGGAGAATGATGAAGGAGAAATGGGGTTGGGTTTGTATTGAGGATAGGCTGGGAAGTAGAGATGGAGAGATTAAGTTAGAGAATAAGTGACAGAATAATGAAAATGCACATATGCGGCAGAAACATGGACAATGAATGTAAGAGAGACTAGAAAAGTGGAGATTAATTAAATTCATGGTGATCTAGTAAGGAGAGTTATGATATTAATTAACTGAAAGGAACCCCTAAGAATAGGTTATAAAGAGGTTTAAATGAATAATAAAAAAATCAGGTACATACTTATAAAGTAAAACTATAAAGTATATAAGATTACCAGGTTATACGGTGAATTGAAGAATAACCTTAGAAATATAGATCATAAAGAGCTTAAATGAAAATTGTAAGAGAATAAGTATAACATATCATTTTGTAAGACACATATTGAATAACGTATTTAAAATTGATAATAGAATCGGTTATATTTTGTGAGAGTTAAACTGGAGTAAATATAACCAGGACAGTTGAATGGGTTAAAATACATTAAACATATTAAAATTATAACAAAAGTAACAAATACATTGATATTAAGGATTACAGGTTAAAGAATTAAAAACATATAAAAATATTAGATTGGCGAATAACTGAATAAGGAATGGTAATAGTGAACTAAAGTTTTTGAGAAAGAAAACCTTGATATAAGTGACAGGGAATTATTATATAAATTTAGTTGTTAGAGATTAATAGATCATTTAACCTTGAAACATATAAAGGAGGAAGAGATTATAAAAGATTAATTGTTAACTGAAAAGTTGATTAGACGTTCCTTAACTGAATTTAGTTCCACTCCTTAAGTCTTGAACGCCAAAAGGCAGGTTGACTTGACTACATGTTTCAACGTACAAACGCCATCTTCAGGTCTTGAAAATTAGGGTCAGATGTTCTCCCTGTCACGCCAAAAGTGTGTTTTTATTCATTTAAACCTCTTTATAACCTATTCTTAGGCGTTCCTTTCAATTAATTAATAGAAAAGTGGAGGCTATGAGGATGAAGTTTTTGAGGTGCATGTTAGTTGTCACCAGAAGAGATAAGATTAGGAATGAAGATGTAAGGTTTAGAGTTGGGGTACATGAAATATTAGAGGAAGCTAGGATGAGATGGTATGGACACGTAATGAAGATGGAAGGGGAGGGGATTCCAAGAAGATTAGTGGATATGAAGTATGTAGGGAAGAGACTGCAAGGGAGACCAAGGAAGAGATCCAAACAGATAGCATCAAGTATGCAAGTGAGAGGAGGAGGGTGGAAGAGAGTGCAGGAGGAAGAATGATGAAAGGACAGAGGAAGATGGAGGCACTTTGCTAAACATACCCAGCCACAGGCTGGAAACAGTTCATGATGATGATGAAGTTACACATTCAGCATAAACATAGACATGGGAGTCTATGGTAACAAGGTTTGTGAAGAGCATACTAGTTGTCACCAGGAGAAATAGGATTGATGATGAAGTTGTCCGGGCAAAAGTTGGGGTACAGGGAAAACATGAGATAGTGGAGAAAGCCAGAGTGAGATGGCATGGTCATGTAATGATAATGGAAAAGGAGAATTATGGCGATGAAGTATTAAGGAAAAAGACAAGGAAGATCGAGAGAGATGGGAGTAGTAGATAAAAGCAAGTGTAAGAGTGAGGGAAGAAGAATGGTGGAAGGACAGAAGCTGATGGAAGCATTTTACTAAAATGACCTAGCCCCAGTCTTGAAACAGTTGTTGATGATGATGAAGTTTATGTCTGTGCGGTTTAAATTAGAGCTCACCTTGCAACACATGTAACGCTCGATCCCGAAGCTTGAATTCGTTCGTTTGCCAAATGTTTCGAGGCACAAATTTTGTATTCAGCTCAGACTCAGTGAGTCCAATAACGGTACAAATCTATAAAAGAATATTAAAATGTGAAATCGAATAAACGGATAGCGGTGTTCAAAGCTACCTAGGTTATGTAATAACTTTTGAAATTAATCACCTCATCATTCTTACCTTTTAGTAAATTGGATGTATCACTTGTATAGTAGGATTCTGTTAGGAAGGGCCTTTAAGAAAATACAAACATATTCGTTTTGACAACTTTGATAGCATTTTACTTTACTGTCAGCTTTTTTTTTAGAGGTTAGGTGGTCAGTGTTCTTAGCTAAAAATCCAGAGGTCCCAGGTTAGATCCCAAGCGCTTCCCACTCTATCCGCAGAAGTTGGCATTATCTTTGCTGATGACAGGGAGCTCGAGGTTTAAATCCCAGTCAAGTATACTGGGTGTGGTTTTCATAAATGGTTTTCCACTCTTACTCCACACAAATGCAGATACACTTCATCTAAATTTAGCCTTACTCATCACTAACACATTAGCTTAATTAGTACATATGCGTACAACCTGAACAGGTAGTAAAACGTGATAAGAAAAAAGAATGACGGCCGCTCAGTCGGTATGGTTCGATGGTGGGCTGACACAGTGGAGTTTTATTATTATTATTATTATTATTTTTTTAAGGAACCATATTGCTTCTACCTATAAAAAGCAACCACTGCAGATGAGAAAGCTTGGCTAGTCTTTTGAGATACTCTCCTTATTAACATGTTTTTATGATACAGTGGAACCTAACTAATTTAAACTTCCGTAATGCAAAATTGTCTTTAATTCAAATTTTTCGCTAAGTCACTTGTGGGGAGGAGAGCAGCAACAACGATGGCAAGAAGAAAACTTTCTCCACTGTCGCAATGTTCTATCGACAAGGCTTATAGAAGCGTGGGTCTAGCCCTTCCCTTTACAGTAAGGACTTTGCATGGCTAGACAGCATTGAGCTGGCCAATATCGACTCCATGAATCTGGCTTTCCTGGATACCATTGAGGAACAGGATCTTATCCAGCTAGAACCACGACCCCAGCTAGAAATCTGGGATGGATTCTTTAATTCACGGATCGAACATGTGTATGGAGAACATATGATGGCACACCGACAACAGTCTTTGCTGATGCAACAACATGGACCCTCACAGGATACAAACCAGAAAGGAACGCGGCAGTAGTCCAACGCTTCAGGCAGGTCACAGAAATAAACCAAGCGGAAATGGCAGCGGCACTGATCACCTTACGATGGGAACACATTGAAACCAACCCCGAAGCAATACGGCTCGGGACAGAGAGTACCTCTGCCTTCCACGCGCTCATCCCAGGAAGAGGCCTTGTATTTAAAACCCGAATATATGGAACTTACACCTATACACAATGAACCTTCTAGGAAATACACCACTAGACACTCTCTGGATTGCCTCTTCCCTCAACCCAGCAGAGCACCCATCCAGAGAGATTTTGAAGGAACTCATACCAAAGACAGCCGGAATCTTTGCACTAGCATCAACTCCAATCGACTTAATGAGTTACTTGTATATTTAAGATTGTACCTTGTGTTATATTATATTGAATAAAGAACTAAAAGACAAGAGCCGCTGCCTCCTCTCGCCACAGGTGGCTGTTCCTCCACTGACTTTCCACCCACCGGCGAGACTATATAAGCAACGGTAGAAAGGAGCTCGGGACTCAGTCGCTCATGGGGAGGGGAGCAGCAACAACATAGTGAATTGAGTGAATTTTGTATTAAGACAATGTTAAAAATTGTGGATAATTCTAATTTTGTTTCAGTTAATTCGAACTTTTCCTAAGTTGTAATGTACTGTGCAGTATTGTTTTCCTACTTCTAGTTGCGGCGCCATGTTGTTCTTGTTTTGGAAACAGGGGAGGCGACATTAGAATGAGGTCAGTAGCTTTCTTCACGCCCATCCTCCCCCCCCCCCCCCACTCACCCATACGTCTTCTTTTACACATACAGTTCTGTACTCCATTAGTCAAGGTCGAATCTCTTGAGCAGTTACATGCGCTGTTCTTAGTGATTTGGTTGTAGCAATATCCTTGTGAGGTGCGAGTTTATTATGTTTTGTTTTGTTTAGTTTTAGTTTTGTTTAGTAAATACTGTACAGTAGTATTTGTGTGTGTTTGTGTATTGTGATATCACTGTCCAAGCCACAGTTCTATAAATCATTAACTTTGACCGAAAAAGTAGCGGTGATAAAGGAAGTGGAAAAGGGATTTATAAAGAAATCAGAAATTGCAAAGGCCTTCAGAACTCCTCCTAACACACTTTCAACATTTTTGAAAAACAAACCTAAAATTTTGAGCCATGAAAATGAGAGTGAACAAGACAGGAAAGATATTATATTCTGAAAATTGAAAAATAACACCTGGACATGGGAATTGACCCCGGGACTTTTGGCTTGGGTTCGATTCCCGTGTCCAGGTGTTATTTTTCAATTTTCAGAATATGATATCTAACTGAAGTAATTATCACTAATATAGCTCTGGCTATTTACTCTTAAGATAGGAAAGGATTAAGAGGACCGAAAAATCCATATGTGGACAACTGTGTACTGAAGTGATTCAAACAAGCGCAAGACAAGAAAGTCCCAATGAGCAGCCCTCTTCTTAGAGCAAAGGTTGAATATTTCGCATCTGAATTAGGAAAAACAGGTGAGTGCAGGTTGGCTAGATGGACTCAAACAAGGAAACGGAATTTCCTTCAAAGCTGTATGTGGTGAAAGTGGTGCTGTTTGATGTGCGTTCAGCCAATAATTGGAAGGAAGACTTGAAAGAAATTATCTAGGCCATAGAACCGAAAAACATTTTTAACGTTGATGACAAGTGTACCCCTGACAAAACTCTTGCATTTGAAGGTGAACGGTGCAGTGGGGGAAAGCTTAGTAAAGATCGAACAACACTGTTAGTTGGAGCAAATATAGATGGTTCTGAAAAGCTGCCGTTGTTAATGATTGGAAAATCGGCTAACCCATGTTGATTCAAAAATGTAAAATCAAAGCCAGTGGTATACGACTCAAATAGAAAAGCATGGATGACAGGTGATCTGTTTGAAAAATGGCTTTTAAAAATCGACAAACAGCTTGGCAAACAAAATTGGACAACCCTTTTATTCATTTACAATTGCACTGCTCATAACAGAGTTCCCCTTTTGGAATAAGTTAAGGTTATTTTTTTCCCCGCTAAATTTGACATTGGTTATTCAACCTATGGACCAAGGAATAATTAAGAACGTAAAACATTTATAAAGACGATTGTTGGTTGAAAAAATTCTTGCTAGAGATTTGTCTACTCAGAAAATTTCGCTTGACGTTCTTCAAGCTTCAAGAATGTGTGAGCAAGCGAGGGACCAAGTGAAAGTTGAGACCATCAAGAACTGTTTTAAAAAAGCTGGCTTTATCAAGAAAGAAACTGAGGGAGAAACTATGACTGAAGCTGCCCCAACTATTGACAACTTGGAGGAAGTTACTCCTGATCCTGCTATCTCCTATGTGGACTTCGTCAGCGTGGATGAAGATGTGGCATTGTGTGGTGAAGTTACTGATGCGGACATCATCGCCAAAGTTCTCAACAATAACATCCAGGCTGAGGATGGAGCATCTGGTGATGAAGAGGGCAATTCTTCAGTAGTTCAGGAAAGGCCTATTCCGAGTGCGACAGAAGCCATTGACCATATCTAAGAACTCGGGTGTTTTTTTTGAAAGTCGCAACAATGTAAGTTATTCTATTTTCCAGTCAATAAATCCATTAGAATCACACACTATGAATCAGTAACTTAAATCTGGAAAACAGATTAAAATCTCTGACTTTTTAAAGAAATTGTAAACAGATTATGTCTGAATACATTTAATAAAGTTTTTGAGCTTGGTTGTAAACTTAACTGTGTTTCTTTTCAATCCTTTTAGGAAACTTATTTGATTCAAATTTTTGGATAGGTTCGAATTTTTTTCCTGGTCCCTTCAAGTTTGAATTATCTAGATTCCACTGTAATATTACTTACAGTAACTTTTTTTTGTCTTATGTCATGCTAACTGTCCAATTTATTATGCATTTAATCACAATATGTGAGTAAGGATGAGTAAAATAGAAGGTACATGAAATGTAACAGCATTTGCATTGAGGGAGTGAGAAACCATTTGGATAAAACCATCTTCAATAGCCTGCACCAAGATTTGAAGCCCATTTATTGAAAACCAAACTAGATGCGCCTAACATTTAGTTTGCATGTTCACCAATGATGGTACTTACTATAATTACTTCCTGTATTTACTTAATCCAAGGTGATCAAACTATACTGTACAACACCAGTACAAAGTTGTCGTCGAAGGATATTTAAATAATTACTTTCAAATATTTAATTTGTTATAACTTATTACCTCTTGCTTCGTGTAAGGTTTCTCATGTAGAGCCTGTTTGGCGAGCTCAATCATTTCAGAAAGCTCGACACCCAATTTTTCCTGGAGTTCTGAAAAACGATTCACATCATTTCCAGCGACATTGCGGAATTTGGCCAGTACCTAAAAAAAAAACATATTTTAACATGTTACTAAACTGAACATAAAAAACTTTTTGAACACCAACTAAAGAATATTCCCAAATTACAATAAATATTATCAATCTTGTAATTACAAGTTGTTAAGAGATAATAATCCAATATTGTATATTATATTATAAAAAAGATAGTTTGTATTTGAATATTGTTTTTCAATTATTTCAAGCTTGAATTGTTTGTGTGTTGCATTTCAAAAACTAATTTTAAAAAGGTTTTGTGCGTGTGGCCTAAGCAAATTATAGCAAATGGATTTAAAAAAAAGCAAGGCTTTAAAAATTTCTGTGGGGCTATACTATGATATATTATTTTTACATAAACAATATCACAAGTATTCTACAATCCTTACTTTAATAGCTGAAGAAACTTATTTGACAGATCCCCAGCTGTCACTTTTGAACGATATTATTGATATGCTTACCTATATATTTATACCAATAATATATAATAAAGTGAAATGTTATAAATTTTGACTGCAGGGAAATATGTGATTTCTACAGCTGGATTGACTCCTATATTTCTTTAATTCGAATCTTAAATTTTATTTTGAATATATTATATTAGAATAGAATATTATATTATTATAATAGAATATATTAGAACCCTCGAATCTTTAAAAATGCGCAATTTTGGTTAAAATGAAAATGTTTTAATTTTTTTAGCATTGCGGCTCACTACCTTTTAGGTTATACACATAAATATAATTTACTTTATATCCATTAATGTTTCCAGCTTATAGTCCGAGTAAGTTTTTTATTCAAGCCATATATTATCCACTACCGGCTGGCTAAGCCTGTCGTAGCTTCATATGCCTTATAATCTAACTAGGACTAGGACATTTTTTCCCCCTTGTTTATTTGGCTCGGTGTCTTAACAATCTTTAAATCTGAGCCGTTCTATGCTACTTTTGATATATCCTTTTTTTAAACAATGTATCATTTTCCTATTTAAAGTATTATTAAAACAAGCTAAGCACCTAAATACTACCTTATCCTAATTTCATATGCTAACCCCCTTACCCTATACTAAATTAACTAAATCTTATTACTAAGGAGATGTTCATCGCCGGGATCTCTACTTTAAGCCCGATGGTGACCAGGGGGTTGCCAAACAGCCACCTTTTTCCATCTTGACCCAGGAGGCCCAACTGCCTCAATCCCTTTATCTTGTTGCCAAGAGAAGATATCAGCTGGCTTAGGGTTCTCTCCTGTGTCCGGGTGTTGCCACGTCTCAAGGGTTTTTTTCGGCTGGAAAGTTGGTCCTTCAGGTTGTTAGGGCATCCCCAACCTCCCTCAGGATCCATCAGCTGAACTGGTCTTCCAGGTCCCAACTCGTGTTCGTCACATTCCACCTATTTATTGCCTCTCCTCTCCGAGGGGTTGCTTACATTGTCATCTAAATTTCAACCCCTCTACTTAATCCGAAATATCCGCTACTGAGTACCACTGGTGTCATTCTCAGTGTCACTCACTGTGTCATTATCATCATCATCATTGTCACTTTCGTCAGTTCTGTTTTAGTTCTTGTCTGTCTAGTCTTGGTCTTCTATCTCTAGCTTTGTTCAGTGCTGTCAGGTAATCGTTCCTAGCTTTGCCTGATACTTCCGATGCAATATCGTCCAGGAGTTTCCACATAATTGGGTCTCTCAGATTGTGTCCTACAAGTCTTCCTTGTATTCCCAGTTGGAAGGGTCTTCTGACCTCTTGGCTTTGAACACATTCCAATACTACATGTTCTGGCGTTCCCTCCTGTACACAGACACACTCACTCGAGTCAATCGATCCCTGCTTTCTTAAGGATGCCGGATATGGTCCTTTACCTGTTATAAAGTGGACCAGACTCAGGTATGGTTCTAGGTGCCTATTCTCAAGTCTTTCCACAACATTCGGAAACAGTTGAAATGTTTGCCTCCCAGTTTCGCTTTCCTCCCATCGTCTCTGCCACTCAGCTAACAGTGCCACTTCTGCCTCCCCAGCATGGTTGACTTCCGGGGAAGTTAGCATCTTCACTTTTTCCAGCTTATTTTCTTTAACCAATATCCTGCTCCTTTTTTCCTTATCAGGAGATCCAGCGGCCATACACCTAGGGTGACGATCAGGGCACCTGTCACCACAGTCCGGTAGGCCCCCCGAAAGCCTCAGAAGAATTTTCCTCTGAATCTCCCAGATGGCTTTAGCCATTACTATGTTAATCAGTCTGTGGGCTCATATACAAGCTCCATAGCCGACAATGGAGAGTAATATTGTTTGGTGGTACATCTTGATTATCCGCATTAAGTGGAATCTCTGCTGACCTTGATGATCTTGTTCATAACCTTTTAGGCCGTGAAGTTCCTATTCTCGTCCAGTGTGACTCCCAGGTATCTGACCGTATGGCTTCTCCTGATTGCCTTGCCGTCGATCTTAATGCTAGGATTCCAAATTAGCTTTCCCCTAAACAACATGAACGTCGTCTTCACCAGTGCCATCTTCAGTTTGACACTTTTACACCAGGTGTCTAGACCCTCTAGCACCTGGTTGCTCTTTTCTTCTATGTTCTTTCTAGAGCAACCTTCCACAATTATCAGAAGGTCGTCTGCAAATGCGACTACTCCTGTTGTCTCGGGGAATGTCTCTAACATTGTAAATTCAAGTTCTAATCCGATGCCCCAGAAGACCGGTCTACAGACCAATCCCTGAGAACAACCTTTAGTTAGTACCTTCTGAACCTTTGCTCTTGGGCATCTCAGGGTATCATATCTGTTCCTACAGTAATCCTTGAAGCTCTTGTATAGGCTTCCTGGACACTGCAAATCCCTCAGACTTTTAAACAATGCCGGCCACTACAGGTTGTCAAAGGCCCCTGAGATGCCCACAAAGATACCTACCACATACTTCTCCGTGGCGGTGTCAATCAGTTCCATTGCCCTACAAATAACATCCTCTGTAGACTTCCCCCTTCTTAAGCCATACTGCTGCTAGTGCATACCTATAATCTCTGCTTCCAGATGTTCGGGATTCTGCCTTGAGCAAGGCATTAGTTTAATAGCCCAGCAAGATAAGGAGTTATGAGGTCCATCGTCTTTTGAAGCACCTTGACCTTTATTTCGTCCGGCCAAGGTGCTTTCTTTTTTCCCATTTTGGCAATGGTGCTGATCACCTCCTCCGGATTTGTTGGTTCCAATGGCTCATCATTTCTAGAGTCATCCCTTAAAAATTTTCCTTCTTAATTCTTCCTGTTCTGTTCCTCCCTCCTCGTCATCAGGCAACAATGTCTCCATTAGAAGTTCCGCAGTCTCCTCCCAGCAGGTGGCTATACTGCCATCAGCTTTTTTAAGGGCAGACATCATTGCCAGGGAGGGGTCTGATCTTCCCTGAAGGAGATGCCCCATGGTCCCTGTTGTAGTTCTTCTTTAACATATCTTTCCCAGCCTTTCCTCTTTTCTTCAGTTAGTCCATCCTCAAATGCCCTTTTTCTCTATATATAAATTTCTAATTGGGCTACTCGACCTACTGGGTCTTTACGCCTTTGGTACCTTCTACAGGTCCTTCTTGAGCTTGCCCGTAGGCCCTGAAATCTATCATTCCATGGTTTATTTCCAATCTTAGTTTCTCTTTTCATTAAAGGCATGGATCTCCTGCAGAGCCCTCGTTAGCAATTTGGCCTTACTATTGACAATGTCACCCTCTGACACCAAACTCGGCATCATCAATTCCCCTTTCAACTTGTCCCAGTCTGCCCTATTGATGTTGCACTTATTTATTTCCCCTTCCTCATTTCCATCCACCATTCCCCCAGTGATTATATCAAAAACGATCAGAATGGTCACTGATCATGGTATTTTTGACCACTCTCCAGCCGTCAACCATGCCCATTGACTCCTAGCTGCACAGGATGACATCTATGTTAGTCAACGGCCCAGCTCTCCCTACATAGATGGGGGGATTCCCTGGCTGGTTTGCAACCTCGAGTCGATGCGCATAGATAAGCTCCTCCAAAGCACGACCCCTCCTGCACAATCTACCAACCGCATTCCTTCTATCCCCCCTGATCGCCCTATGGCTGTGCCACATGAGGGACTTAACATTGGTGTCCGCAGTGAATACAAGTGACACTCCTAGGACTAGGACAGGCACAACATCCTGTCCTCGGCCGTTAATCCATCACTGTGAAAGGGTAAGCCCACATTTCACTAATGATAAATTTTTCTACCAGGTCGAGAATTGAACTCGGGATCATTAGCTTAGTAGACAGACCCACTATCGACTGAGCTAAGGTTTCAGATACAACTAATATATACTAATTAAACTAATGTGTTATGGATGAGAAAGGGTGAATTTAGAGGAAGTGTGTCCACATTTGTGTGTAGGAAAGGTCGAAAACCATTTAAGAAAGCCTCCTTTAGTACCCCTGACGGTGATTCAAACCTTGATATCCCTGTCATTGGCAGTATATTCTACTGTGAACATTGGCCTGTACCTGTTAAAATACATATATACATACCTAATCCCACTGTTCCATTACGGGGTAGGCAAAAATTTGTTCATATAGCTTAAAAGACAACAATTCCGTACTTAATCTATCCTCACTAACTTTATCCACACACTTCCTTGTACACTAATCAGCATCCTCACAGGCATCCCTCATTCACCAATCCATAAATACGGTAAACAGCCATGCAAACATAGCACAACCTTGTGTACCTGTAAAATATGTTTGTATTTTCTAAAAGTTCTTTCCTAGCAAAATCCCACTATACCTGGTTTGCTAAACAGCATTCAGCCACACGAGTGTTGTAGTGATGAGTTTCTGCTTTATTTAACTCTGAGAGAGAGTTTGCTATGACAAATACACATCCGTCTGGCAGTTGTACATCTTCTGATCGCAGCGGGTTGAAGTAGATGTGTTTTGCACTTCCTATTTATAAATAAAAAAGCATTATCAAATAAGAGATTACAATTTACATTTGAGTAAACAAATATAAAGGAGTGGACTGGAGACAAGTGGCAGAGGGAGAAGCTTGGAGAGATCGACAGGAAGGGAAGTTGTGCCAGACAGCCCGTGGAGATGAAAACGTCCAATGATGATGATAATAATGATAAAAAAATATCACAGACACTAAACTATGTTTATGAATGCTGACAGTTTTGTCTAAACTCTATTTCAATAAAAAAAAAGTATTAGTTAGTAAAATAATTATTTAAGTAATCATGTGTTAAGTTCAATTAGTATGGACTAAACAATTTATTATTTTATATAATACATTTAAAGTGAAGTGATTGTGTTGTTATGTGTTAAGATGTTATATTTTGTTACTATTATTATTTTTATTATTGTCATCATTCTATCATCATCCTAATCACATCACCATACATCATTTCTACCTATCACCATACATCACCATCACCATCAATCACCATCACCATCACCATCACCATCACCATCACCATCACCAATCACCATCACCATCACTCATCACCATCACCATCACCATCACCATCACCATATCACCATCACCATCACCATCACCACCCTCACCATCACCATCACCATCACCATCACCATCACCATCACCATACCATCACCATCACCATCACCATCACCATCACCATCACCATCACCATCACCATCACCATCACCATCACCATCACCATCACCATCACCATCACCATCACCATCACCATCACCATCACCATCACCATCACCATCACCATCACCATCACCATCACCATCACCATCACCATCACCATCACCATCACCATCACCATCACCATCACCATCACCATCACCATCACCATCACCATCACCATCACCATCACCATCACCATCACCATCACCATCAACCATCACCATCACCATCACCATCACCATCACCATCACCATCACCATCACCATCACCATCACCATCACCATCACCATCACCATCACCATCACCATCACCACACCATCACCATCACCATCACCATCACCATCACCATCACCATCACCATCACCATCACCATCACCATCACCATCACCATCACCATCACCATCACCATCACCATCACCATCACCATCACCATCACCATCACCATCACCATCACCATCACCATCACCATCACCATCACCATCACCATCACCATCACCATCACCATCACCATCACCATCACCATCACCATCACCATCACCATCACCATCACCATCACCATCACCATCACCATCACCATCACCATCACCATCACCATCACCATACCATCACCATCCACCATCACCATCACCATCACCATCACCATCACCATCATCACCATCACCATCACCATCACCATCACCATCACATCAATCACATCATCATCACATCACCATCATCATCACATCATCATCATCATCATCATCATCATCATCATCATCATCATCATCATCATCATCATCATCATCATCATCATCATCATCATCATCATCATCATCATCATCATCATCATCATCATCATCATCATCATCATCATCATCATCATCATCATATCATATCATCATCATCATCATCATATCATATCATATCATTATCATTCATCATTATCATTATCATTATCATTATCATTATCATTATCATTATCATTATCATTATCATTATCATTATCATTATCATTATCATTATCATTATCATTATCATTATCATTATCATTATCATTATCATTATCATTATCATTATCATTATCATTATCATTATCATTATCATTATCATTATCATTATCATTATCATTATCATTATCATTATCATTATCATTATCATTATCATTATCATTATCATTATCATTATCATTATCATTATCATTATCATTATCATTATCATTATCATTCATACATTATCATTTTTCATTATCATTATCATTATCATTATCATTATCATTATCATTATCATTATCATTACATTATCATTATTATATTATATTATATTATTATTATTATTATTATTATTATTATTATTATTATTATTATTATTATTATTATTATTATTATTATTATTATTATTATTATATTATTATTATTATTATTATATTATTATTATTTATTATTATTATTATTATTATTATTATTATTATTATTATTATTATTATTATTATTATTATTATTATTATTATTATTATTATTATTATTATTATTATTATTATTATTATTATTATTATTATTATTATTATTATTTATTATTATTATTATTATTATTATTATTATTATTATTATTATTATTATTATTATTATTATTATTATTATTATTATTATTATTATTATTATTATTATTATTATTATTATTATTATTATTTATTATTATTATTATTATTATTATTATTATTATTATTATTATTATTATTATTATTATTATTATTATTATTATTATTATTATTATTATTATTATTATTATTATTATTATTATTATTATTATTATTATTATTATTATTATTATTATTATTATTATATTATTATTATTATTATTATTATTATTATTATTAGATAATTTTACCAACTTAGTACATAGGAAAATCAAAACGCATATTCCTCAAATTACTATTCTTAATTCATCCAAATATCTGAATTGGTTTTCTTGTACCCTTAAATACAGGGTGGCTAAAAACATATTTTACAAAATTCCCTAACTTTTCCAGGTTTTCCAGGCAACATTTTTCAATTTTCCCTGACTACTTTTTTCCAGTTTTAATGGTGGATGATGATTTGTTTTATTTATTATTGATCACATATTAAAAAAGTTTGTATCTACTAAATATAAACAGTTTAATCAGTTATTTTAAAAATTAAAATGTTATTTTATTTAGGTATTATTAACTTTTGTTTTAGTGTTTAGTTTCGAAATTAATGGGATTTTTAGACATATTTTTTAAATCCCTGACTTTTCCTTATTTTTAGTTAAATTACCTGACATTTCCCTGTCATTCAAAAATTCCCTGACTTTTCCAGGTTTTCCCTGTCTGTATCCACCATGAAATACTATATTAGGAAAAAAAAACAATTTTTTCAAAAAGTTTAAAGTAACAAATAATAATGTATTCTATTCACATTTTTCTCACTTTCGTGAATTAGTTAAAACTACTTTGATTACAGAGATAGCCAATTGGATGAACTCAATAGAAAATAGTATTAAATGTAAACCTAAAGAATTTTGGAAATTTGTTAAAAATAATCGTGTGAATAAAGTTTTCCTGTCTAACCTAGAAATTAATGTCAAGATTATAGCGGATCCTTTATTAATTGCTAATGAGTTTGAGACCTGCTTTAATTCTGTTTATAATTCAGCCTTTCCTGTCTTACCCTGCCCCATTATTGAAACTAGTGCGCCCTTGTATCCATGCCACATTACACCCTTGGATGTTGCTAATGCTATACAAAATTGAGTTCTTCTAGATGTGCCAGGACAGATGAAATTCCAAGTTTTATTGTTAAAGGCTGTGCCAGCATTTTCAGCCCTTTGTTAATTATATCTTTAACATTAGCCTGTCAAATGAAACTTTTCCTCTTGCATGGAAACAATCTGTTGTCATACCTATTTATAAAAAAGGGGTAAAAACAAATGTTTGTAATTATAGACCAATCTCTCTCGAAATCGAGAAAATTCGTATTCGAAATCGAGTATTTGAGAAAATCATATATGAGCATTCTTTCCACCACCTTAAAAATAAACTTTCAGATAATCAACATGGCTTTATAAAAAATAAATCTACTGTCAATTTAGTAGAATTTCTTGGGTATGTTGCCCCTCAAGTCTTTGCCAAAGGTCAGGTTGATGCTATTTATTTTGACCAAAGTAGGGCATTTGACTTATGTCAGCATAGTATTATTCTCTCTAAACTTGATAATTTTGGACTTTCTCACTCATATGTAAATTGGTTCAGCAGTTATTTGCATGAAAGATCATTCACTATTAAAATTGATTTTCACACTTCAAATACATTTTTAGCACCCTGTGGCATAACACAGGGTTCTAATTTAAGTCCTCTTCTCTTTAATGTGTTTATTGATGACATTGGTAAATATTTGAACTCGTCTAGTTATTTACTCTTTGCTGATGATGTAAAATTATTTAAAACTATCAAATCAGTTGCAGATTGTATAGATTTACAAAATGATGTAAATGGTATTCTAGAATGGTCTTTGGAAAATGGAATGTCTATTAATAAATCTAAGACCAAATCTATATCTTTTACTAGGAAAACTAATCCTTTCTTTTTTACTTATAAATTGGGCAGTGAAAACATAGTTCGCACCCTTTATATTAATGATCTTAGTGTTCTCCTGGATAACAAATTTTATTTCCACTATCATGTAGACCATGTAATTTCCCATTCATTGAAATTACTTGGACTTATTAAATTTACTACTTCATCATTTAAGAAAGTTGACTGTTTTTTATGTCTGTACTACGCCCTGGTTAGATCTAAGTTAGAATATGCTACTGTTGCTTGGAATTCCATTACCTTAACTGACTATTTTAGGTTGGAAAACGGTCAAAGAAAATTGGTCGCTGCATGCTATGATAGATTCTTTAGTAACCGGATTTATTATGATTATGACAGAATTCGAAACCTCTTAGGGCTCCAAACTCTCTTCTCACGTAGACTTTATTATGATGCCCTTTTTGTTTTTAATATTTTCAATAACAAAATTTCTTGCAAATTTGCCCTTGTTCATGTAGGTGTTCATATCCCTTCTCGAGCTTCTCGTAATCCAAAATTATTTTTTCTCAATAGCTTTTATAAGGTAAGCCCTATAGGTCGTTGTATCCATAGTGCCAATTCTAGATTTGTCGAATTCTACTTCTATCATAAAAGAAAAGCTAAACTCAGGGAGTTATTTAATGAAATCCCATATAAATAATTTATCATGTAGAGGTTCTGCCTATAATATTTAAATTTAGAATAGTCTGATCTATTTTTTTACATATTGTTACTGCTTTTAACCACTCTTTAGTTATTTGTTATTAATGTTATTTTTTATTCTTATCATTATTAATTACTTTTTTTTTGTAACTATTCATCAGTATATAGCATTATTTAGCCATTTTTGTTTATCTTATTTTCTCATGTAAATATATGTTTTTGTAAGGTACTTATGTACTTTTTAGTGCTGGCCTGTTATAAGTCTTACGACTGTTGGCCAGCACTATAATAGAGGAAATTGAAATTATTATTATTATTATTATTAGCACCGCGTCTTACTACCCGTTCAGGTTATACGCACTTACACTAATGTGTAATGGTAGGGTGATTGTGAGATGAAATGGAGGACCTACAGTTTAACATGGGATCTGAACCACGGTGGAGGCCTGGCACTCCTCACATTCACAAGTTGTGATTTGATATTGTTCAGAAAATGTTTGAAAAGTATGCAATGAAGATCATAGATTCATATTTTATGAGAAAATATACTTTAAATTATATTAAAATAAAATAAATGTAACTGTTAAAAAGTTCAACTTAATTTATGGAAAGTCAATGAAAGTATCAAAAACTAATTTAGTTAGGTTAAGGTTAGCTTAGGATTACCATTTTTACACTTTTTGATGAGTCAATAAAAGCATAAAAAGATATGGTAGATGTATTAATTACACAATGCTTTCCAATTAAAATGTTAATGGCTGGGAGCTAAAAGGTAAACCACATAACAAAGTATACTCAAAATATATCATGCACAGATTCATAAACTCTTGGTTGCAACTAGGTTTTATTGGAAGTCATAGTATGGCTGCCAGCTTACAACATCCGTAGAACCAGAAAATAGCTTCTGTTCTGTGGACATGCAGTTTCCAAATAGGGAGGAGCCAGAGTTCATTCTGGAACCAACTAACCAAGTAATAGGATCGTTTAGTCTGGAGTATAATCTGGGAACAGAGCTCAAAAGAGACCCTCTGCATGGATTAAGAAAAGGGTATTTTATCCATAAACACTTATGTACAAACAGCTAGTTTTGCAAATAAATGTATAAATCATAATATATCTTTAAATTATATTATATTTGGAAGAAGGTACTGAGAAGGTGGATAAGAAACAAAAAATAGATGAACATAATATGGCTCTTACAATGAAAAGATAAACACAGTTCACACATTTCATTGATGTCATTGAACAAAGAGGTAATGGGCTGCCTCTTGAAGAAAATCGATCGCTACCATCCATTCCCCAGCCTAGGTTTCATTTTATCGGAACTCATAAGGGAGTGTGAAACGTGCAACACAACTTTTTAAAAGAGGAAACCAAGAAAACAAAATACATATAAAAAGGAATTTTTTTTAAAGAATGATAGGACACATTGAT
Organism: Timema podura; assembly: GCA_033556935.1. Classification (NCBI taxonomy): domain Eukaryota; kingdom Metazoa; phylum Arthropoda; class Insecta; order Phasmatodea; family Timematidae; genus Timema; species Timema podura. Next base: position 42,316,493 of record JAVRXN010000007.1, on the reverse strand, counting down.
AGGAAAATGTAAAAGGAATAAATAGACAAAAACAGGACATGGACAATGGATGCAAATATAAATATACCTTTACTTCTTTCACATTGACCTATTGGATCCTTTTGCAAACCGCATTCCTTCAGCACCCATTCATTAAGGACTCTGTCCATGCGAGTTTTTCCACATACATTTCTTAGATATCTCGTTCCAACCGCATTCACCTTGCTTTTTTGTTTCTCCTGACAAACCCACGCTTCACATACACAAACAATGTTGGTGTTAACACACTTTTATATACTGCCATCTTTGCCTCTTTTGATACTACTTCATTCTTTGCAGTCAATAGTTCACACACATCCAACTACTCTCTGAGATGCATGCACTCAGCTGGAATAGTAAAAATATAGGCTATTTAAAATAAAATAGGTTTTAAACTTGTTTCTAAATAGTTAAAAAAAACTCTACCCATTAATTAAAGAATTATTTTTAAATATACTGTAATAGTAACAGAAATATTAATTCCTATAGAAATCAACATTCTTAAGTACAGTTTAAAAATAACTGTGGAAATAGAATTGGATATGCATAAACAACCACAGACCCCCACCCCACTCCCCCACCCTTATATTCCCTGCATGGCTGGAGAACATCTGTTCACTTGGTGATATCCTTGACATTCCAATGGCCATCTTTACAACATCCTTTTTGTTGGGTTCTAACCCCCTACCCATCTTTTAACTGTGCATTATTTCACAAACCACACCCCCTGCATGAAGAAAGAAGAGTAAACAACGAGTCATTCATCACCAGACACACACAATACAAGACAAAGAAATAACCTTTTTTCAAGAAGCTTGAAATTGTGAGTGGCTTGCTTGGAAATCAAATAATCACAGATCCTTATTAGCTAAATTATTACATAGTTAAATTCCTATTATCATACCTGCGGTTGCTAAAAGAGCGATAGCTTGATCCATCCCACCACCTTGGGTGCCAATGTACTGCTCAGCTTTAGCGCAAAGGTTGGCAAGACCTTTTCTTGAAATATCAAGCTAAAATAACAGTTTGCATGAACTTGAATAAGAATTGGGACACTTTTCAAAGTTCAGTAGGTACCGTAAAGAGGAAAGCAATGATACAACTTTAAGTGATTTAGGAAAATTTTCCTTGTCTTGAACCAAAAAAAAAACAAAACAATAACTTCAATGTGCAAATGGGATTTCTAGAAAGTATTTAGAGTGGGCAGAATTCTTATAAGGTAAGAGTGAGTGCTGTATTTCCATAAAATACAGTGAAATTTTATTTTTTATCCCCTAATGGTTTAGAGCAACTTACTTTGTTTGCGTGAGCCGTGGCCAGAGCGGCCGCACACACAAGTGCACTAGAGCTGGACAGCCCTGATGCTTGGGGCACATTGCCTGTCACCGCCAATGACAGTCCCACTGGTTTCTGACCACTTGGAATAGCTTCCAAAACACCCTTAATCCCACAAAGGACATAACAATACCATGCTGGAGCCTCGCCTGGTTTCACCTCGATCCTGGTTCACAAACAAAACAGAGGCTATGTGCATGATGTTGGAGAAAGGCTTTGGTTAAGAATGCAGCCGTACCTGAATACATAGTTCTAGTGAATTAAATATTGTTGAAAAATGATACAATGTAACCAACATATAAAAAGCTATTAACTAAAACAATAAAAATATTTTTATTCCAATATAAACATACATTTAACTTTAACTTATTAATTTTAAATACTTAAATAATGTGTTAATATACATATATGTTAAATAAATTGTTATAAGTTAATATTTAACTTATACTTGATAATATTTAACTTTCTACTAAACACTTTACTTTTCTTGTTTGGGTCAAACAATATTTTAACCTCGTTTGTGGTCGTGGAAGGGCAGTATGTACCTATGCAGTTTTATAGCAAAATATTTGTTTGGCCAAAAATAAAAAAGGCCTACTTTTAGTTTAACTTTCCACATATAGTAATAACAACAATCCGACACCTTAGCTCAGTTGGTAGCATGTCTGTCTACTGAGCTAAGGGTCCTGGGTTTCGATTCCCGGCATGGTCAAAAAATGTATTATCAATTGGTGAAAAAATGTGGGTTTACGCTTTCAGTGATAAATTAATGGCCGGGGACTGGATTTTGTGCCTGTCCTAGTCTTAAGTTAGATTATAAGGCACATGAAGCTACAACAGGCCTAGAAGGCCAGTAGCAGAAAACATGTGGTGGCTTGAATAAAAAACTGACCCAGGCCACAGGCCGGAAACATTAATGGATGTAAAAAAAAGTAATAACAATAGTTCTAGAATATTTATCATTTAGGCATAATGTAATTTAAAGAGAAACATTATAAATGAAGAGGAAAAACGATCATCGAGCTATGCGATGCCCATGAAAAATGGCTAAGATCTCTTGAGATTACTATGTGTGGAAAATCAAACCAAACACATCTACTAAAGCAATATTTTATTAATTATGTCCAAAAAAGGTTTTGTTAAGAAAATTGTAAAAATACTAATCTCAACTTAAATGTTCTCTTTCATCAATAATTATATTCGTCACTAACTTGATTTAAATCACCCAGAACCAGGCTTGTAAAAATAATAATATAATAAAATCTCATACCTCAGTTGGTCCACATTATTTTTGTAGGAATGTCCATAGTTTGAGTCAGTATTTACTATTTTAATAACATCATTCAGAATAGTCTTGACAGCAATGATAATGCTATTTTTAATTGCCATTGGGCAAACAGAATACCCACAGTAGTCGACATGTTCACCAATTAAGTTCACTCTGAAATAAAATTTAAAGTATTGCCAGTGCAATGTTTTCTATAAAGAAGCAGTAAGACTAACAGTGGTATTAAACCTAAGGATGCGAAAATATCTTTGGGGGTATTGAAATTTATTTATTTGAGGTATTTAACGTACACTTCCTGAACCAATTGATTGTATCAGCTCATGGGAATTTCTATGAGCGAGAGCAAAAGGTATCTAGCAATTTACCGGGAAAAGTATTTTCACATATCTTCCAGGGTGCTTTTACATGTCAAATCTACATGGGATTTAGATGAGATTCATCGAAAACTAAACACAGTTGGGTTTGAACCCATAAACATCAGGTCGGGTGAGTACTTTATCCCAAGAACATTTGAGTCAACTACGTGGGGGTACAAAGTTTAATAGAAATTCTATCTGGGCATAAACAAGTAAAAATCGTTTTGAATACCACCCAATGGACTAAGTTATAGGTAGGCTACTTATCAGTGGCAACTTCTCATTGAGTGCGCAGTTGCAAGTGCACTACCTATAAGTTCATACAGAAATGTATTTCATATTATTTTATTTAAATAATAACACTTCATAATCAATTATATTTTATAGATTGTAATGCTTGCAGTATAATTGTGGTATGTCATATTGGTTATGCGCTTGCGAGTATCATTTTCTTTACTATTCCACTTATGAGCTTGATGCTAGAGCTCATTCTCAAACTCTCTTTGTTCAATGAAGATGCATGAAACCATTTGAACAAGCGCATTGACAAAAAGGGATGTTGCTCACCTAGCGAGAGAGTTTTTGAGTGTGACCCCTTCAACACATGACCTGGTGCACAACTTCAAAACAAACTTGACAATTTTTTTTAAAATTTTGAGTTTAACTCAAGTGTTGATACCAACTAATAATAATTTTTAGTGTGTAATTCTTTCTAAGTTTTCACAAAAGGAACTATGTGCAAACATAAGTTTATGTAGATTGTGGTTATTCACTTTATAATCATTTTTATTGTGCTTTTCTTTCCAAAAAAAAAATTATGTGAAAAAATGTATGTTAAAAACATTTTCACACAACTCCAAAGTAAGTGAAAGGTTTAAAATCTAAAGAAAGACGAATGTAGGATAGTTTTAATTTAAGATAGATCAAGACATTTAACTTAATGGTAAGATAGTATTTTGCAATAATTTAATCCTTAGGGCATAGATTAGAATTATTACTTTAAGTTTTGTGTTTTCGTAAATAATGTTTTATGTTGAATTGTTATGTTTTTTTGCTTGTTTTAAATAAGGTTTTAGACAATTATTTGTGTCTACTTTTGTTGAGCTGCAAAGTAGGCAGAAAAAGATATAAGGTTATTTACTGATCTGTAAAATAAGTCTAAGTAAAATGTTAGGTAAACATAGTTACATAAAAAGTGTCTATTCCACGTTCATAAAATTGGGATTTGTAGCCACTTTTTTTTTTTTTCACACCAGCTGCCCTGCTACTTTTATACACTGATTTTCTTACAAATGGACAATCAAAGCACCTTTTAGAAAACACAAACCTATTTTTTTGTGGTCAGCAATGATAACATTTTACTACATTAAGTGTTATTTTATATCACATGATTACATATGAATATATGTGAAAGTAGAGGCGATTAGTTTTTTTCCAGCTGTCAGATTTGTCCATTCATGAGAAAAGTGGGGTGTACTTAATGTCCTACTGCTTCAAGATCGATAGGCCCACAAGCAATCATCAAATTTCAATCAAAATAATTTTGATTTTTAAAAACAAAATGTAGGCCTTTTATACCTGTTTCTCAATTAAGTTGAAAAAAGAAAATCATAAACCTTATCAGTTAAATGTGGTGACTAGCTTCCTATCCAAGACGGTTTAATTTGTTTATGTGTGAATTTGTGTTCATACCTAACATTTTGTAAAACTTTTCCAAATTATGAATTATCCAGATTGGTCCTGGTTCCATTAAATGAGCCTGGATAAGTTTCTAGTGTAAATTAGGCCTAAAACTTTCGCGCATGTGAATAGCCATGACTCAACTTTGGCTAAAACGCGTGGCAGAAGGGTGGAAAGACACAAAAGTCACTTGTTGACCTTGGAAAGTGAATATTATCTGCTCAACAGGGACAATGGTGTGAAAGTGATTCCAGATTGGGATTAAATGGAATAAAAGTGCTATTTTGACTATTGTAAATCAAAATATGAGGCTTTTTATAGACAAAATGTAAAAATTCCAAAAATGTAATAAAATGCCCTGACTTTCCATGACTTTTTCCTGACCAAGCAAATTCTCTGACAAATCCCTGTTTTCCAGGTCGCTGGACACCCTGCTGACATATCTGGGGAATGCATTTTATTAACATCAACAAATAAAATCTCTCATCTTTGTTTAAATGTGTAGATGCAGAATCATTAAATATATTATTCCTATATCTTTTTTTATTACACATCTTCCCTGACATGAAAGAATTTCCCGACTTCTCCAGGTAACTTATTCCCTGTCTGTTGCCAATATAGAAATCTCAGTTGGGTGTTTTTTACTCAAGGGTTTTCCCCACGCTCCCTCATGCAAATGTGGGTACACTTCTCTCCAATTTAACCTTTCTCATCCCTAATAAATTACACAAGTGTATAACCCGAACGGGTAGTGAGACGCTGTGACAAAATAAAAGTTGAGCTAAATAAGTTTGGTGTAAGACATTTGGGTTTGGGAGAGAGCAGGCCTATTTCAAGTTAATAGGTGTGTCACAAAACCCCAAAAACCATCACTTTATCAACCAACCTTCCTGGCACAAGTGTGAAGAAATCAGGTTGACATTTAAAAGTGTCAGTAAAAAATTGACTTAAATTTTGTATATGAATGCCTTCGGGACTTTCTTGGTGAAAGTGTTCAATTGAAGTCAACTCTGAAGAAATATGTTCAGACATTTTTTTTTAGTCTAATCTATGATGAGGTTCCTGCAACAATAAAGGAACCAAAGGGAACATCAGTTTGGTTTTATAAACACGTTTTTAATCATTTTCCAACTAACTAGTTAATTACCAGAGATGTGGAGTTGGAATTGTGTTGTTGGAATGAATTTTGGTTGGAGTCTGAGTGTGAGTCAGTAAAAATGTACTGGTACCGATTTCTGACTCAAAATTAAAACCTATAAGTAATATTATGTTAAGTCTAAAAATTTTATTTTAAGCTTTTTTTATTCTTTATGAGCAATATTTGTAATTTGGAGTGAGAAATTTATTTAAATATACATTCACAATATTAAAGAAGCTTGCCATGAAAGCATCTGTATTGGATCATTTTACTGCAGTTAAATGCCAGTAGTTATTACTAATGAATATAATTTAGCCATTTCTGAAGGAGCTGGATCATTATTAGCACCACATCTTACTACCCATTCAGGTTATACGCACTTACGCTAATGTGTAATGGTAAGGTGATTGTGAGGTGAAATGGAGGACCTACAGTTTAATGTGGAATCCGAACCACAGTGGAGGCCTGGCATTCTACACAGTCACAAGTTGTGATTAATACACATATTGTCAGAGGTGAAGGAAGGGTTTGACAATCAGATAATATCTGTGCCGGGACCAAGGATTGAACCCCGGACCCTCAGCAAAGAAGTCTGACACCTTACCTCTAGACTACCAGGTCACCAATTGAAGGAGCTGGAGTTGGAGTCAAACAATAGAAAAATAGAAGAAGAATCGAAATTGGAGCCGAAGGCTTGGCGTATTGACTTCACAGCCCTGTTAATTACCGGTAAGCTGGTAGTTCTTTTTCATTGCTTTTTCCAGGATTTTAGAAATACCTGATAGGCTTAGGTAGGTTAAGTAACATAAGACGGCAGCAACTCGAAACTCCCCACAACTCTATATGCATTTTATTTAAGTTTGGTATTGTTAACTATGATACAAGCTATGAATTAGCCCATATATCATCCTGTATTCAACATTTTTTTTTCAGATTTTTTAATTTTTGTGGTCAGTGATTGTGCTGTTTTGAAAGGAAAGTTTTCCTTGGCAAGTGATTCAACTCGCTTTGAACAAATTGTCTAGTGGTGGAGTATCAACAAAAGAGAGGGAGTAGGGAAAATGGCCAAATTTAAAAATGGAATTGCATTTGAAAGCATTGCAGATCCAGTGGGTCCAGCACTTATCACAGACAGTTTAGCTTAGAACTGATCACAAAATATCATTAATATTGTAAAATTATTAGGTAGGCCTATTAGTTTACAAATACAAAATACACTAATACCAGTTTAATTACATACCATCTATGTAACATAATACTACAGTAGCCTATATTAGTTAACAAATAATTACACTCTAGAAAGATTTAGGGCGTATTTTAATTTTATATTATTTAGCCTAGTAAATTTGTTCAGTAATAAAATGTTTCAAAACAAATTGAATATGCTCATTATGGATCCAATAAAATTACCCCTATTGCTACCCCCTCAACATCCTTCCACTCAGATGATTAAAAGATGTTGGTACTAATAACTTATATCTTAATTTTCCAATAAGGATTATGATTAAAAATGATCTATACTGATAAATTATATCTTAATTTTCTAATAGGTAAGTCTTTTCGAAAATAATAATTCGCTAACTCACCACAGATCAAACAAGGAACACTTTATCGGTGGTCATAAAACTATTAATTTCAAAATTATCCTAAAATTAATACATTATACTTTTATCAGTTTACACGTATACTTAAGAATTTTTTTTTAGGTTTACACGTACACTTGAGATTTAAGTTGTTTGAAAACAATAATTTACAACGCGTCAGCAGTGATAACGAAATTATCATTCGAACAAGCTCTAATATCCCTTAAGAAGTTTCGGCCATTTAATTGTTTTCCCCTAAATATCCACTAGAGTGCAGTAATATTTAATCGAGTTTGAGATCTATCTGAGTTTGACCCAGGATCTCTAATAAATAAAATTATTTTTAAATATGATTATATGAGAGTTAATATAGCACTTTAATATAAAATGTACTTTTACATTTGTGAAGATTATATAATGGATAGTTTTCAACATAATCAGTTGTGAGGAGAAATAAATAAAAGGGTTGTTCTAGGGGTTGAAAGTAGGATGTGAGTACTTTCGGAGTTTTTTTTAAAATAACGGATCTACTTTATTCATTTTAATTAATCACTTTCCCTCGTCACGTTACTAATTGGGTCTTTAAAACATACTAAATACACGCTTAAACAAAATATAAACCATCTTTATAGAATCGCGGGCTCACTATAAGCTACGGTTGATCGGCGAGTTTACAGTGGAATGATCTTGAGAGATATTTCCCAGTGGACGATGCAGATTATCTGAGAGGGCTGGGGCTGGCCCCTGTCAGCTTCTCCATTATTAGTCATTGGGATCTCCGAGCGCTGGTACATTCATGTGACGATTGGAGCATTCCTCTTGGGACTGAATACTGCGTAATGAATCAAATAATTCACTGTGTATATAGAATGGTGCTCCACTTTTAATTATACTGTTTTGAACCCCTCTCATATATTCAAAAAGTCATGGATGAAGTTTACTTTTCCATAAGGTACTGTATGTAAAAATTTCCTTTTAATACATCCATGGAGAATCACGCGTTTTCAGAAATAATTTAAATATATTGCGCTTTAAAACTTTTTTCTTTAAGAGATCAACTCCGTTGTGTTAAAAAGAATCATGTGACATGATGGCTCCCTCTACCAAATAGGAAGCTAGCCTTCACAACATCAGATTGCAATGAGTTTTTCTATTAGTTAGTTTTAACACTGGTGACAAGGGATCCAAGAAGCAAGGGGTAGGTCATATATAAGCAGCTTATGCGTATGAATCCACAGAGTAACATAAATCTGCACAGTACACAGTACTCAAAATATATCACACCGTACTCAAAATACAGAAAATAGTAATATCACATAAAAAAACTGTATCAATGTCAATAGTGAAAATGTAATCAAATAAATGTACAACATCAAGTTTTATCTGATTTCAATCGACTACATAAAATCAGATCATATAACCACGTGCAAATGCTCAGTAAGGCATGCACGCGTCGACATCAACATAAAACCCGGTATCGTTATACTACTTATTTCTCACCGTAAGGCATACACGGGTCCACATCCGCATGATCATCATTTAAAATCCGCTATCACTATAATTAATGCCCAATCGTGGGCCTATATCATTATAATTGGTGCCCAGTCGCGGGGCAATATCACAATCGTGGGGCAATATCACAATCGTGGGGCAATAAAATCCCTAACCGTTATACACTTCATATTAATATTTTTTACAAAATATATTATAAAATAAAAACAAAGAACAAATATTTTTTATTTTCAAAAAGTGTTATTGGGGCTGTGGGCCCTGGTAATTGTTGTCTCTAAGCCATTTAGAATAATCTCAAAAGGACTTTCCGATGTTACACTTCTTCAAGGAAATCAACTAGGTGCTCTTATCCATATAAATACTCACCCACCATTTGGTCAACCACAGTTCCAAGAATTTCAGGCATCTGTCAAGGTAGCATGGCATTCATGGTCATGACTCTGTCCCCATCCATGAGGAGAAAAAAAAAATAGTCAGGACATCTTCATACAATTCAAAACTGGTGCCGAGACACTTGGCCCTGGGATTTGGGATTCCCAAAATGTGCCAAGAAGGTTTTGTTTGGACAAATTTAACTGAAATGTTCAAATAGAAAAGTAACTATGGTAGAGTTTATATGAAGAACTCTTTCACACCAAACACGGTAATAGAATTTTCCCTCCTTCAGGAAAACGGGACCAGTAAATCTGTTTCTGTTAAAATTACTCCTAAAATGTTTTTCGACTTGAGTTCCAAATAAAAATTGGAATAACTCCTCAGTAATCATTGACACGGTAAGAAGGGCTTGGGTCTCAGTCACCACCTACACAAGTAGATCCAAGATGAGAAACTATGATAAGATTGAGCGACGATACTGATTTTAAAAGGAGAGCTGTGAAAAGTTGACTAAATTAATGTATGCCCTATAATTACACGTCTCGTTGATGAATCCTGGATAGTGGTATAGCATTGATGCACTAAACCAAGGGTCCTGGTTAAAATTCTCATGTCTAGATATATTTTTTCAAAGTTTATGAATATTCTTATTGATAGTTTAATACAGGCATGTCCAACCGTTCCCCAGTTGAGGGCCGAATAAGTTCTTGGGGAATTGTTCAGGGGCCATAAATGAAGTTTATATTACGGTTAGAACTTTATGCCCAAATATACATAATAAAAGACATGAAAGAATAATTATTTAATTTTAACTTCAATTTGAACTTGCGGGCAGCAATAAATTAACTTGGGGGCTGTGGCTTGGACGTGCCTGGTTTAGCCTTAAATAATTATATAAATAATTTAACAACCAGATCCATAAGCAATTAAGGGTTTTTTCACGAAACCATATGTATTAAAGTTTAAAATGTTCACATTTAATTTAAATTTTATATTTTCTATAGCATCTTAATACATTAATGTAATAAATTATACCAAGGCCGTAGCCAGCCAATAATTTCAGGGGAGGTTTGGTGGGCCCATCCCCTATTTGACGGTGGCTAGAAAAAATTCTAAATAATAAACACCTCTGGAAGCTCTCTGAAGTGCTTTTTATGGTAACACAGCCCCCTAATTCGTACTTTTACCTTAATTTTGCTATTGTTTGAACCATAAATAAAGCCATATATATTTTGTTCATAAAATTTCGGGGAGGGTTTGAACCCCGAAAACCCCCCCTGACTACGGCCTTGAATTATACCTTTTATTAGAGTTGGGTCTAATCCACTAATTTACAAATCCGAATCTCTAATTAAGCTTTGGATACTGAATATTGTTTTGAATCTTGGAACAATTTATCATTAGAGGAAATTTAAATATAACTATTAATATATAATATAAATACTAGGCCTAACTAAATGTTAACATTCTTTCTTAGCTATGATGAAAATTCCTGAAACATGTTTTTAATTATAAAGAGTACTTAAAATATGTTTTTAAGTTACATAATACAAAATAACTACGGTGGAGGCCTGGCATTCCACACATTCACAAGATGTGATTAATACACATCTTGTCAAAGGTGAAGGAAGGGTTTGGCAATCAGATAGATTTGTGCTGGGATGGAGCATTGAACCTCGGACCCTCAATACAGAAGTCTGACACATTATCCCTAGACTGCCAGGTCACCCCAGGACCGAACTAAGCCATCGGTTCATTTTTGAAGTTAACCTTAACTTGATTTAAACACTAAGCTCATTTAGTTTATTTTAACGATGAATGGTGGTCAGAGTTTAAATCCCGAATGGGTAAACAAAGAGTGCATCTTTCTAAATGGTTTCCCTTTGTTCTACCACAGAAATATGGGTACATTTCCTCTGTTTTAGATATTGCTCATCATTAACACACTAGTGTAATTAATAATAATATTAATTAAACTCACTAAGTGTGCTTTCTACAGATATGCCGAAATAATAGAGTGGAGGGAAAAGGGGTGGGTGGGGTGAATGTTAAGTATTTAAAGCATTATCTCTACATGATGTCGAATATAAGTATTTGTTAGTTACGGTTATAGCCTCATCTACATATTATTTAAATTAAAAAATGACATCTTGACGCGGGAATTGAATTTGGGACCTACAAACTATGTTTTGATAGTTGTTATATAACTAATTCGTTACGTCTGAACAAAGGGTAGAAAATACACTAGAAAAAACATTTGACGAGAAAGGACATAAAAATAGATTATGCTTGTGGAGAGGTAAAGGGGGAAGTAGAATATTGATGTAGACATTATGTGCACAAATGCACATATTGCTAGTGTCCATCTGGACATGTCTGTAACCTGAACCAGCTTATACAGTAGTGACTCGCAAATTATGTAACGTGATGCCATTGTAGGTTGTCGTGCTATTATTATTTTTTTAAACTTTTTATAGCACCGCGTTCTGTTCAGGCTATACACCTTTGTACTTTCTACTCTAATCTTAAATCTAGGACAGACACAAAATTCATCTCCCGGCCGTTAATTCATCACTGTGAAAGGGTAAACACACATTTCAACAATGATAAATTTCTTGGCCATGCCAGGGATCGAGCCCGGGATCCTTAGCTCTATAGGTGGATGCACTACCCACGGAGCTAAGCATCGTAATTTTCTAGCATGATATTTTTTTTGTTCTAAGTTATATCCCCAATCAAATTTATAGATTTTTTTCTTACAAAAGGGCTCATTTGTTTTTTAAAAAAAGGTGGGGATGGTGAACAGCATAGACTTTCTTGTTACTGCGAATAAAAAAGAGATATTTACTTACAACTTGTAAGATATTTGAAACAAGATGATATACATTGTTGCACATTCTAACAAAGAGCATAAACGAAATAATATACACTATTAGAAAAAAAGGGGAATATCACACCGACAAAGCATTACAGCAATTTCCAAATTCAAAGACCTCAGTAATGTATATATTTATTTATATACCTATAATTCTGAAACTATTGGTTTTATAAGAATATATTTCAATAAAGATTTTTATATTTATTATGCCTTTATTTTCGAAATAATAAGTTATTTTGTATCTCAAAGAGGTGCGGATATACGATAAAAATTGGAAGTTTCCTTAAATGTAAATTACCCTCAAAGCTATTTTCATGAGGAAATGTGAGCTTCCATTTTGTTTTAATGCTAAACAATACAGATATACGAATTTTAATCAAGTCGACAACGAGTGCAGGAAAATCTTCTTCATCGAGCTCAACCTTACTCCACTCTCTATATTGGTAATCTAAAGCTTTTTCATCATCATGTTTTGAAGGCTGCATGGGTAAGGGTGACATTTCTTGAAGCATGACAATACTCTCTGAATATGACATAAAAGTGAGAATGTATTTGGTTTTATCTTTGTGTTTAGACAATTTATTACTAAACTTATTTCATATACAATTATGTGCTAAGTAAGTAGCATGCAAAGAAAGCAATTATATTTGCATACATTTACTATAAAATCAAATTACTTAGAAAAAATCGTAAAATACCAAATTAGGTCTTACAAAATTAAAGAATCTTTTATATAATTTGATAAGCCCATTTCCGGTTATAGAAATTACCAGGAAATGGCTGAACAGATTTTGACAAATGACCCCTTATTTTAATGATGTCCGGAAAAATAATAGTTTTCCACGAAAACCCGATTTACACATAGAATTTTCAGTTTTTTATTCATTGCTTAGTCACCATGGAAACCATTATTTACTGCATGGTTGTACATCTCTGAATAAAAGATATCCCTTTTGCTAAAAAATAATATTTCACAGATAGAACACATCAAATTTTTCAATCTGCAAATACAAGATTTCTCTTTGGAAGCTGGTCATAACACATCTAGATTGAGTTGCTTAAACTAGGGAAACTGTTATTTATTATTGGAATTTGCTATCGTTAGTTCACATTTAAATCAGTAATTCGCAAATTAAAAGGCTAAGTTGTCAATTTCATGAAAATATTTTCTATCTTTTGTTTCGCGCAAAAGCTTTAAAATATAAACAATACAATGATGTTTAAATATGTTTTAGTATGTATTATAAGATAAAAAAAACGAGAAAAAATTCTTGAAATATGTTTAAAATAACGATTTAATTATCTATGTAAGTATGTATGCGTTTTGGCGGTCATTTTTTGGGGGTTTTGATGTTCACTTTATCAAATAGTAGCACAATACAAATACAGTACAGTTATGTTTCCATATTACCACTTAATTTTGAGAGGATTATCAAAGTTATTTTTTTATAGAAAGTTTGAGTGAGAGTTGTAGAGAGATTGAGAGAGATAGTTTGAGGGGGAGAGAAAGATTTAGTGAGAGAGCTTGAGACAGAAAGAAAGTAAGTTTGAGACAGGGAGAGAGTTTGAGAGAGCGAGTGTGAGTTTAAGACAGATAGTGATTATGAGAGAGTGTGTGTCTGAGAGATAAAGTTTAAAAGAGAGTGTGATAAAATAATTTGAGAGAGATTGTGTGATAGAGTATGTGTAAGGGGAGAGAGGGAGAAAGTGGGAGTGAGAGAAGATAATGTGTGTGAGAGAGGAGAGAAAGTGTGAGAGCGAGATGCACCATGCCTCATATGTACAATGATTCTCTTTTTCCTTCACATTTCCACGGAAGCCCTGATTTGTTTATGATAGTATATAGGTAAGAAAAAAAATTATCTTTGGCTAAATATAATAACTAAATTCTTATTTAATTGGTATGGTGCAACAAATAGTTTGTTATAGAACTAGGAAAAGGGTAGTTTTAAATATTTCATCTTGGCATGAAAGGGAAAAATAAACGTTTTGCAACTAAACACCAAAAAGCTCTAAATATACTATCGAAAATTGTTGTCCTTTGACAAGTAAACCTTTCAATAGAATGTTGAGTGAGGCCTCATTACATAGAACATTCCCCAGTAAAAAGGTTTAAATACATTTAAGCATGATAATTCGCAACCATCGCTGCAACGACGAACTAGTACTTTAGAAAATCCCACTTCTTTGGTGGAATGATCAAAGTCGTCAGTCTCACATTAGACTAGATAGCCGATGGTGGGAGATCAGGGGTCGAGTCCCGGCCAGGTGTATAGGTGGTGAATTTTATTTTTACCTACACTAAAAAAAATATACTATAGATGCTACAGTTCACTCCTCACATATGAGCTAGTAAGTTAGTTTATTACCACAATCAAATAATTTAATATTGCACGTCTCTGTAATGCACATGAAAATATGTAGTATCAAATCAAATGTGCTTCAGCGTTCATAATCATGGGCAAACAGCACCGCCGAACTGCGCGTTCAAAATATTTGGAAATAAAAAGAAAGTGACTAACTTACATTTTAAACAGCATGCTTATTTGGAAGGTATCGATAAATATGTTCACTAAAGATAAAAACATTAACAGTTACTTTTTCAAGAATTTCACAAATGTGACACAAATCTTTTCAAAATACTAAAGCTAGTTATATCATTAAAAAAAATTATGACATTTTTGGTATGAATACAATTTACAATAATTAAAGTGGTTAAATGTTTCTAGTTCATTTTTAGTAATTATAAAAAAACTTAAAATGCCATTTTTTTAAAACAAATATGACCCCGAATATGTCCTAGCTATTGATCAGTTATTTTATATTTAAATAATGTAGCTATTGTTATAATTACTTTCACACGAAAAACTACTATTGTTATAGTTACTTTTACACCCAAAGTTGCTATTTGTATCATTACTTTCATACCTAAGTTGCTATTAGGATCATTACTTTCACACCTTAAGTTAAGTACCTATTTATGAAAGTGGAGTTAAACTGTAAATATAATTTTTTAATCACCATACCTGCTTAGTATTTTTTAACCCTAAAGTTTGGATCAAACCTATCAAATCATGGTCATGACATTGCCATATAATTTTGTACTGAATTCATTAATAGTGTTGATTTGTACACACCTACACGTCATTTTAAAGGAACTTAAAACACATTTACCACTAAAAATATAGTAATCATCCACTTACTCAGATTCCATTGGTTTGAAAGTCAAGTCTTCAGTGTTTGTGAACGTGTTACAAGATTAACTATAATCCACTTTGCCATTATCACTAAATAAATAAATTAAATAAATGAATAAATAGTGAATAATAAGTAGACTACTAAGACTATTCATTTATTTAAAATATATTTTGTTAATTCTAAGTTAAAATATTATCTTAGCTTTAATTTTAAATCTGGGAGCATAAAATATATTATGGAGAATAGTGCCATTAAGAGATGAAATAATTCTACATTGATGGAGTTTTAGTTATAAAGGCCTAAATAATTTTATAACAGTTCAAAAGATTAATATTTTGAAAAAGATAGACCCGTTCACAAGGGCGCACTTTAGTTTTTCTCAATATAGTAGAAAAATGATTATTGTAGTGTACATGGTAATCGAACCCGGACTCTTGTGCTTGGCGCACCAAAGCTTCACCATTGAGTTACCTACTCAGTATTTGTACAATGCTAAGAAGTGCTTATTAGTCATACTTTAAAACAAATTTGGTGAAAGACGTGTGGCAGGACATGGCTCGTTAATAGCTATAATATTATATTATAGATCATAATTATTTACTATAAATTATATCCAAGAAACCATTTAAAATTAATAAAAATTGTCCAAATGTCAGCATAAAGCTACCCTGGATCAACGATGGAGTGTGTTTCGGATTGTTATTAAATGGCCGACAATTTTACATATCTATTACGACCAACCCTTAAAATATGAGCAATAAATGACCCTAACACAGGATTAGCCTTAGATAGCTCAGCGGTAAGATATTGACGTGCTAAGTTGGAGGTTCCCGATTTGTTTCTGGATTTCAAAAGAATTGTCAAAAAAAGTTAAGTATTTAACTTCAATAACATAATATATGTTTGAAGTCATTTCACCTACTTATTAGCGGTTCGGGCTCGCCGAATTTCTTCGTAAAAGCGTTTCATTTGCCTTTGAATGCTTATTCCTTTTGCCTTTTTTATATCTTTTGCCATCTTTAAACTTTTGTGGGGCCAATTTTTTAAATAATAAAAATTGTTTTTCCACAATTAATACACTTCACACATCCCTAAAGACATTAAATGCAATTACTCAGCCACACTGAAAAAAATCCTTTCAGTAGTACATGCTACACTGTTTTGAAAACTCCGGGGAACCAGGTGACAATCCCTGAAGAGAGATGGTATTGGGTCAGGTCGATAAGCTTTACAAACATTACATTTTCATTAAATTATACTATTTCTTCTAAGGTAATTATAACATTCTCATCCAGCCACAATCTGTTTTGATTATTTTGCTGAAGAAGATTTCCAGAAGTCTTTGCAGTGTCACATTTTACTATATTCTCCACAAAAATGCAGAAAGATAAATCCATTTGGAAGAACTCACTCACTTCTCTTTAGTAAAGTGCCCATAAATGAATTTTTACCCGAAAAACGAGTATTCAGTGTTTATTGTCAGGTAAACACTCATTAGATACTATCCATTTTAAACAAAATCGTTAAAGCGACTTGAATTTTATTTTTTAAATCCAAACAAATAATTTTCAGTAAATTACTCATATTTTAAGAGCTGGCTTCTGTATAAGAATCCTGAGGTATATCCATATTAAATATGTATTTCAAGTTTGAATAAAATTCATTAAATATTTTAGGATCAAGACCCAGGGACATATATAATTGTAAACTCCACATTTTTTGGGTTTGGGGCATATTAAACGCAAAGATTGACTAAAATCTCAAGGTTGAAAATGTTCACGATTGCATAAATTTATATTTATACGAGAAAGGAAAAACAGTAATCTCCAATCAGTTATTTAAAATAAATCTCTCTAAAGAGATGTGGCCTTAAGATTGGAGTTATAAAATAGGTGTTTATAATCACAAAGAAATATATGTTTACTTAATAGTGGGTTAAAATATTTTATTTTGCTTTTCTTGGTTACATATTATATTTTGATTTTTTTTTTTAATAATAGAAGCTTTTATTGTACTTTATTTGTTCAAGTCAAGGATTTTGTTTGAAATTCATAATTTAATTTAATTTAATTTAATTTAATATTGATGAAGTTATTGAAACAAATGTTCTTTAATGTGTGTATCATAATATTTTGCATATTAAAATATTAATCTATTGTTTTTATTTTCCTTGTTTGATGAAACTAACAAGTTCGTTCACTTTGTATAATAGTGTTAAAATATATGTAATTTAATTATCTCACACCCATATTATTCTTGCCACAAATATTCTAAAAGATCTCTACACACTTCTACATTATTATGTAGTGTTTTATATTGTTGAAACCTAAATTTTACTTGAGAACGTGTCACAGCGCCAATGCTCGCAGTAAAACGAGTCCCCCTAAGCTGACGTCATGCGCAGAAACAGACGAGTTTTAAGGCCTGGACGGTTTCACCTTACTTCCTCCCATCACGGGAAACAGGTAAGCATTCAGCCTGCTTTCTTTCTGTATACGTAGGCCTACCTTGATTAGGACTGTGTGATTTATTTATATTTGAGAATTCATTTTGTAGTTTAGATGAGTCAAAGTCACAGACCATTGTAT
The DNA here is from genome assembly GCA_033556935.1 of Timema podura. Classification (NCBI taxonomy): domain Eukaryota; kingdom Metazoa; phylum Arthropoda; class Insecta; order Phasmatodea; family Timematidae; genus Timema; species Timema podura. The sequence continues at coordinate 42,298,544 of JAVRXN010000007.1, read as the reverse complement.
TTAGTGTGTGGCCTGACAATGGTTGATACTTTCTCACTGACCAAGGCAACCGCCTTAAGGGCTGTCATATTTGTATTCCTGGGTTGCTTGCAGTGTGCCAGTCCACCCTTGTTTCTAAGCCATATTCAAGTTAACCTGATTGCACATTAACACTCCATTTTGGTGTGAGTCAAAGTTTATTTGGTTAAGTTTTAAGAATTTTACTGAATTTGGTCTTCAAAAGTAAATTTTATTTTCCAACTTAAAGATTTTTAGCCACTGAGGTAATCATCACAACATATTATTCTATAAATCATTATAATCACTACAGTCTGTAGAATATAATACAATATTAAATGTTTAATTTGGTTTAATATTTGAAGTTATACTATAAATCTAAAAAAAAATGGCCTACAATAAAATTGTACCCATAGATAAAGAAATGGCTGTTAGAAAAGATTAAATTAAACTTAACAATACAGAAATTATAAATTTACTTGGAAGTGGAAATTTATCTGATGTAGATGATTTGCGTGATGATGAACTTGAGGAATTGCAGGATTTTGAAGAGTTTGCAGGTAAAAATTTATTTTCTTATGTATACCTAGACTCTATCCTAGTCAAGTACACTTAACTTGATGCAGACTTGATGACTTTACACTTTACACGCACTTGAGACCGAAGACTGCAACATACTATTTGGACGGCAAAATATCCTTTTCACACCCTTGAGTCCGCATTGTTGCTCCCTACCAATGATCTTAGAAAATTAAACAATTTCTGATCAAACACCGCATCAACTGCGTGTAAAGGGTAACTTGCTGTCGCCCTTGGACTCAAGGGCTTGTGAGGGGCGCATTAGCACACTTCGTGACTATTTGGACGGATCTGCACTTGATCATGTGATTGCTAATACAACTATCAAGTGAACTTCAAAGGTCGACGGCACGTGAAGTAGACTATTCGGATACAGCCTTGGTTAAACTAAAGATTTACAACTTTTGAAAATAAAGAAGTTTTTGAATAGGTTCTCTTTTAGTCACATTTTATCTTCGAAGTGTGAATTACAGCAAAAAAAAATCACTATAGGTGACAATCAGCCAGATGTTTCCTATGTTGATCTTATAGATGGATTAGGAGGAGCACTATTTTGATGATAGTAGTGAACTTATTGTTAATGATGAAGTAAGGCCTAATGAATCCTTGCACAATGAACCTCTTCAATGTGTCCCTAGTCCCATTGAAGTGTGTGACAGTAAGCGAATTAAGAAACAGACTGCAATTAGCACTGTAGTCTGAAAACAACGCAGCAGTTTTCAGTATGTGTGCCAGTGTTAAAGAATTTGAAAAATAATATTTTGATTCACTTGACTTAACCAACAAAAATAATGTTGAATGGTTGCATATAGATGGGTATGAGTCGCGTCCATAAGATGATATCAGTTTTCGAACTTATAACATAGCCATCGTTGAGTTACCAAACCCTACTCAATTCTTTGAAAGATATTTTGACAATGATCTACTGCTCCATATGGTTAATTCAACTAATTTGTTCACTGTACAAAATCATACAGCTAATTTTCCTGCTACTATATTGGAAGAAATAAGAGTGTTTATTGGGATTCACATTATAATGGGCAATTTACGCTATCCTAGAGTTAGAATGTACTGAGAACCACAGTTCCGAATACCACTCATTGCTGATAACATGCAAGTTAACAGGTTTTATAAACTACGTACTAATTTTCATATTGTTGATACAACGAACAAAGATAATTACACAAATGATCGGTTCTGGAAAGTCAGACCGATTTACAATTCTTTAGAAATAGATGTAATGAATTAGAACGTGAACAGAATTAGTGTTTGGCGAACAAATTGTTTCTTTCAAAGGAAGTTTGAATGTAAAACAATTCAATAAAAGCAAACCCAATAATTGGGACATAAAAATATTTGTTTTGTATGCGGAAAGTGGCATGATGTAAGATTTCCTTATATATATATCAAGGCTTGACAACAAAGCTCAAATGTGAATATGCTCAGTTTAATTTAGGATCAGCTGTTGTTATGCAGATGAGTGAATGCATCACCTCTAAACAATGTATGTTATTTTTTCGACAACATCTTTAGTTCTTATTGGCTCTTCCAGTGGCTTAGCAAACAAAACATCCTTGCTGTTGGACCAGTCCGTGTGGACAGGTTCTGCAAGCCACCATTTGACTCTGATGCAATTATATTTAAAAAATTAAAGTCGTGGCTTTATTCAAGAGTTACTAAGCAGAGACAACATTATACTTACAAAATGGTATGATAATTCCTGTTTTGTTATGGGTTCCAATTGCGTCGGGGTTGGAAATGTAGATACTTGTGAAAGATTGGAGGAGAAGAGACATGAATATAATAATGTACAAAGGCCAGAAGTGGTAAAACTTTATAATAAAAGTATGGGAGGAGTAGATAAGTTAGATTTTCTGATTGCCATCTACCATACCGTCATTCGTTCAAAAAAGTGGACCCTAAGAATGTTTACCCATGCCCTGGATCAAGTTGTAACTAATGTTTGGCTGGAATACTTGAAAGAAGCTAATATCCTTGAGTTACTGGCAAAGATTTGGATTTGATTAATTTTCGCCATTATGTTGGGGAAAGTTTGATACTGACAGGTAAAGGCATTCAGAAGAAACTATGATGTCCATCATCACAAGCACAAGTCAGCCCTATAGCCCATCCCAAGAGAGCAGCTATAACCAGACCGATTGAAGATGTGCGTTTTGATGGTTATAACCGTCTACCCGAGTATGTTACCAAAATAATCAATTGTGTTGCAAGAACTCCAGGTATAAGGGCAAAACCTACTTTATGTGCACCAAATGCAAAATCCATTTGTGCATTTCTAAGGATAAGAATTGCTTTTTGCAATTTCACACTAAATAATAGAGCTTAAAAGTAAAACTCACGTTTTTTATATTAAAACTTAACAATTTTCAATAATTTTTACTTTTTCAGTTATTATGTTAAGTTAATTTTTCCTTGTTTTATGTTATTACTTAGTCAATTTTATTAAAATACATTAATACGCTATTGTAATTATATTAAAAGTGTTTCATTTACCCCATTTTTTTATTTAAAAAAAAAACAAAATAACGTTCTCAAACTCCAGACATGGTGGTTATAGCTTCCTGAATATAGGACAATCCACATCTCGGCTATGAAACATTGGATCAAATTTTTTTCACTAAAAATGTATAAAAATTATATCAGTAAGTATAGCAACTTTCATAATTTTCCTTCCAAAAATGAAAAAGTGTGGCTTAAAGGGCTAAGCAAACAGACTAATAACGTGAATACATCTTTTTTCCCCGCCACTGTGGCAACATGAGTTTCAAATAACAGGATTTCTATGAAAATCAGACTGAACATGGTAATATGTAATGTAAACACTGAGCATTGATTACATTTTGTCGGATATTGTGGATTATCCTCTGTGAGCTCTGTGCTCTAGTAGTCAGAGCTCCCGGCTACAGACCCTGCAGACCCAGGTTTGATCCCTGGCACTCCCAGAATTTGTCTGTATAGCAGTGATTCTGGAACAGGGTTGAACTCAGCCTTGTGAGGACAAATGAGGAACTATGGTACATGAATAAAGAAGTAGTGACTCCAGTTTAGAAAACTGAGATTAATACGTGTAGGGTTCAATGTGCTGACCACATAACACCCTCTATGGTCAAATTTCAGCACTATCTTCAGTAACATTTGGCGGCAGTTCAGTCGGTATAACTTAATTGCGGCCTCATAGAAGTTCTATTGTGGATTATTTAACAAAAATATACTATGTGCTGTGTCGTGATTTGTGTTATATTAATGTATCTTAAAAAAATTGATAGAGTAGGCCTACTTTGAAAAAAAAATCTGTACCTGTTTGTTCTTAATAAATAAAATTGTAAATGTATTTTTTATATAAATGGGTTTAACGACTTGAAAGGCATTTATGTAACAATAATAATAAAGTCTCCTTTCAACTCATTCCAGCCCTGTTTAATTTTGGCTATGTTTTTATATGAAAAAGTACAACACATATATTAGGTTTATCAGGGTACTGTGAATCTGTTAGAATTTATTTTTTATTTTATTTTTCACTGCACATTTTTTCCAAACTAGGAAGATATTTCTCAAGGAGCAGAAAAAAAATCACTACATAATCACTAACATATAATAATGCAGCAACATTTATATATTATATAATGATTGTGTTTTTTTCAATAAATTAGATTTTCTAAATTATGATACATTTATATGAATTTCATAGAATAATACATCACAAATTGCAAAGCTTTCAGTAGAAAAACATGTAATAACAAGTACGTGACAAACCGTATAGGCCAAGACTTTTCGAACACTTAATGTGTGACCTTAGTCAATATTTATAACTTAACAAGGAGTCTTTATAATAAAAAAAGAAGTCAACAATCATAAAACAGCACTAATTAACCAAGATACACTTAAACGTTTGTGCAAATAAAAATATTTAATAACAACAATCTATCTATAATATATACCTAAATATATAGTTATTTCTAGAGGTGTACAGATATCACATTTTACAGATAATTCTGATAACATAATTAGGGTTTTGATACCACTACTTGAGTTTTGGTACATTTTATTGGGTACTCTTGAGTTCCACATATACTATAATAACATCCTTTTTACAAAATATTAATTGGACCTCAACAAAACTTTTCAAGTGTGTGTTTCTTAAACCGACATTTCAGTAACCTATTTAAGTAAATTTGTAGGTATTGCTAGTTAATTTTAATTATTTATTTCTTTACCAAAACCTCCCATGCCCTTTTGTTAGCCCTTAAACTTAATTCATAATAAACTTTATTTGCCAAATAATATATACCTACTGATTTTCTTGTATTTAGCAAATTCTTAAATAGATAATATCACATTTTTTTCACCAATACTCTGTTTTGGTTATCAGTACACCTCTAGTTATTTCAAAACTATCAATATAATGTTCACACAGACTCTGAACCCAAACCACTAATGATAAATTACACTGTTTGTTTATTTAAATTATTATTTTCATACTGAAATATGTGGATGCAGTCAAAATGACTGATTGCCATATTTATCTAAATGTTTTACTATTTACAGAGCGATACTCTAGTCTAGTATTGCAATGTTGTTTGGCATTTATTTCTAAAACTAACAAAACTAGTAAGTTTTATTAAACGTGATTGTTTTTTCACTAGGTGACTCTTGTTGCAAATCAATTACGACCAGCATATTTAATATTTACTCAGTAGTGAATTCTGTGAATATTTTTTATTCTAGGAATTAAAATATTGATACTGGTTTATATCAAGTTAACTGATTGTTTAAACGTTTTTAGTGTTTTTAAGAACAAATTAGTAGTTTTCTTAATTTTATGGAATGTAGAAAAATTATTCTCTTAGCTCATTATTTTTTAGTTACCCTACACATTATTTAAAAAAAAAAGTATGACCAAACAACTTTGTTAAACATTTGAATATTCTTATTTTGAACTTTTTTTGGCAATTAAAATACAATTTTATAAATATTTGATTTGTTTAGCATAATCATTATTCTCCCCAGGGTGTTTTGGCAGGGCACAATGGGCGGCTGATTTTACTGATCGCCCGGCTAAAATCATTGTTTTTTTGCATAAATCATCAAATATTGAAAGGTACTACCCCCACCTGTTAGTAATGGCACCAATATATTATTTATTAAATATATCAATATATTTAAAAACATTGATATAAATATTGATGTTTTAGTAACCAATACATCGATCAGCTTATCATTAAATACATCTTTAGGGCCAGTGAATTAAATAAATCGACTTTTTCTCTATTTTTATTAACTGGATCAATTTTCTACTATTTTTTAACTAAACTTGTCTGCTATTCTCAACAGCTAGATAAAACATTCAAAAGTGAAAAGTTGCAAATAATTGCCTAACAGAAAGGTAGCCATCTTAATACTACCGTTCCAGTTTGTTAAGATGAATACAATTCAATCTATCAGAAAAAAACTATATATTGATATAATTTGATCAATGTATTGTAGCTTTCGATATATACCTTGCATTGAAATATATCAAATGATAAATATATTGATACATAATGTAAAATTACCATTACCACATTTGGATGGAAAAAAAATCTGGGGAGAACACTCCATTATGTTTGTATTTAGTCGTGTTTATTGAGTTACTAGTTTAAAGAAATCAATATGAAACTGTTATCTTTCTAAGTAAAGTCGTTTTCGTACTTCCAATACAACACAAAAATACTTTTCCAAGTAAATATATATATTTTTTTGAAACAGAGATGTATTATGTGCCTTACAAATTAAATAAGGCAATTTACTGTGCAAGGTTAATGAAAAAATGATTTTAACTGTTAAATTTAAACATTAGATCAAGTATAGGAGTTTATTTGTGTCTACAAAGCTTTAATCCCTCACCTCCCTAAGATAACCCCACGAAGGCATTGACCCATTTTTCTTTCACCAGATTAAAAAATTTTAAGAGAGTTTAGATTTATTTTCTAATTACAATTAAAAAAAAATAGATTTGCAAGTTTAGCTCCACACTTTTTTTACATGAACAGTTTCTTTGGTATTAACATATTTTTATTTGAAATATATTAAATAGCGGAATAATAAAACAATCTTGCGTTTAGGTAGGCTGAACTTCCCTGCTCCATTCGGGTCACTTGGGGCCCACTTCCTTTGCCAATAAGACAGGACATTGTTCAAGTAAAAAATTACCCCATGGTTTGACAAAAACAAACAAATACAAACTCTAGTGATGCATGTGCCTTTTAGAGCAGTCAGCTACCACAGTGGGTTTAGTTGGGAGAGTTTAACTCAAAACATATTTTTCTTATATTTATTGCTTGGCGCTACAGTGTCAAAGCCAAATTTTAAAAAGTACATGTTTTCCATTCACCTTGGACATCCTTGAGTTTGATATCTGTTGTTCGGTGAACGAATGGTCTAAGGGGTCACTCTCGCGATATAAATGGTTTTCCACACTCTCTCTCTCTCCTCTCTCTCTCTCTCTCTCTCCATGCAAATGGTGGATACTCTTCCTCATAATTCAACCTTCCTCAACCCAAGCACATTAGCATAGTTAGTTTATTTTCTATTTTTATCACTGCACCTTACTACCTATTCAGGTTAGATACAAATATTATAAATACTTCTATTGGGGTAGGGATTAGGAAGAAAGCATTTGGGAGTTAATTTACCCGAATTTGCATGGAGGAAAATGGGAAACAATTTAGAAAAAAAAAACTCGGGTATTGAACCCCAATCTCCCCGTCATCAGCTGGCATAATTAGTTCATATGCATATAACCTGAATGGGTATTAAGACACTCTAACAAAAAAATATTGTCTTGCTTAAGGCAAACTAAAAGTGGAAACCACATTGCTTTTACTGTCTCACTCATCAGCTAACTCCTCTCACTCTGGGACGTCATCCTATAAAACCTACAATCGTCAACACTTGTAATTTTTTGTTAGCACCGCGTTTAACTACCCGTTCCGGTTATACGCTTATGTACTAATTACGCTAATGGTTTTAGGGATTAAGAAGGTTATGTTAATAGGAAGTGTACCCACATATGCGTGGGGGGAGATTGGAAAACCATTTTGGAAAAACTACCCTCAGTACATACAACCGAGATTTGAACCTCGATTTCCCTGTCATCGGCAGTCTAGCCTACTGCAGGAGTAGCATGTTAGACCATGCGGCCACCGACGCGGGTAAGCTTGTAAATGCAAGCAGACACATCCTGTCTTTCAAATGACATATGGAGGAGACCTGTTACCATTCTTGTCTTCTGTTCCTGCCAATGTTATGCAGCGTAAAGTGAGCCCTTTAATGGTAGACATCAAATTAAATAATAACTATTCAATATGGATTTTTTTCTCTCAATATTACAATAAATAAAAATGATTCCTAAATTTTTGTCTTGACAGGACAATACTGGTTGAGCATATCAATATTTTAATACAAAATACAACTATTTGCATTTAGGAATTCAAATTTTTATATTAATTTCAATCATATTGCAAGAGCTCATGTCAATAGAGAGTAATATGGGTGGGGTGTGGGATTATTTTAGAACTATAATCATTTAAAGTATGTGCTACTCTACAATTAGGGTCAAATATACAATTATGTTTACTTAATTATATGTTTTGGTCAAACCATCGAATGAACTGTTTCCTATCATCCAGTCCTATATTTGATGTTCAATTTTAATTTACATCTTCATGAATTTAAAGTTAGAATACCAATAAGACTAATTTAAAAATATAAATTAGTTGTGTTCAAAATTTTCTATAGATTGTGATGAATGATTAATTCTAGAAGAATATCAACTCTTGACTGAGTTGTACTTCTCAAAATATACCGGTGGTAATTTTTTTGGCAGGATAAAATTAGCTAAGTATTATACTCATACTACCATGTATCTATACCAGTATTTTTTTTACACAAAATAATATATTTATAGCACTTTGCTATGTATCCGACAAATATAATTTGTAGCTCTGTTTCAATGATATTAAAAAAATGATGAATTTCTGTAAGTAATAAATAATTAATGTACATAGACAATTTATATAACTCTAGCATATTCTCTCACTCGCATCACCCATGCTTTAATAGATTAAATGTCTTATAGCATTTATAAAATCATCTCAATGATCCATATCATTGCTTTCATTCACCATATTTCTTCGATTCTAAGACACTTTTCTTCCCATCTAAATGTCTCTAAAAATGGGGTCTCTCTTAGAATCAATTGTATCTTAGAATTGAAGTTTTTATTCAGAAGGAAGTGATGAACAACATACCTACTGATAAATAAGGTACTTTTTTGTTAGTAAATTTAATTATATAATAAAAATATTTCTTAGACATGGGGTAGTTTAGCGTTTTAGCTATATTTATTTTCTTGGAATCAAAGCTTTTTTTTTCTTTTGGGAGCATTGAAAAATTAAAGGTGCGTCTTACAATTGATGGCGTCATAGAATCGAAGTAATACGATAAATTAAAATTAAAATTGACTACTAATTCAGATGTACATGATTACATGTTATCAAGGGGGGAAACCCATAAAAAGTATATTTGTCTTAAATATAAATAAAATATAATTCTGCATTGTTTCACAAATGCTATTAAGAAGGACATTGGGTATACTTTAGATTGGCTCTTCATAAATTTTACCAATCTATAACAATTTTTGAACATAGACTATAGTAAAAACATATTAAATTAACCTTTTAGATTCGACATTTTTTTCCCTACTGATTTTTTTTTACTATTCAATAAAACATTGTGTAAAAAGAGCAAAGATTATACATTTAAATCTGAGACATAATTAAATTTTATAAAATGTAAGACTTATAACATTAATTTGTACATTCATCAAAGAAACATTAATTTGTGACATTGTTTTGTATACCACTGATAAACAATTAAGTAGATACTATTTAGTAAGTATAAAGTTTAACTTAGCTTAGCAGTAAGTAACACATAATTTAAGTAATGAAGGCAATTTCTCATCTTTGACAATAAATCTGCTTTGAAGTTTTTGTTTACTTTTAATCTTTATGAAACAAAATTTATAGGTATGTATTAATGTATCATGAGTATTTATAAAAACTACTACATTTTACAAGGCAAAATTTCTGTTAGCACTTTTTAAAATAATTAAACAAGTCACAAATTCAGAACTTTAACGAGAACCTTTATAATTTCACAAAATATTATATATTAAATGAATAAAACAAAGTGAGCAAAGTTTCAAATACCAATTTTTATAAATAATGAATAAGGTACCTACTCACTAAAGACTAGCAAAATCAAGATGTAGTTTTATCTTCAGATTATGGTTATTATGTTTAATTAATATGATTTTTAATATGAAGTGCCCCATGTTTTCTAGAATGTATTTAATGATACCCTTAATTATATGATTTTAGAGTAGTTTTATTTTATAGTGTGACCCTTCAAATTAATATTAATTAAGATAAGTTATATTCCTGAAATTCTGAGTTTGTGATTTGTTTCACAAGCAGTAAATATAAAGTGTACACATTTAATTGAAAACAATTATTGTAGAATGTAAATAGAGGGGAAAGAAAAGTACATCTATCTTTCTATTGAAAAGATGCAATACAAATATTTTTCACAACAAAAGTTTATAAAAAAACAACACTAAAATTCTAGAGATGGGATGCTCAAATCCTCGAATCTTATGGTATGAGAGAGATCAGAAATTCGTAAAAATCTCAAAAAACTATCTCGAATACAATTATGAAGAGCTTGACTTAAATAACAATTTTCTAATCTTGGTAAAAGAAATTATATAAATTTGTGAAGTTGATAGAGTAACAAAATCACACACTCAAATAAAGGACAAAAGTGTATTAATATAATTAATTTACTAAACAAGTGTTCTCTTTTTTGTTTGTGATGTAATATACTTATAAAAACATATCATTTGCCAGAAGCACGAAGCCTTAAACTACTTTTTTTAAATTCAATTTTAAATATCTTCACTTTAAAATTAAACAATTTTAAGGATTTGAATTTGGATTCAAGATTTGAAAGAAAATTTAAAATTGAGATTCAAGAAATTTAGGATTCAACCTATTCTATAAAATTCATATTGTTGGATCAAACAATTGTCATCAATTCAAACAAATGCTTCACTCTAAAGACAAAACGACTATAGCTGTAGAAAATAATTATAAATAACAATGTTAAGTTTGTTCTGATCCATCCTGATTCATTGAGAAATGTTAAGTCCTACAAAATGATATCTTTTAATCAGTGTTCTCACCAGGGCCTTTTGACTGGGCAAGACACCTGGCTGATTTCACTGACTGCTCGGCTAAAATCCATGTTTGTTGCAAAAATCATCAAATAATGTAATGTAAAGTATTACATGGCCCTTGTACAATACTTAATAATGCTACCTGGCACCCAATGGGTTGGTACCGCACAGACCACACATTTTGGGGGGGGAGTGTTGTTGCGCCCACTATCCACACTGATGGCATGGGTGGAGACTCAGTTTGTGCAGCTGCTCTCGAGCCAGAAGGTGAGCTTCTCGTTTGCGTGCTCAAGGAAGTACTGTTTGCATTTCTGTTATTGTTGTATTTGTTTCATGTTTATAATTGTGCTTTTGTGAGTGAGATTTCACCGTATTATTTAAATATGGAACGCGAGGAAGAATTTGTAGCTATTAGTTGCCTTTTAATTAAAGAGGAGAGAAGAAAATGTAGGAAACGACGATTCTGGGTTCACAACATCAACAGGAAAAGACTAATGTTTGGCGAATTCCACACATTATTTCCTGATATGGTTGAAGATGACGCCAAAAATTTTGGACTGCGCTTGATTTTAATTCCCTCGCCCAGACTTTCTGTCGAATGGCGGAACGACGGAGAGTCCATTACTGGTGGTACCGACGTAGTGGGCACATCTTGGTAACAAATAATGCTACGAATTAGTAGTACTTTCCGTTCCGTTCTTGCGGTTTGTGCGGTACCGACCCAGTGGGCGCTTACCTTTAGTCAAATATTATTAAAAGTATATTTTAGTATTTTTAATAACAAAGTGTGATAAACATTTAGATGCAAAAAACATTTGTGTTGCCAAAATTTCAGGTCTACACCCTACCATCCAATAACTGGACACAATCAAAGGAACGTCATAAAAACACATTGTTTTAATTTTTTGTAACAACTATACATTATTTAAAAAAGTAAAACATTGTTTACAAACTGTTGTAATAAAATTGGATTAATATATATAATATGTTACTCTTTAACAATGAAATCATATAAACTTCAAATAGAAAAATTCCAAATTTTTAACAAACACACACACACATATATTTTCTATTAATCTTGAAATAACATATTGCATTTTATACCATAATAGTTAAATAAATGGTTTTGTGTAATTTTAATGAGATTATTTAATAACAAGAACAAGTTAAATATTATTTAAAACATAATAAAATACAAAATAAAAATCTCAATTTTTAAGTCTCCTCATACCACTATAAATATATGTTTGTTAAATTATTTAAATATTTACAAAATTATCTGTGCAAACCCACACACACCTTGTAGGCAATATGTTCTGCACTCCCCCTACCCCCAACATTCGCCCCCTAAAACCCCCTTCACCTTTTTATCCTTTTTTTTTGTATTAAAATAAGACTAAAGCATAAAATGTTAACATGCGACCATAGGTATAAATATGGATTTGCATTATTTGTTCCTACTCGGAAGTTGTTTAAATGAATAATCAAACAAGTCTTGGCACAGCAAAAATATATATAAAATTTATATATATATATAATATTTTTTTTTTTTTTTTTTGCTGTGCCAAGACTTGTTTGATTATTCATTTAAACAACTTCCGAGTAGGAACAAATGAATGCAAATCCATATTCATAGCTATGGTCGCATGTTAACATTTTAAGCTTTAGTCTTATTTTAATACAAAAATCTATAAATTAAATACTTATATATGTGTGTGTGTTATATAAACATAATGTGTAAACAGTTCAGTGAGCATGTATTTAGCAGATATTATATGAAAGCTATCTATTTATATAATTATGCAGAAAATTTGCAGTAACCACCCTACTTACAAAGTCTTATAGAGCTATCTCGTTACTAACCCTATAATACTATTATTATTGTATTGCTATTGATACATAAATCTGATGTAATAACAGATAAAACCTTTCTTAAGCTTCTAACATAATCTGAGTTTAATTTTTAATTTATATTTTATTAATTTTATTTTTGTTTTTTTAATTACATCAAAATCAACATACATCGAACATAAAATTAAATATATCAGACTACAAAAAAAAATAAAAAATCAAAGTCTTAAAAACCAGCTTAGATACAATTAAACTTTGTTATATTTAAATGTTTTTGTAATGGCTGGAACTATCTAGTTATTAGAAAAAATGCATACAACCCGAACGGGTAGTAAGACGCGGTGCTAATAATAATTATAATTAGTAGAAAAAGGAAGAAATTAAAATATTTGTACTCAAAAAATTTTATATTCTGGGCATAGTTACTCTGGTGTTACCTGTACATCCATTAATACTATTGGTACATATATTTGGCTTCTACTTCCAATAATGTAACACAACGTCCAAGATGCAACCCTCTGTCACGACAGCTAATTGTTGACTGACTGTTGGAGGCATAGCTCAAAGGAGGGGAGGTTCACTTACCGGAGAGGGGAATGGGAATGAATTGTTCAAGCACTGCACATATATTTTATATACGACAGCATTCTAAGGTTAAATCATATCAACATATTACGTACCTATTGTATTTATTCATTTTACAATGTATGTTAAGAGAATAGTTTTTTAATCACTAAGAATATCTCCAAAATTATTTTTATGGTATTTGGGATTTGTTCAACTTATAAATTTCTAATGAGGTAAAGGTGTACTGGTATTTACTATGTTATTTATTTCGGTTACACTTTTCACCTTTACTTTTTCTTTTTTCTTTAATTTGGTGGTAAGAAAATTAGCTGCCCACTTCCAGTTTCAAATATTATTTCTTAAGTTAAAATGTTATATATTTCCTCATATGCGAGTTAACAAATTCGAGTTACATAAGTGTAGTTTGTGCAAACTATTAGTTAAATGCATAATGAATTGTTTTGTTGAGATTTCAAATGTATTTTAATATTCATTTAGGACTTTGGCTACATTTTTAAGGGCTATAGGCTAATGTACATTATTACTGATTAGGCCAAGTTTATTTTTTTATTTAATCATGAACACATAAGTGAGAATAACTTCAGATATATTATTTAATTATTAGATACTAGTAATAGGCCAGTTCTAAAACTCTACCTTGTTTTGGCTTCTTTAGATTGTAGATTTTACTTAATAACAGACATAAAGCGTTTTGGTCTCTAATGTTTTCATCTTTATGGGTAGTGACACAATTTGTCATTCGTAAAATAATGTATATGTTGAAACTCAGAAACTATTTTTATGTTGGCCAAATTCATTTTATTTTATGTATATAGTTTTTAATGTTTCTTTAAAACCTATCTAACAAGGAACCAAATAACTGACTTTCTAAGAATCTTAACCAAATCTGGCATAACCGAATTACCTAAGAACTGAACCAACCCGTTCCTACTAAGCACCTAACTGTGGTTCATTAAATAAGTATTTATATTATTAACTACTTAAAAAAGAAAATAGTGTGCAAAAGCTACTGCTAAAATTAATAAGTTGCAAGGCAACAATGTTGGAGTAAAAGAGAGATTGTGCTAAAAATCAGTATATGTTAGAGTACCATATACATAACAAGATATAATTTAACATGATATTTATATATTTCTTTATTGAGTAGAAGTATGTTTTAAAAATAGCAAACTATGCTCTATCTAAATGAAACTAAGTAGTTTTACTTTCAAACAAAGTCTCATTAGTAATTTGGATGTACAGTAAAACCTGGCCAATTTGACATTGATTAGTTTGAATAATTGAATAGTTTGAATCAACCATGATTCCCCATGAAATTCCTCTTTAAATCAATGGTAAAAAATAACATTTAATTCAAAATTTAGAAGGAAATATTTGGGTAGTTTGAAACTCATCCATTGTCAATTTTTTTTTTTTAGCTTGTACTCATTTTAAACCTAACTTGACGATCTTTATTAAACCACCCTATATGCCAAGAATGTCAAATTAAGAGTTACTGCCCTGATTGATTTAAGTTGTTAATATTTTCAAGTTTTTATATTTTGTGTTTAAATTTTTCATGAATTTTCATATAGCCTGTGTATATATTGTATATTGTTTATATATGTTTTATATAGCATATATACTGTAAAATGTGTATGTTTATATGTATCATTTTTTGAGGTTATTAATTAATTGTGTACCAGCTGCCTAAATACTCATAAAAATGGTTAGTTTGAATTTTGGTTATTTAGAATTCTTTTAGATATTCCTTGGACTTTGATTCACTTTGAATTAAAAAAGTTATATTGTAATTGTTTTATATTCTCACTTAGTTAATCCCACTTTAGTAAGTTGTTAGTACAGTATGACATTTTTACTAGAGATATGCTAACTTTAGTTATAAACATACTATGTAGTTCTGATTGCCTAATATGCACAGAATCTTTTTTTTTTGTTAATTTTTTTTAGTTTGAAGATTAGGAATCTGAAATTGTGCACTAAAGAAAGATAAGTTAAATTAATTAAAGTGTCCAAGTAAGGATGTTTGCGTGTTCCAAGTATGATTTAACTCTTTCAAATAGTGAAGAACTCAGTCAGACCACCAGAACTGTGTTTAATCAATGTCTTTGACTTTAAGTGTTCTTTGCGGAAAAGATTTCAGTCATTTATTGAAGCCCTATCTGCAAGGAATTATGGAAACTTCTTTTGATTTGACTTAGGCCCTTTCTGCAAAGAGTAATTGGGGTCAGTTTAGGTACTTTTTAGTCCAATAATTAGAACAGATTTTCTAGACGACCTTTAGACCCATTCCCTAATCCACTAACCATTATTTTATTTCAGTTATCCATGTTCCTCCCTAACTCTCTTCTCGATATTGTACTAAAGTCTCAGTACCCATAAAAAATATAAACATCTTCCACTGTTTGTAAATAGATTGTATTGCTTACTAGTATCATTAAAAATTTGTGTTCAAATTGTAGATCATAAGTCATAGATACACAAAAAGTAGAATAGTGAATAAGTAATAATATAGGAGATAGGATCAGGAAAGTGATTGTATCATTATTTAAATTAAATAGCTTTCATATAACACATATCGTGAATTTAATTCTTGAACAGTCCGTGAGTGTATACAAAGCGATATGTTGCAAATTTCTATAACAAAGAGATAAGTTTTAGGTCTATTTGGATAGATGCTACCTCTTCAACAACTTAAAAATGTTTCTTCATTATAGCAGGTGTTAAATAAATATTGGATGGCTTGTTTTTATTTAACATTACACCTCTGTGAGTATTGCTTTGTTTTAAGGCCTCTAAAAAGCTATATTATTCGGTTCCAAGCATTCATTACTTTATTAATTTAATCATAATTTGTTTAAAACAAATAAATTTAGGAAAACTCAACCATTTAAATTATACCACACACTTTTTAAAAGTGTAATTCACATTTATTTTAAAGAAACTGCATAAAATAGGTATTACAAATAGTAGGTACTAATGAAAAATACTAACTAGTTTTTTGTTTTGTTTATCAGTTAAGCTATATGCAAGAAAAAAGTTGGTCAAAAATAATTTAAAATAAACAATAAACAAATTGTATTTGAATGTTTACTAACACATATATATTGTATATTATAAAGTGAAGTTGAATACTATTTATTTTATTTAAAAAAAAAAGTTTGCCTTGTTCATATTGATGAATAAGTAAGTTATACATTTTTAACAGTCATCTCATGATTTATTTTGTACTTAAGAGATTAATGCAGATGTTTGAAAGAAGTAGATTGTTTTACATACCCTTATCGGTTTTTATATTTAAATTTCCATGTATATGAACACATTAAGTGATGTAACATATTTTGTAACAATCAACAACCTAAGCAGTGCTATTCCTCTGCTCTCCATTTTGTATTAACGTGATATGATTGACTGAGATTTTAATCGCGAGCAGCGGAAGAGGAGGATAAAATAAGTTACACATTCACCCAGCCCAACCATATTCCTTATAAATATCATAGTAATTAGTAAGTATATAACATCTGATATCTATCAATAAATATTTACAACTACACAACATCGAATATACATTATAACATTATTTTTATAAGAGGAATTGTATCGTTTTAAAAAGATCTGTCAGGTGCCCAGAGTGCTGAAATGCACGGCGCTTCAATCTATCTTATGATTTATATTTAATATGATATGTTTTCATGCCACGATGCAGGCGCGCATCGAGAGTTGTTTGACAACACCAAACGTAATAAATTAAGTTATTAAAAAGAGTTACCATAAAACAAAGTAAGAGCAACTGGTTCATCTCTCAAAGCGAGAAAAGGACGATAGTGAGTTTGTAAACCTATTAGGCCTACAGACATACTTAACGATAAAAATAGATTGTGTGTGTCGAGGAGGCGTGGCCCACGGGCAGCACTAACCATTGAGCAAGAGTAGGAGGCTCCACCCTCCTTAGGTCACATTATCACAAAGTGCACAGACAGGAGACAGGCCAAGTTACGTAGTGGCAAGGTTGAGAGCAAGAATCATAACCTAAAACAACAATACATTGAAAGTGACAACATTAAAATATTAAGATGGATTAAATAGCAGAGCTATTACAGTTGTTAAGTATGGCTATAGTCGCATCTAAATATCATATTCTTTAGATTGAAAAATAAGTCCTGGACATGGGAATTGAATCCAGGACCTTTGAATTAATACGCTATTGCTCCTTTCACCGAGCTATCCAGGAGTCATCCTGTGCCCAGGGTCATTCCTCACTCATATTTTAAGACAGAGTCTGTGATGGACACATAGAAATCATTAGCTATAATTATATGAGTGATCAATTAAAACCGTTAGCTATCAAATAACACAGCCCCCTTTGACTCGGGAGTGCTTTATACTGCCAATAGTAGAATGTCAGTTGTACGAATTCGCTTGTGTCAAGGTGCTATTTTTCAATTTTAAGAATATTAAAATATCCTTATACAAAAATGAAAATTAACTTTGGTTGCGGATGCAACAGAATACATCTTTGATTTAGATTAAATATACTTGAAAAATGACACCTAGATATGGAAATCGAATCCAGGACTTTTGACTTAGTGCATCAATACTATTTACATTAAGCACGCAATTATCTCTGGATAACTTGGTGATATTAACATTAATTCAATAGACCGAAGATCCAGAAAAAAAAAAGTGTTATTTAACATGCACTTTGTAAAGTGACTAATTTTTTTATCACTTGACTCACAAACTAGCCTAATAATAAAATTTATAATACCCAGCTCACTGGTCTTAAGTATTTTGTTGTGAAAGAGAGAGTCCCAACTACCAAAGAAATTATTTTCAGCCATGCCAGGAATCAAACTTAGGAATCTTTAGTTCAGTGGTCAGACATGCTAACGACTGAACTTAGATTTCAGGCATTCAAATCCCTCAAATTCTTAAGGATATTCGAGATTTGAGGACATTTCAGATTCAAGATTCAAATATTAAAAATAATAATAATAATAATTGTTTTCAACTTTCAAGTGAAATTTGTTTTAAAGCTCTAATATCGCATATTGGTGGTTCAAAACCAATCATAATTATAGGAAAACTTAAAAAGCAGGCCCCTGAGCAGTAATTTAACCGAATGTGTGAATGTTTTAATGAATGTTAACATTAAGTTACTATTTTTATTTTATTATTATATTGTATTAATATTTCCTCTAATGATCTGTTTTTATTCCAAGATTGGAATTAAATTCAATATTTGGGATTCAAAGGTACGTAAATTGGAGATTCGACACAACTCTACTTGTCACATTACTAATTTACTGTGCATTTTCATACACACATTTAAGTTTGCCGTAAATTACTAAGGCAGGCCTGAATATGTTTTACCTTTCACTGTAAATCTTCTTCACACTTAGGAATGTCAAAGATTTCAGCAAAGAGCGGAGGGAGCCTAAGTTTGGCCCAGTTGAGTCGGAACCAGTCAAGATGTGCCGAATGTTTGGCTCCCAGATTTCGCAGTTCCGGCAACTTAACCAATAAACTGGTCAGTGTCTGGGGATCCGTTGCATGTGTGCGACTCACCTAGTGCATTCGAGAAATGTCTACTTAGATGATACTGTTTAGAAATGTATAGGTTAATACCACACTCTATTTTATAGCCTAAAAGAGGTATATTTTTTGTTTATATGACATATTTAATGTGCACTTTCTGAACCGACTGATTATATCAACACACGTCTTATAAACTAACTTAAATCTAGAACAGACACAACATTCATTCCTCAGCTATTAATTTATCACTGTGAAAGGGGAAACCCACATTTCACCAACAATAAATTTTTCAACCTTCCAGGAATCGAACCCGGGAGCCTTAACTCAAAAGTCAAACACGCTACTGACTGAGCTAAGGTGTTGGACAAGAAGAGTACAAATGACCCACTTCACTGGCTGAATGGTCTAAAATCTAAGGCGTCACTCTCTTGTTCGATTGGCCTGCTAATTATGGGCAGATTGGGGTTTGAAACCCAGTTGGATCTACTGAAGGTGGTTTCCCCTAAATGGTTTCTCACGCTCCTTCCACGCAAATATGGGTATATAACCCCTAAAATGATTCCTTCCTCATACCTACCACATTAGAGCAATTATCATATAGGCGTATAATCTGAGAAGGTAGGAAGAGGCGGTGATCATAAAAAATATCTAAATGTGTTAATGATACTGAGATTTTATTCATCTTAATTCTTTTGGGAATGAAAATGAGACTGACCTGTACTTTGAGAGCATCTATGAGCCTGTCTTGATGATGCTCAATCGCCTTGAGGTCAGTGACCCCCGGCCGGTCGGCGGTGAGCAACACCACTGCCGAGAACAGACCCAGTTCGGTATCGTTCAGAGCCAGTGTGTTGAACGTTGACGCAAAGTGGAACAATGACGACACAAATTCTGGCTGAAATCAACATTAGGGGTACTTGAAATAAACATCTATTATCACGTAATCTCCATGGTGTGTGCCCGCAAGCAAGCAATACTGACCAAGCGCCTACCATCTGTTGGTGATGATAGTGCCAACATTTGCAGATAGAGCGTTTCATGTGGTCAGTATAACGAACCCTCCAGCCATTAATTTCAGTTTTCTAGACCGGAGATGCTAGTTATTTATTCAAATATCTCCTCAGATGTCCTCACGAGGTTGAGTTTGACCTTGTTCCAGACCCACTGCTTCAAATAAAAATTCTGGAAACGCTGGGGATCGAACCCAGGAAATTTTGACCTGTAACCAGGAACTATTGACCACTATACCATTAATAGTCTTGTAATTATTTTATTTAAATAGTTTGACCCAACAGCATTCCCTGGGGGGGTTTGTTTATTGGGGAGAGAGAGAGAGGGCCATATTTTATTCCCTCTCCCACATGCTCAAGACCACAAATAATGTTGATATAAGCTTTTTATTTGAAGAAGATATATAATAATTTTATTAAATACTGAAGTAAAATTTGGGGGATACATTTTAAGATCAAGTTTACGTCTTAATATCCAAAATATACACAGCTACACAGATTAAAAATGACCCAAAAATTACAAATTGGAAAGACGTACAGAAATAATAGCTTCAATACTTTGCTTGCAATTTCACTTACATTTTTAAATCGCTGCCTTTAGTTGCCAATTTTTTAAATATCTCCTAGAGTAGAAATGTGTAACCTGTGCCCTTAAGGCTACATGCGGCCTTTTGAGGCGCTCACTGCAGCCTTCTTTGCATATTTTGTCAATTATGTATCTTAATCTTTCAACATTATAAATTCTCAAACTCTGTATATTTAAAAAAAAAGTTTTTATGTATTTATCTATCTTTAGTTGTAGTACTATCATATAAATATTTTTTCTCACTAGAGACCACTACAAGAGCTTGGTCCAACATCGTCTTGATTCAGAAACAACATTTTCGTTTCGCACGTGGCACAGATGACTTTAAAAACTGATTCAGATTCATGGAGAACAAACTCAAGAAAAGTGAAAAAAACAAAAGCGTTTATGTCATGTTTTATAAATGTTTTCCTCCTTGTATATATAATTAATGCTTAAAAAATGAAAATTCGTCCTCTTTTAATCAAAAGGTTCTCATAAATGAGCTAATAAATAATTTAATTTGATTCACATACACGGAAAATAAATTGCAGAGTAAAAAAACAATTTGCTATTCAGGCAGGTGCCTCTTTATAATCCTGGCAAAGTGTAGGGCTACTGTACCTGAAGTGTGTGGCTTTGTGAGGAATCTGTAAAGTGACACGTGACCTTCCAATGCTAGATGGTTTCCCACCAATGTTATATAATCATTTAATAATCATACATTTTCTTATGCTCCAAACAGTTAGAGGGCTGTGCTACAGCCTTTATTGTATGTTCGTCTTCTCCCCTCAAAGTAAATTTATGGTTGCGCTGGTTTGGAAACTTTGTTTCGTCAAACAAAATGTTTTACCATGTTATTTTAAGTTTTTTTTAAAAATAAATGTCAATAGAATTTGCGTTTCAACGTACATCATACATGAGTTCCATTTGCTGACGAGTGATGTACGTGCCATCGGCGAAGGTGAGCGAAGTTTCGGAGGTGAGGCGCGCAACATGACCCAGCCATATTTCGAAGAAACCCACTTTGATTAGGATCAGCTGGTCGTCCTGGCTCAAGTCACAGAAACCTATAAACATACATCTTATTTTAAAGTGTGACAAAGATGTGCTCAGTTGAATTAAGGTTAAGTAGAATGGATGAGACTAGAAGCCCGTATTTTTACAGTTTTTATAGCAAAACACTTTTCTGGCCAACATAAATAAGACCTTGTTTCAGTAAATACATTTAATTTAATTTTATATTAATCTCAACAATTCTTAAATATTCGTTATAGATGCTGTGAGATTGGAACAGGGACCTTTTCTCGTCATTTAAAAATCCCGCACGATGCTCATGAAAAAACATCGAGAGCTGCCTCAAGCGTAATTTTTGTGTTGGGCAAACTTGCCCCCCCCCCCCCCCCTCTCCTCTATCACATAATTTTTGTTCAAATGTTGTATTATGACCACTAAGGGAAATTTTTAAAAAGACAAAAATGAATGGATTTTTGTGTCCGTTGATTATGTTCTTTATTATTGATAATCATATTTTCTTGCAAGACGTGTAAAATTTTAAACATTTAAATAGGACGTCTTTAATTTGATGTAGCTTTGTGATAACTTGGGATTAAACATTCTATTGTACTGCCCAGAAAAAATTCAACATCTATTGAGATCAATATATATGTAGAAAACTAAACTAAATGTAGTCTGTCTACTAAAGCGATATTTTATTTAGTTTGGTTAAAAAATTGTTTTGCTATAAAAACTGCAAACATATGAACCTCAAATTGCGCTCCCTCCCATCTCATCTTAATTGCAAACGAGGAAAATAACTTGATTTTTTTAATTGCATCTTCTTACTGCCTGTTCAGGGTATACACATATATGATATTTACTATAGTTGAATATGCATAAGAAAGGAGGTATTTTAAAGATAATCTACCCACTTTTGCATAGAAGGAAAGTGGTAAACCATTTAGGCAAAAACCACCTTCACTAGACCTGAAAGGGATATGAACCTCAATTTCCCTGTCATCAGCAGGCCAGTCTAACAAGAGTGATGCCTTAGACCATTCGGCCACTGAAGCGGATAACGAGATTATTGATTTATAGCTTTGCATGCATACAACTGGGAAAATACACATTTTTTTTGTCAGAAAGATCTTATAAAACTCAGGAAATTTCACTACTTGCAAAGTTTATCGACCCTATATTAGTGTCCCTTGCCGATACTCGGAAAGAACAATAAGACCAACAGCATTAAAAAAGGTAATTTTAAATTAGACTCAAAAGCTGTCGAGTATCAAACTGCAGGTCGCGAATCACTGTAATTACAGGAATGTCTGTATAGAGGAGACCATATTTCAATTAATTTAAATTAGCTTGAAAATTAAACTTTACACAGTAATCAAACCAGGGACTTTTGACTTTACTGCAATTACAATGATTTGCAACCTGTGTGTTTATATTAATTGAAATTCACAATCTTGTATTGTATACTTGGCAGAATAACAGCCCTCCCGAGTACCAGATGGCTGTGGTATCTGATAGCTCGTGATCTTAATTGAGCGCTCATATGTATCTGACGATTTTCGAACGTCCATCACAGACTTTGCCTTAAACTATGAGTGAAAAATGCCCTGAGCACGGGACGACTCCTGAATAGCTCAGTGGTAGAGTAATGGTTGCCTAAGCCAAAGAACCCGGGTTCGATTCGGTGTCCAGGTGTGATTTTTCAACTAATTTAAATTAATTCTAAAGCTATCAATTTTATATTAATGAAATCAGGCCAAATAAATAGTGAATTTTGTTTAATCTTATAGAGGCATTTTTATTACATGGCTCTTATAAGGACAGTAGAAAAATATTAAAATTAATTTTGTTCCACATAATAGAATACAATGTCATTTTTAAATAAATCTACATCAAATATTTTACTGATGGTATGGACAAGTTGGCACAACCTCATCTGCATTGCATCAGTGGTCGCATGGTCTAAGGTTCACTCTCATGATAGACTGGATCTCTGATGATATGGAGATTGGATTTCGAGTCCTGGCGGGTTTATTGAGTACTTTTGGTTTTTTGCCAAATGGTTTTTCGCTCTCCCTTTGCACCAATTAGGGTCATTTATTTTAAATTATAATGTCCTCATTCCTACACCATTAGGGGATGTGCAAACTTCGAAAACGTTGATTTGCTTCAAATATTTGTCAGCTTGACTTTAATTTGAAAGTAAATTTCTGCATTCAACAATTATGAGGCCTCAAAAATAAAATTTTTAAAATTAAAAACCACATTTAAGTTTAATTTTTATCATTTTGTGCTGTCATGAAGGCCTATATCACAAATTAATGTTCATATTACAAAATTATAAAATATTTAAATTACATGGGTGGATCTGGAGGTAAGTGTCTGACTTCTGTGATGGGAGTCTGGGCTTCAATCCTCGGTCCCGGCACAATTTATCTGATTGCCAAACCCTTCCTTCACCTCTGACAAATGTGTATTAATCACAACTTGTGAATGTGAGGAATGCCAGGCCTCCACCGTGTTCGGATTCCACGTTAAACTGTAGGTCCTCTCATTTAATCTCACAATCACCCTACCATTACACATTAGCGTAAGTTCGTACAACCCAACGGGTAGTAAGACGCGGTGATAATAACAATAATTAAATTACACATGAGGATGATAACTTAATTTATCAATTTAAGACAAAATATGTAAATCGTTTTGTGATTTAAGTTAAAAGTGATGTGACACATTTTTTCCCTCCCAACATAACTTTTTTTTAGAAAAAAATATTTGAACCTTTAACTTGGCTTAGATAAAATTTCATATTATTTGATTGGACTTGGCTTCATATTGAAAATATGAACTTAATATGCTCCTAGTAAATAATCAGATATCCTAGTAAGACACAATCCAGAAAAAACAACCACTAAGTCTACTTCAAAATAAAATGATTAACGTGTGATTCAGTACCTGGTACTCTTTTGGCAAACTCTACGACCCTCTGAACGCTGGGGGTAACGTGTGTAGCGAACTGCTGCCACAACCACACCCTCTGTTGCTCCAAGGACTCCGCCGTGGAACTAGCAACTTCAGGATCCTCAGGACTCGTGCTGGAGGAACACTGGGACCAAGATACACGTCAAGGTCATTTTTATGTGATTCACTTATGAGGCGTTCACGTAACTTAACATAACGTTAATTTTCTTCTTGTGTTTTTAAATGGAAGCCATCACGATGCACTTAGCTTAAGTGTTGTCCATGGGAGAACTTTGCCATTCGGCTGTTGTCCATTCCAAACATACCAAAAGAAGTAACGTTGTCTGGTCTGTAAAGGAATACGGGGCTGATTTTGTGTTTGGGTACCGAATCACAATCGCGACTCTTAACCTCTTTTTATGATTAACTATACCTTGAGATGAAACCAATGAAATGTGGATGTAAGTAAATTACATTTATGTTTAAGAGTGATAGTGTAATGTAATTACTAATGAATAAGGAATGATTGCGCTAGGTCTTGGGTACAGTAGGATTATTTTATTTTATTTTTTGTCTTGGGATTTGGAAAGGTGTGTTTAAGGTAGGGTGGTGCTTTGTGGGTGAATTATAATGGTCGTTGTTTGGTCAAGTCCAGAGAGGGGCTGGTATGAGTTTCTTTTCTTGAGATTTGGTCTGGAGGCGATACATTTCCAATTCACCACCCGAGGCCAACTCCGGCGCCAGTTTTATTATCATGGGGGAACTTTCGCGTTACATTAACATTAAGAAAGGTTACAGTACAAAGTGTTCTAGCTAGCCAATCATTTTGCGAGCCAGTCCGCTTAGCTATTTAGTCTGTTTAGGGAATGCAGACAACATCTACGGTATAGTTTGTCCACGACTCTGAAATTTAAAATGTATCCACTAATCCACTTGATATGCTTTATTCTGTATAACCTCTCAACTTCTATTGCAAGTATTTGTGGCCTAATCAGCCCTGAGTGCTTGCGTTTTATTTAAGTGAACAATTTATTTTCAAACAGTATAAATCTATTGTGTTTGATTCTAGTTGTTTACGCAACGTGAATCCTGATCAAACACAAGTTTCCTTTTCATTAAGTGAACGCTATGTGAAATTTTAAGTGAAGTTTACGTTATATTCTGGCATTAGAAACTCACAATGGTTAATGCCGGGATGTCGATCAACTTATCGTTCACGTAACATAATGTAACAGCTCAAGCAAAAGACAGGCAATGAATTTGGACTGTTTGAAAAAACAAGATTGTTCACCAAAATGAAACTCAAGACTGTATGGATGATTAGGTTGCAAGTGTTTGTAATATAAGTTTTACTATAACTACAAAATAAAGTATAACAAGTGGATATGACGTCCTAAAGTTCTTCGTGGTATGTGGACAAACTATACTGAAAAAGTTGTCTACATACCATAAACAAACAAATGAAGTATTAAATAGCCCTTTTGATGTTGTTCGCAACATGATTGGATAGCTATACTCTGATTTTGGTTGGAAGAAAAGTAGAGAAAATTCAAACATATTTCTTTGCGACCAACATTGATAAAATTTTACTTTTTTTATTATTATAGTTGTTATTTTATAGGTATTGATAATATCTATCAAAATTGACATCTTCATATAACATAATGATATTGAATATAGTGAAATTGTCTTAGTGACTTTAGTAACTAACTTCTACTGTTCTTCCTAACACAATCATACTGGAGAATACGTGGTGGCCTTAACATCACTTAGGTTAACTCCACCATAATGACTTCATTTAAAACATAAGGAGCAGGAGTGGACTGTGCTGCCGGGAGATATCCCATGGCAGGTTTGCTTTGGGCTACCGCAAATATTTTCACCCTAAAATAAGTATATTCATTCAATTCTTAAGTTATTATTTGCTAACTAAATCTTAATCGAAAGTTCCAATGAATCATTCTGAAGTGCCCAGAATACATTTATGAACATCCCAGGGTGGAGTGAAACAATTAGACGATCTTTGCTGAGGAAAGTGATAGACAACGTGCTGAAGTTTGCTTGATCCGTTGGTTCACATGTGTGACTTATCTTCAAAAAGTGAAAAATAGTAGTATGTAGTTTGCTTTTATTTAGCTAGTGAATATCTACTTTTCAATTAAAGTGTTAATTTTGAAGTTTTTTTTTTGCCCTATCCTGTATGGTGCCATTAAATGTAAAACAGTCCTGTTTGTTGTTTCTTTGCGTTGTTTATAAACAAATTAGTAATCTGTTTAGTGATATACTCAAGTTAAGAGTGGAGGATCATTTTATAAACTTGAATATATCAATAAAAACATCTAACTATTGTCTAAAGGTGACCTGGTGGTCTAGGGGTAAGGTGTCAGACTTCTGTGTGAGGGTCCGGGTTCAATCCTTGATCCTGGCACAGATTTATCTGATTACCAAACCCTTCCTTCACCTCTGACAAGACGTGTATTAATCACAACTTGTGAATGTGAGGAATGCTAGGCCTCCACCGTGGTTCGGATCCCACGTTAAACTGTAGGTCCTCCATTTCATCTCACAATCACCCTACCATTACACATTAGGTAAGTGCGTATAACCCGAACGGGTAGTAAGACGCGGTGATACTAATAAAAAATAATAACTATTGTCTAAGCATTTAGAAGCATTTTTATACATGTAGGTAGAGAGCTAGAAACTGCATCAATAATGTAGCTGAAATGGTCTCTGGATTAAATTAACTAATAATAAAGATACAAATATTTCATGTCCCCACTTTATCTTACATTGAAACATGTGCAGCTTCAGTGTTTTGTATGAATGTATGGTAAAAACCTTCCTATTTGTAAATTCCCGGGCTGCTTGGAACCTGCCAGTACAGCCCTGACTTAAAGCGGGACGCGAGAAAACGTCAGTGTTTCTGCAGTTTTTATGGCAAATAATTTTTTTGGCCAAAATAATTATAATATCGCTCCAGTACAAACATAGAATTTAATTTCCTTCATATAGTGACTGAGAAATGTCTTGAATATCTGTCAAGGGTGTTCTGGAATTTTATGAAAACTTTTTATCTTCATTTAAAAAGTTTGTTATATAATGCCACCATCCTTATGACAGGTATTCAACAACTGTTGATATCATCTTGTGAAGAAAACTAAGCTCTATGTTTCTACTGGAGCAGTACTCTATTTATTTTGACCAAAAGATTGTTTTGCCATAAAAAGTGAAAAAACACTGGCCTTTTCTAATGTTCCTTTTCATCCCACCTTAAAAGGCATGTAATCTGCAGCTGTCACTTTGAATATATATTATCATTGCCTATAAAATAATAATATTACAGTAAAAAGTATGTTTGCACATTCTAAAAGGTTCTATCTATAAATTTGGACTGTGAAAAGTGTATATAAAGCAACTCTATAAGATTGAAGTATTTAGAAGAAAAAAACCCACACCCTCAATCTTGGTTCTTACCGGCTGTGCCAGCGGTTTCCTGACCAGACCCCGCGTGTGTTCCTCCGTGTAGCCGCAGTTGGCGAGGAAGGCCTGAGACACGGTGAGGATGACGTCGTACACCGCAAGCTGTTTGCTGCTCTCCGAGCTGGACTGATCCGCGTCCGACGTGGACACCCGCGCCGGATCTTCGCCACTCCGCTCCCTGGACCTCTTGGGGACACGACCGTACCTTACCGCTGTAACAGACAACATCCATTAGGAACATGGTCTATACAATTTCCAACATCCCCTAGTGGGTCCCATGGATCTAATCTAACACACAACATCCACTAATGGCATGCTCTAACAACACAACATCCAATATCGGCATGTTAAACACACAACATCCATTAGGAGCGGGGTCTAACAACACAACATCCACTAGGAGCATGCTCTAACAACACAACATCCAATATGGCATGTACCCCCACGGGTCTAACAACACAACATCCACTAGGAGCATGTTCTAACAGCACAACATCCACTAATGGCATGCTCTAACAACACAACATCCAATATCGGCATGTTATAACACACAACATCCATTAGAGTCGGGTCTAACAAACAACATCCACTAGGAGCATGTTCTAACAGCACAAACATCCACTAGATCATGTTTAACAGAACAACATTCAACGGACTGTCTACGCGGAGAGGAGTCAAATCTGTGCGACAGCCAGACATTTCTCGAAACGACAATACTATTCCTGGTGACCATAACCACAAGGAATGAGAAAGGGGTGTACTTACAATCCCTGGACATTCCGACAGCCAGACATTTCTTGAAACGACAGTACTGGCACCTGTTGCGGTTCAGCCTGATGACCAGACACTTGCCATCTCGCAGGCAACGATACTCGATCTGCTTCTGGATGCTGCGCCTGAAGAAACCCTG
The DNA here is from genome assembly GCA_033556935.1 of Timema podura. Lineage (NCBI taxonomy): Eukaryota > Metazoa > Arthropoda > Insecta > Phasmatodea > Timematidae > Timema > Timema podura. The sequence continues at coordinate 42,269,748 of JAVRXN010000007.1, read as the reverse complement.
CAACAACCACCCGCAACATTCATCACTGTGTGCATTCACAAGGAGATAATGTACGCAATGAACATTATTTACATATTCGGGGTAATACATTCTAACATTACTAGTGGGAGTTGAAGGGCACTTAAATCGTAGGGGAGACCGGGGCAACAGAATTCACATAAAGAATTTGTATAAGATCATTTTTAGGATCTAAATAATTGGCGTTTATAGACCTATTCATACACCTATTCCAAAATAAAAATTTAAGTTTCATATGTATAATTTAAAGTGATTTAATTCAATTTTATACTTGGCATGTGTTTTTGCAACGTACACAGGATGTGGGGCGCATTGCAACATCCGATGGGGAGAGTTGCAATATATTTTCACAATTATAACTTATCTATGATGAAGAAAAGCAACACACGTTTAGAAGTACATTTATTCTGCTTTAGTGATTAATTATATTCTACAAATAAATGTCAGAATCACATTTTATACATTTATAAAAAGGATTCTCCTTAGCATACCCTGTAATCATAAAAATATATTGTTAGGATAATCAAGTCTCGCAGATTATGGTTGGTAGGACATGCAGCGCAAATGGGCGAATCTATAATAAATTCATGACCTTAGTTTACCTGGATGACAGCTCAAAAAATTACTAGAAATAATCTCTAATGTATCCCTACGACAACAGCTGACATCTGTCACGTTGGATAACTGTAATGATAACATATGGTAATGTATGAATGTGATAGTTAACCACAGTAAATTAGGCCAATTCTATTTATATATTTACTTGAGGTCGGGCACAAAGATTATTTATCGTTTTATTCTAATTTAAAAAATATTAACAGTACTTTTCCAAAAGGTCTAACGAACATGGCGACCGACGAATTTAAACCATGTGATTGAACATGGCGGAAACAAATTCTTTGCAATGATACACCCACGCAGTGGATACACATATTTTATTTGGTTAAATATTTCTAAATACGATAAAATAATCATAAAATAATTTATTATTTATAAAAAAATTACAAGTATCTTCTCTTTTCCAAGTAAATATGATGCCTGTATTAAAAGGTATTAATGTATGCACTATATTATATATCATAGATAACACTCCAAAACGAAGAATAACTAATTTTAATGATGTTTAAAATATTGTTTTGGATTGGGTAAAAAGAAATTATTAAAAGTAATGAAATAGTGTGATAAAACTTAAGTTTACTTTATTTTAAATGTAAAATATAATAAGTGATTAAAAAACTTACCATTTATAACAAAACAGTGATCTTTTACCAATGTTGCCAACCCAAAACCTAAAAATATGATTTTTGAACCGTCATCCAAGTAAAAACCTACCATGAACAGACTCTAGAACCTATTTCAAGGTATTAACTGGTAAACCCAATGGGAAGAGACCATTGGGAAGACCTAGACGCAGATGTAAGGATAACATTAGAATGGACCTGAAAGAGATAGAGCGTAATGATGGGGACTGGATAGAACAAGCTAAAATAGGTATAGCGTGTAATGAGGTGGACTGGATATAACTATCTCAAGATAGGGATAGGGTGTAATGAATTGGACTGGATAAAACTAGCTCAAAAGAGGGATAGGGTGTAATGAGGTGGCTTGGATTAGAACTAGCTTAAAAGAGGGATATGATGTAATGAGGTGGACTGGTTAGAACTAGCTCAAAATATCGATAGGGTGTAATAAGGTGGACTGGATAGAACTACCTCAAGATAGGGATAGGCTGTAATGGAGTGGACTGGATATAACTATCTCAAGATAGGGATAGGCTGTAATGGGGTGGACAGGATAGATTTAGCTCAAGATAGGAATAGGGTGTAATGAGGAGGACTGGATAGAACTACCTCAAGATAGGGATAGGCTGTAATGGGGTGGACTGGATAGATTTAGCTCAAGATAGGAATAGGGTGTAATGAGGAGGACTGGATAGAACTAACTCAAGATAGGGATAGGGTGAAACGAGGTGGACTGGATAGAACTAGCTCATGATAGGGATAGATGGCCTACTTTTGAAAGTGCGGCAATGAACTTTCTAGTTATTAATGTCATAGAGAAAGTACGTAAGCAATCCACATACAATTCAAATTGAATTTATTATTCCAACAAATCGGGTAAACAAATTCAGCCCCAGGCATAAGTCTTAGGGATTGTCCTCGGAAATCGGGCATGAATGGTCACCTGGAGGGTGGACCCCATTCTAGAGGAAGGGGACACCCTCACATTAAACCCTCCTCAAGTTTGAACCATGACCTTTTAACCGACGATAAATCAAGTGAAATGCGAGTCTACCGCTTTTGACCTCTCTCCCACCGCTGCAGAAGTGCGCTACCGGTAAGGCTAGGATCACGACCAGCTTAACGTTCACTTTACTAAATAATTGTCCAGAGGAAAGCCTTAACGTTACGTGAACGTTAAGTGAAGGGTATCACGTGTTATAGTTAGCCAATCATGTTGCAAGCCACGTCAACAGGGCTATTAAGTACTTCTTCTGTTTGTTTATGCGATGAAAACTACTTCTTCGGTAAAGTTTGTCCATGTCTCGCGAACTCTGAAACGTCGTGGCCTCTCGTTACACTTTATTTTGTACTTACAATAGAAGCTTACTGAAGCTATAAAATAAAGTGTAACAAGAGGCTACGATGTTTTATAGTTCGCGAGACAAATTATAACAAAGATGCTGCATGCACACCATAAATAAAAAAATGAAGTGCTAAATCGCCCTGTTGACGTGGCTTGAGACATGATTGGCTGGCCCTGGACAGCAATAAAATTAATACAAAAGTTAAGTTGACGGCATCGTGATGACTTCAATATAAAAACACGAGGACAACCTTTACGCTATGTTACGTTATCATTAAGTGAACGTTAAGTTGACTGCATCTTGATGGCTTACATTTAAAAACACTAGGAGAACATTAACGTTATGTTACGTTAAAATTACGTGAACGTTTAGTTGACTGTATCGTAATGGCTTCCATTTAAAAACATGAGGAGAGCCTTTACGTTACGTTACGTTGACATTAAGTGGACGATAAGTTGATCGTGATCCTAGGGTGTAAAGGGTCTCGAAGCTCGCCCTCCTGACTGAGAGGTAAAGCACATCCGGGTGTGTATGACGCGGTGCGAGCGGAAGTCCGTTGCAACGAGAGGAGTCGGGCAAGCCGCGAAGTAGTGACCGTTATGTCGGGCGGTGTCGTTCCCCATGGCTTGTGGAATAACAAGGCAACGGGACACACAGAGAAGCAGGAAGCTACCGGCTCCACTCTAATTGGGAGGTGAGATCTTTTCTCTGCTCGGCCGTGTGAACGAACAGCCAAGAGAAAGAGGGGGAATGCAATCTGCCCCAGGGGAGGCCCTCAGCCACCCTAAACCTCTCGCTTTTATTTTCATGTTTTCATTAATTTGAGGTATTTAAGAGCGTGCATACATGCAAATCAACTCTGTGATACAGTCGGCTAGATATAGTAAATTTAAACGAACACCATTGCACGTGGATTATTTCTGATTAAATATCAAGAGTAACTGGACATTCCTAATACTAGACATTTTTTAAATATTAAATGATATTTGGATAAAAACTGCATTAAAAAGGCCGTTTTTTGACCATTTTAGACCACGGCTTCACAGATAAGCACTGTGGACAGATATTTATTTTGTCATAATAGGGACATAATGTAGTTATTAACAAGAAACTTTGTCACTTTGACTTCCATCGTCACCGTGGACTATTTCGAGTAATCATTCAAATACGAATGCATTGCACACCTTTCTGGCATAATGTAGTTATTTTATTTTCCCTTTTACTCCCATACCTCTCGCGCGCGCACACACACACACACACACACACACACACACACACACACACACACACACACACACAAACGCAGATGCGAGCCGGGATCTGAGTTGGGTCTGCTAGGATGAACGCTCTTAACGTGAACTTTCTGTACCGACTGATCATATCAGCACACGACTTATAAACTAACTTAAATCTACAACAGGAACAACATCCAGCCTCCAGCCGTTAATTCGCCGCTGTGAAAGGGAAAATCCTCATTTCACCAATGATAAATTTTTCGGTTTGGCGAAGAATCGAACCCAGGAAACTTATCTCAGTAGTCAGGCACGCTACCGATTGAGCTAAAGTGTCGGATATCTCTCTCTTACATCGGCGAGTATTGCCACAGTCACAGGCAATATATTGTTTTTGGATTATTTTTTAAAATGTGACGAGAGTTGTAGAGCTAGTAATAATGTAGCTCAATGACCATACCTTACCCGCTTCGGTGGTCCGTTCTAAAGCGCTACTCTCGCAATATACTTGACTACCAATGATGGAGATATCGGGTTTCGAATCCCAGTCGGGTGTACTGAGGGTGTTTTTTCTGAAATGGTTTTCCACTTTTCCTCCAAGAAGATGCGGGTACATTTCTCCTCTAATTTCAACCTTGTTCATCCCTAACACATTATCGTAATTAGTACATATGAGTGCAGCCCACTAAAAAAACTCCACTATATCTTGATATTTTTACAAATGGACATTTGAAGCACTTTTTATAAAATTACAACCATAGTTGTTTTTTTTGCAATCAACAATGATAACATTTTACTAAAATACCATTAGTGCTGATTTTGATAAGTAATATCTATCAAAAGTGACAGTTGCATGTCAAATGACTTGTAAGGATACGTGAAAGTAGATCTAGTGACTTTTTCTAAAGTAGCCCCATGGCTTCTTTGTGCTGACTGACAGTTCACAGCTGACAGCTGACGGCTTTGAAAAGCTACCAGACCAAATTATGTATCCCTATGCCGAACCATAGGATCTGCAAAAAAACACGTGTTTAGCAGCCGTCACTTCTGACAGTCAAATTTAGGTATATACCTAAATGTTGACTGTCAGAAGTCAGCTGTGAACTGTCAGTCAGCACCAAAGAAGCCATGGAGCTACTGTAGCAGTAAGATATGTTTATGTTGGGATAAAGCTAGCTCCTTGTCTGATGAGGAACTCGTAAGTTCATGGTCTCCCCTGACACCCCAACCTCCCTCAAATACATTCTAACACCATCCTACCATCGACGTCTCAGCATACCAAAGGGTCTTGTATCTTCAGGTTTCCCAACTAAAATTTTGTGTGCACGCCTGTCATCTCACATACACGTCATTAGACCAACCCGCCTCATCCTGCGCAACTTGATTACCCTTAATATGTTTGGGGACTATACAACCATGCATTTCTTTATTACTTGACTTTTTCCATTCTCCTGTTTGTTCATCCCTCTCAAGCTAAGGTGACCCGGGAAAAGTCCCCGAAATAATATGACTGAAACTATTCCCGATTTATTCCCTGATTGTGTGAATAAATAAATGCAATTTATTATTATTATTATTATTATTATTATTATTATTATTATTATTATTATTATTATTATTATTTAGCACCGCTTCTTACTACCCGTTCAGGTTATACGCACTTACGCTAATGTGGTTGATGGTAAGGTGATTGTGAGATGAAATGGAGGACCTACAGTTTAACGTGGAATCCGAACCACGGTGGAGGCCTGGCATTCCTCACATTCACAAGTTGTGATTAATACACATATTGTCAGAGGTGAGAAGGGTTTGGCAATCGGATAAATCTGTGCCGGGACCGAGGATTGAACCCTGGACCCTCAGCACAGAAGTCTGACACCTTACCCCTAGACCACCAGTTCACCAAATGCAATTTGATTATGGATTAAAATAAAAATACTTACTATAATAAAATGCATGTGTTGTCTGTCCAGAATTTGTTCTCGTACTTCCCGATAAGGTACAATGCTGAAACCTTGTACGCAGGTTACTCAAGGGTAGTGTTGCTACCCCCAACATTTTTCAACCGTATTAATTTGAAGATTGTTAGATAAAGTCTCGATAGAAATTCTAAGGTTTGTTTAAGTTGGCTTGATGCCTCGGAACTGTCATTCTTATAAGATACAGTTATGTTGAGATGATTTACCTTGCATCCTTCACAGGAGGTGACGCCGTAGTGGTAGCCGGACGCCTTATCACCGCACACCTTGCAAGGAACAAACGACTTGGTGGGGGTGGAGCTGTTGGAGTCGGCCGCCGCGTAATGTTGCTCTGGAACAAGAACACGTCTCTGTTAGGAGTGGTATAACAGGCTTGTGGTAGAAACACTGTTAAGAGTGGTATAACAGGCTTGTGGTAGGAACAATGTTAGGAGTGGTATAACAGGCTTGTGGTAGGAACACTGTTAGGAGTGGTATAACAGGCTTGTGGTAGGAACACTGTTAGGAGTGGTATAACAGGCTTGTGGTAGAAACAATGTTAGGAGTGGTATAATAGGCTTGTGGTAGAAACAATGTTAGGAGTGGTATAACAGGCTTGTGGTAGGAACACTGTTAGGACTGGTATAACAGGCTTGTGGTAGGAACACTGTTAGGAGTGGTATAACAGGCTTATGGTAGGAACACTGTTAGGAGTGGTATAACAGGCTTGTGGTAGGAACACTGTTAGGAGTGGTATAACAGGCTTGTGGTAGGAACAATGTTAGAGTGGTATAACAGGCTTGTGGTAGGAACACTGTTAGGAGTGGTATAACAGGCTTCTGGTAAGAACACTGTTAGGAGTGGTATGACAGGCTTGTGGTAGGAACACTGTTAGGAGTGGTATGACAGACTTGTGGTAGGAACAATGTTAGGAGTGGTATAACAGGCTTGTGGTAGGAACACTGTTAGGACTGGTATAACAGGCTTGTGGTAGGAACACTGTTAGGAGTGGTATAACAGGCTTATGGTAAGAACAGTGTTAGGAGGGGTATAACAGGCTTGTGGTATGAACACTGTTAGGAGTGGTATAACAGGCTTGTGGTAGAAACAATGTTAGGAGTGGTATAACAGGCTTATGGTAGAAACAATGTTAGGAGTGGTATAATAGGCTTGTGGTAGGAACAATGTTAGGAGTGGTATAACAGGCTTGTGGTAGGAACAATGTTAGGAGTGGTATAACAGGCTTGTGGTAGGAACACTGTTAGGAGTGGTATAACAGGCTTCTGGTAAGAACACTGTTAGGAGTGGTATGACAGGCTTGTGTAGGAACATGTTAGGAGTGGTATAACAGGTTGTGGTAGGAACACTGTTAGGAGTGGGTATAACAGGCTTTGGTAGGAACACTGTTAGGAGTGGTATAACAGGCTTATGGTAAGAACATGTTAGGAGGGGTATAACAGGCTTGTGGTAGGAACACTGTTAGGAGTGGTATAACAGGCTTCTGGTAAGAACACTGTTAGGAGTGGTATGACAGGCTTGTGGTAGGAACACTGTTAGGAGTGGTATGACGAGACTTGTGGTAGGAACATGTTAGGAGTGGTATAACAGGCTTGTGGTAGGAACACTGTTAGGACTGGTATAACAGGCTTTGGTAGGAACACTGTTAGGAGTGGTATAACAGGCTTTGGTAAGAACAGTGTTAGGAGGGTATAACAGGCTTTGTATGAACACTGTTAGGAGTGGTATAACAGGCGTGTGGTAGAAACAATGTTAGGATGGTATAACAGGCTTGTGTAGAAACAATGTAGGAGTGGTATAATAGGCTTGTGGTAGGAACAATGTTAGGAGTGGTATAACAGGCTTGTGGTAGGAACAATGTTAGGAGTGGTATAACAGGCTTGTGGTAGGAACACTGTTAGGAGTGGTATAACAGGCTTCTGGTAAGAACACTGTTAGGAGTGGTATGACAGGCTTGTGGTAGGAACACTGTTAGGAGTGGTATAACAGGCTTGTGGTAGGAACACTGTTAGGAGTGGTATAACAGCTTGTGGTAGGACACTGTTAGGAGTGGTATAACAGCTTATGGTAAGAACAGTGTTAGGAGGGGTATAACAGGCTTGTGGTATGAACACTGTTAGGAGTGGTATAACAGGTTGTGGTAGGAACAATTTTAGGAGTGGTGTAACAGACTTCTGGTAGCAACAATGTTAGGAGTGGTATGACAGGCTTGTGATAGGAACACTGTAGGAGTGGTATAACAGGCTTGTGGTAGGAACAATGTTAGGAGTGGTATAACAGGCTTGTGGTAGAACACGTTAGGAGTGGTATGACAGACTTGTGTAGGAATAATGTTAGGAGTGGTATAACAGGCTTGTGGTAGGAACAATCTTAGGAGTGTGTAACAGACTCTGGTAGCAACAATGTTAAGAGTGGTATAACAGGCCTGTGGAAGGAACAATGTTAGGAGTGATATAACAGACTTCTGGTAGGAACACTGTTAGGAGTGGTATAACAGGCCTGTGGTAGGAACAATGTTAGGAATGGTATAACAGACTTCTGGTAAAACACTGTTAGGAGTGTTTTGGCAAGTTCAAAAGGAAGGCACAAAGGCCAAACAAAGTTGTTAAAAAAATAAGAGCTATGAAAAGCTTGGAAACTTATATGTAATGTGTCTACTATTACACCAGCTTATAGCAGGCCATTCTAATAGATCATCACGCCTTCAACTTGTAGTGTAGGTGTGCCGCACTACAGCTGTGTTAAGAGTGTTGCTGGATACGTCCTGAATGTAATCGAAACCCTAGATTTCATAAAAGCCCACTTTCTGCCACCAGCATTGATTAGAAGTAACTAAATTTGGAATTCTAGAAATATTTTTATTTATTGATTAATTGTAAAGTTTATCTTTAACTTATCGAAAGCTTCCAATAATATTACCTCATGGATTACTGTATAGTTTCTATTTACATCATGAATTAAAGGGACTTAAATGTAAGTGCAATTGTTTTGTTCCCCCCCCCCCTTTCATTTTGACAACAGTATTTTCCAGTTTTCAAGTAACGGGCTTCCTATGAATCAAATTGTAGCCCGGATCGCAGGAGAAGAGGGAGGTCGGAGTTTGAATCCCACCCGGCTGTCATTTGCATTTACTTAAAGGGTAGTTTTCCCTAAATGGTTTCCCACTCTCCCTACATGCAAATGGAAGAAAAACTATACCTTCCTCATACCTGCCAAAAAAGAGCAATTGATTGCATAAAGCCTAAATAGGTAGTAAGACAGGAAGAATAAAAATGTCTAAAGACGCTAGAATATTATAGAACAATTTCCCAAACGCCAGAAACCAAGTGGGTTTATAACGTTCCTGGACGTAGCTTTCTGGCAGTAAGAGAACTAACAGGTGAGGAGGAAAGTACAAATGACAATACCATTTCTATTTTGAGCCCCCTATTAAATGACACCATTCGATTCAGAAAGATCCATTCCACGCTCTTATGTAGTTAACTTTCGTTTCCCGGGCATTTAGGTATTAATGATCAACCAAAATATGTTTGATTGACTTTTCTGAGTGAAAAATGTCAACTTTTAAACGGCGTTTACAAGTCTATGTAAGTGTATAAGATCATAGAAGATCATTCAAGGAGACACCAGACTCGTGTACTGCCTAAGCGCAACATCTGATTGGCAATATGTCACCTAAATAGCACCCAATTACTAGCGCCAAACATATTTTGTAAATATATCAACTCGCTTGTCATTTAAAATAAAGTGTATAACATGATAATCATTGTTATTATGGGAATGTCCGTATGGAGGAGACCATAACTCAATTAATTTAAATTAGTTGAAAAACTTCTCCTGAACACAGGAATCGAACCCGGGACCTTTGGCTTAGCGTACCAATGTTATACCACTGAGCTATACAAGATTCGTCCCATGCCCAAGCGTAGTTTTCTTCACTCAATGTTTAAGGCATATTCTGTGATGGACGTGAGGAAATCGTTAGCTACACATATGAGCGATCAATTAAAATCGCGAGCTAGCAGATAAGAAATATAAGATAATTTTACCTAGTCAGCCCCTGACATCAAACCAAGGTCCTCCCACATGATAGCCACGTCACCACAAGGTTCTCATAAGTAGGGCAATCACTCTAAAAAAATCAGCAGGTTTGTGTGTGTGTGTTTTTTTTAAACAGAAAGAGAAAACAAATTTAAAAATAATAAAATCGTTAACGAGGTCTACCTCTTCTAGTAAAATTATATTCTCATGTGTGTGTGCACTTTACGGGGATCGGGATAACTGTTCTTAGCGAGGAATCCCGTTATCCGTTCCGAGGCTTGTCCCTACTCGTTACATTATAGAGAGAAGGGGAACGAACACACATCAGACGAATGTATTCAAAACAACAATAAGGATGGTAAAATATTATATAGAAAAAATATTATTAAAAAAAAACTACTTCTTGAAAGCTATTCTATCATCAGCGAAGCTGAAGTGCTTCCTCCCCCCCCCTTTTCTCTCCAACCCCTCCCCCTTGATTATAAACAATTTAACTGTACCTGTAACTCTTTTTTTTTTTAATAATCTACACCTTCGTGGGCATTAACAAAAAAAATTATGAAAGACAAAAAGGAAAAGGATGAGAGAATGAACGGGAGAAAAGATAAATAATTACCATACGTGTAGTTTGAATGAAAGAAAGAGTTGCGACGTTAAAAGAGGAAAAGACAGAGAATATGGTAGATAAAAGAGTCAGAATGAGAGAAAAAAAAAGAGCTAGGCGGTAGAGAGACAATAAAGAGGGGTATACTAGTTGGCGGAGGAGAGGGGAGATGTACTGTGTGTATGTGTGTGGTTTTTAAAACGGTTCAACGAACTTTCTCGTTTCAAGCCAATCCATTTCTTGTTTCCACTATAGTAGTTGTCATGCCGTGGTTGCCGGGCCGGCCAATGAACTTTATACGCATAGTTAAGCTTCTCGAAACACTTCTTACTGAACTCGAGGACGAATCTGTGTAAAAGGGGGGGTCTCGCATTGGTTTCGATTTCCTGGGGATATCGAGGCTTGGGTGTACTGATGGTGGTTTTTTTCCTAAATGGTTTTACACTCTCCATTCACTCAAATGCGGGTACACTTAATCTATATTCAACCTTCCTCATACCTAGACAATTAGCGTGGTTAGTAAATAATGTGTGACCTGGCGGTCTAGGGGTAATGTGTAGAACTTCTGTGCTGGGGGTCCCGGGCTCAATCCTTACCGGTACAGATTTATCTGATTACCAAACCCTTCCTTCACCTCTGACAAGACATGTATTAATCACAACTTGTGAATGTGTGGAATGCCAAGCCTCTACCGTGGTTCGGATCCCAACTAAATAATTCCTTTTACAATTGCTTAAAAAATTATTTGAGTTCAAAGACTTCATAAATATTGTATTCGAGATAGTTTTTTTGAGATTTTTACGAATCTAGAATCTTTCAAATATTGTAGGATTTTAAAAACTAGAATAATCAAGGATTTGAGTGACTTTTCTCTAAATAAATCTTTTGTTTGTGTGTGTGTTCATCTTTGGGAAGATTTTAAAGATAAATCTGTCTAAATAGGGCGGCTAAAAGTGAAACCAACGCGGACAAAACGAAACAGAAATATATTTTAAGCAACTAAGACACGTGTTTATACTAAAATACAACTGTCAAAAGATATTTATGGAAAGGTCAAATGTACCAATAAATACTATTCTTATCTGCAGCAGTTACCTTTACCTTCTTCATACTATCTTTTTTAGCACCGCGTCTTAATACCTTCTCCAGGTTATACGCATACTGACAACGCTAATGTGTTAGGGATGAGGAATATTTAATTTAGAAGAAACCTATCCATATCCACATTCTCTGCGTGGAAAACTATTACGGAAAAACCACCTTTGATACACCCAAATGGGATTCGAGCCCCGATCTTCCCGTAACTGGTAGTCATATCTATTGTGAGAGTAAATCCTAAGACGAGCGACTTTCAGCCTTTTACAACTCACGGCACACTGAACAAGGCGCTAAAATTGTCAAGACACACCATCACTTTTTTTAAGGAAAGATTTTATCAATAAAAAAACACGTATTAAAATTGTTCTAAAATTCCAATATTTGTTTTATTTTTAAAAATAATATTTATTACGAATTTTAAAAAAGGATTTGATTTTTTTCTCCTAACATTTTTCTCGCTTCTTTTTTTTAAATCTTCCGCACACCTTCTGAACCTTCACGGCACACCTAGTTGAAAAATGCCGCCTTATACCATGCGACCACCAAAGCAGGCTATTTAGTCTTTCATTTTACAAAATTGAAATACTGTAAACACAAGTTGATTGGTAAAAAAGAAAATGAGTGTTATCTGGGGCAGTGATAAAAACATTTTTAGTTCGCGCATTCCCAGATATAATCTCTCTTCAACTTGGAACCCCCAATATTGTTGGTGCATGATGCAAGATTTAGGCTCCTACGTATTCTTTTATCTACATCTAAAATGAATCAATGGCGCCACTAGGTACAGTAGCCCCATGGCTTCTTTGGTGCTGACTGACAGTTCACAGCTGACAGCTTACAGTCAACATTTAGGTATATACCTAATATACTTACATTTTGACTATCAGAAGTGACAGTTGCTAACACATGTTTTTTGCAGATCATATGGTTTGGCGTAGGGATACATAATTTGGTCTGGTAGCTTTTCAAAGCCGTCAGCTGTCAGCTGTCAGTCAGCACCAAAGAAGCCATGGCGCTACTGTAGTATGTCCTTAGCGTCCAGGGTTATTGTGTTTAACTCTAAATCTGGTTGTAATTTATTCAGTGTTTATTATGACATCTCCTTCTTAATTCAACAACCCGAAAGATCAGTTTGATAATATTTATATCCATCCAGTGCTGGGCATGAACTCGGCCCTTTGGCTGGTTAGTGCTGCCTGCACCTATATGAGCGAGAGCGAAAGAGCCTACCAATATTTCCGAGAAACGTATTTTCACATACCTTCCAGGGTTCTTTTATATACCACAAATGACATGGGACCGACGGCTTTATTTCCCCTCCGAAGGAAGTTGTGCTAAGGATTTTGATTTTGATCGATCATGAAAATTCCGTCGTCCTCGGCTTGGTTTGAACACACGAACATCAAGTCGTGGGGTGAGAACTTTACCCCTTGACCACCAAGGTCAACTATTACCATATATATATATAATTTTATGTATGTAATAAGGATAGTTTCCCCTAAATATTTTTCCACTCTCTTTCCACGCAAATGTGGGTATATTACCTCTAAAATGCTTCCTTCCTCATCCCTACCCCATTAGAGTAATTATCATATATGCGTATAACTTAAACAGATAGTAAGACGCGGTGATAATATAAATAAAACTACTAGACACTTTTCTTTAGATAAAAAGTAAATTACAATCTGATTTAAATAGGAAGGAACATTTTCGATAGTACTAAACGTCACTAAAACAATGTTTTATAATAGTCATACTTCAATTCTTTTGACCTGCAGCTGTCACTTTTGAAAAATATTATCAATCCTTATAATATAACAGTAATAATGATGATGATAATAATAATAATAAAATATGGTTGTGCGAAGTCCACGTTTTCAGTTCGAAGCGAACTCGAATCGGATGTATGAAATATTCTCGAAGCCGAATAGAAGTTCGAATATTTTTTGTTTGTTATTTTACGCTTGAAAAATATATTATATTGTGGTTATTAAAATTACTTTATGCTCTAAAATTACCTTGGAAAATGTTTCATTGCACAAGTATTTGGAATGTTTTGTTTCAATCTTATAAATCAAGTTATTATCACAAAATTCAATTCATTTACTTCAGATTTTTTCTATATGGATATTAATTTGTATGTTCAAAACAGCTCAGATCATAAATTGAGTATTTTTGGTTGCCAATATTTTTATCGATGATGCTTCGAAACAGGATTTTTTTTTCGAAGGTAAGTTGAAGCTGATGTTTGCTTCGAAGCCAAGTCGAAGTCTCGAAGTTTCAACCCCCCCCCCCCCCCCCCCCCCCATGTTGACCACAAAAAAAACAGGGTTGTATTTTCTAACATAATCCTACTATAAATAATGATGATGGCGATCATATTTTCCCATTCCAGCACACAAGTCAGCCAGAAGACATAACGGTACATTGCCTCGAATGAGTTTCAACACGCGGATCAAAATGACTCACATAAGATCCATATGTAGTGCCGTTACATTTGGTAGGGGGAGGGGGAAGCCGACAACTTATGTGGCCAAGAGTAATTACTGCAGGCGTTAGGCTTTGTGTGTAAGAAATGAAAGTCATCCCCACACCCACAACTTAATGATTTTTTAATCGCCACGTCTTACTACCTGTTCAGGTTAGTTACCCTAAATGGGTTGAGATGAGGAAGTAAGCATTTTAGAGGTAATGTAACCCGCATTTGCGTGGCAGGAGAGTGTGAAACAATTTAGTAAAAACCACCCTCAGTAGGCTCGACTGATATTTGGACCCCGATCACCCCGTTATCAGCAGGCCAGCCTAACACGAGAATGACGCCTTATACCATTCTGCCACTGAAGCGGGTGCATATGTACTAATCGCGCTAATGTATTTGGGAGGAGGAAGGTTGAATTTAAAGGAAGTGTACCCAAATTAGAGTAGAAGTAGAGTGGGAAACTATTTAGTAATAACCTCCCTCAGTACAACCAACCGGAATTCGAACCCCGACCTTCTCGTCATCGTCAGTCCAGTATTTTATAAGAGGTCTTAAACCAGACCTTGGCAAATTTTATGGCTGAAAGCCACATTGAGAATATAAATATAAGAATGGGCCACCACACCAAGTTAAAATACAATTTTTCGTTACACGCAATTTATTATAACACAAAATTACACATACAATATAAACAAATATTAAGGTGCGGTGCACTGACTTTCTCTTACTTTTATCTTAAGGTTGGGATGTAGAGAACTCGAGAATTGTTAGTGTTTTTGCAGTTTTTTATAGCTAACTTTTTTTTTGCCAAAATAAATAAAATATTGATGCAGTAGCAACGTTTATTTAAGTTTTCTTCACATAATGATATCAAAAGTATTGAGAAATTTTTAAAATGAACAAGAATTTTCATTAAATTCTAGAACATCCTTGACAGATATTAAACAACCTGTTGATATCAGCATGTGAAGAAAATTAAACTAAGCATTGTTGCTGGAGCAATATTTTATTTATTTTGGACAACGAAATGTTTTTCTATAAAAACTGCAGAATCACTGGCCTTTTCTCGCTTCCCCTTCCACTTCACCTTAATATACAGACATTTACTAAAAACTCGTAAGATTTATGAGGCGAGATAATGTGCATTGTCGAAGAAACACTTCGCCATAGAGCAAAAACGAAATAATATGCACCAGTAAGGAAGCATTGAGAAAAGAGGAACATTTCTGTCCACCAAAGACAAAACAATCAATTTTAATAATTGTCAAAAGAGGTCCATAAAAATATATACATATTTGCTAATAGCTCAGAAATATTGGTTTTATAAAAATATTTTTCAAATAAAATATTTTTATTTTTAATAATACTAAAACTTAACAGTGGTAATTTAATTCGTATCTCAAATAGTTGAGATTTAATCAAAATCGTAGATTTAAGTTTATATAACGTACCCTTAAAATGATTTCATGTGTAAATTAAAACTGCCATTTTGTTTGTAAATTTAAACAATGCCTTGATACCAAATTTAATCAAAATCGTTTGAGCAGATTTTGACTTAAAAAATCGATTTTTACCTCTTTTTTCTCTTCAGTAAACTATCCTTAATTCTAGGGTTGGATATCTAATTCCAAAAAAAACCCTTGGGAGAACCTTATAAAACCCTAGTTAGCAAGTCTAAGCCTTGTTGGGAAAATGGTTTTGACTCTTAGACCGAATTACAGACACATAGACAAACACAGTACTTCTCTTTCCGAGGAGTCAAGAGAAAGTAAAAAAGGAAGACCATATTATATAAAAATAAGTGATTCCCCAATAAATATAACTGGATGAGATGAATGCCACTTTTTCATATCTTTCACCATTTCCCTAATGCCAGGTGTAAATTAGTAGTTGAGATTCTTAAAACTGCTTATAAATGTTCATCCGTGTGTTTTATACACACACACATCTAATCACGCCGACCCCTTACTGTGTAGGCCAGAAACTGTGCATATAGTTTAAAAAACAACTCCGTACCTAGGCCATCCTCAATAACATTCTCCACACTTCCCTGTCTTTGCATACTCCCTTCGCTTCAACAACATCAATACACATACATGCTATTTTATTATTAAAACTCTTATGTTTCTCTTTTTAACACATTCATCTACAACATCTAGCCCCGTATTACATGGAATACCCCTTCCTTTTTTATCTACACATTTTACCTTCATATTATTTGCTTCGTTACTCGATCCACACTCATCCTCTCAACTTTCCTAAACCAACATAAGCGCTTCTTTCACATGTACCTATTGGATTCCCTTTCAAACCACACTCCCTCAGCACTCATTTATTATTGATTCTTTTCATACGAGTTTTTCCACATACATTTCTTAGATATCTCATTCCAACCGCTTTCACAATGCTCTTGTGTTTCTCCTGACAAACCTACGCTCCACACCCATAAGAAAATGATGGCGTCAACACACTTTTATATACTGCCATCTTTCCCTCTTTCTATACTACTTCATTCTTTACAATAGTCCACATACATCCAACTACTCTCCAAGAGGCATTCACCCGTCTGTCGATTTCCCCATCTATCCTTCCATTTTTACAGAACATTCTTCCCAGAAACACGAACTCATTCACTTGTTCTAGAGTTTTCCATTTATACTAAGTTGACGATCATTTCCTGATCCGTCCTTAACCAAAACTATCTCCTTAGTTTTGGAGATATTTATACGAAGATCCATTCTGCTTGTCACCACATTCAAACGATTTAATGCATTCTGTAAGTCACTTTCATTCCATTAATACCACATCGTCTGCATATAACAACAATCTCACATCCACATTTTCCACTTGTACTCCAACCACGCCTTACAAGCATCCCTCATACACTTATCCATGAAAACATTGAACAACCATGGGGAGATAGTACAACCTTGTAAAACACCCTGGTCAATGTCAAATCATTCGCTCAAAGCTTCATCCATCCTAATTTCCATCACACACCACCATAATTGCATTTACAAACCATGTAACCACACCATATTCTCTAAGAATATTCAATAACACACTCCTATTCACATGATCGTACGCTTCTACTGATCAACAAATGCATAATACACTTTCTGCCTTACCTCCATATTGAAATAGTAATATTTTAATCCTGGTGTTAAAAAATCCTGTAGATAAATAGTTAAATAGTAGTATTAGGATAGAAATAAAGTTTTTACAAACACAAACATTTTTTTTGTGGTCAACATTTTACAATACCATTAGTGTTATTTTATAGGTATTTATAACGTATATCAAATGTGAGCTGCAAATCATATAACGTGACGTGTGACTGAATATGTGAAAGTAGCTCTAGTAGCTTTTTTAGCCTTCTTCCTATGAAAAGAGGACTTTACATATCACCTTTTTTTACCCACTAATACATTATTTTATGTTATTATTTAGTATTACAATGTAGATTAATTAAACTATACTCATATTTAGCACTGCCCACTAAAAATGTATTAAATATTTATAAATAATGTTTTTATAAATTTACTAGGCCATACTAATTTAACGTCATACCCATAGTGTTGGTCACACGGTCTTAGGCATCATGCTCGTAATACATTAGATCGCCGCTGACAGAGAGGTCAGGGTTTGAATCTTAGCTAGGTAAAAAGGGGGGGGGGGGCGGGTAGTCTCCCAAATATATTTCTTCCTTCGGGTTTTCGTGGTGATTGGGATGAACTTTCTCTAAACCACACTCCTGAATCCTCCTCACTCCAAAGAATGAGCCCGTATCACTTCCGATTAACTGGAATATTAGTTACAACATTACGCTCGAACCAAAAAAGTATCGAAATGCGGTTTTCTACATTTCTCACTTAACAACAGCTTATTTGGATCAGTTAAATACTTTTTTGATTTTAAAATATTCATTTTAAATTTTATTGTTTTTTATTTAATATGATAACATCTTTTGACTGGTCATAGTTCCACTATTTTTTTTAAGTAAAACACAAAAGATCGTGCCACAATACGACTCCTGGTTCTAGCTGTTTTACCTACTAGGCGCTCCTCGGTCCCGGCACGGATTTATCTGATTGCCAAACCCTTCCTTCACCTCTGACAAGACGTGTATTAATCACAACTTGTGAATGTGAGGAATGCCAGGCCTCCACCGTGGTTCAGATTTCACGTTAAACTGTAGGTCCTCCATTTCATCTCACAATCACCCTACCATTATACATTAGCGTAAGTGCGTACAACCCGAACGGGTAGTAAGACGCGGTGCTAATAATAATAACCTACTAGGTGTTATTCGTTCTTAAGAGCCCGTCCGTTTCTCCCCATGAATAACACCTAGCTTAGGCAGGTAAAACGTCTCAAACTAGACGTGTTAAGATCCCGTCTCTACGCATGAATAACACCTAGCTTAGGCGGGTTATACAGCTCAAACTAGACGTGTTAAGAGCCCGTCTCTCCCCATGAATAACACCTAGCTTAGGCGGGTTATACAGCTCAAACTAGACGTGTTAAGAGCCCGTCTCTCCCCATGAATAACACCTAGCTTAGGCAGGTAAAACATCTCAAACTAGACGTGCTTAGAGCCCGAAACTAGACGTGCTAAGAGCCCGTCTCTCCCCATGAATAACACCTAGCTTAGGCAGGTAAAACATCTCAAACTAGACGTGCTAAGAGCCCGTCTCTCCCCATGAATAACACCTAGCTTAGGCAGGTAAAACATCTCAAACTAGACGTGCTAAGAGCCCGTCTCTCCCCATGAATAACACCTAGCTTAGGCAGGTAAAACATCTCAAACTAGACGTGCTAAGAGCCAGTCTCTCCCCATGAATAACACCTAGCTTAGGTGGGTAATACAGCTCAAACTAGACGTGTTAAGAGCCCGTCTCTCCCTATGAATAACACCTAGCTTAGGTGGGTAAAAAAACCCAAACTAGACGTGTTAAGAGCCCGTCTCTCCCCATGAATAACACCTAGCTTAGGTGGGTAATACAGCTCAAACTAGACGTGTTAAGAGCCCGTCCCTCCCCATGAATAACACCTAGCTTAGGCAGGTAAAACATCTCAAACTAGACGTGCTAAGAGCCAGTCTCTCCCCATGAATAACACCTAGCTTAGGTGGGTAATACAGCTCAAACTAGACGTGTTAAGAGCCCGTCTCTCCCTATGAATAACACCTAGCTTAGGTGGGTAATACAGCTCAAACTAGACGTGTTAAGAGCCCGTCTCTCCCCATGAATAACACCTAGCTTAGGTGGGTAATACAGCTCAAACTAGACGTGTTAAGAGCCCGTCTCTCCCCATGAATAACACCTAGCTTAGGCAGGTAAAACGTCTCAAACTAGACGTGTTAAAAGCCCGTCTCTCCGCATGAATAACACCTAGCTTAGGCGGGTAATACAGCTCAAACTAGACGTGTTAAGAGCCCGTCTCTCCCTATGAATAACACCTAGCTTAGGCAGGTAAAACAGCTCAAACTAGACGTGTTAAGAGCCCGTCTCTCCCTATGAATAACACCTAGCTTAGGTAGGTAAAACAGCTCAAACTAGACGTGTTAAGAGCCCGTCTCTCCCCATGAATAACACCTAGCTTAGGCGGGTAAAACATCTCAAACTAGACGTGTTAAGAGCCCGTCTCTCCCTATGAATAACACCTAGCTTAGGTAGGTAAAACAGCTCAAACTAGACGTGTTAAGAGCCCGTCTCTCCTCATGAATAACACCTAGCTTAGGCGGGTTATCTAATTACCTAGTTAATCGGTCATGAAATGGGCTTTAAATATCCTATGTGTGTATTAACTCAAAAGAAAAATATTCTCAATAAAAACTAAGACACTTTTTTCTTTAACTTTGTTAAATAAATATGCTGTATTGCATAAGGCAGTGCTCCAGTTTTATTCCATTTACTATGTACAGTCCAATTTTTTTTAGAAAGGGCCTTTTAGAAAATATAGATCCGTTATTTTTGTAGTCAACATTGATAACTTTTTAATAATTTACTATTGTTATTTTATAGGTATTGATAATATCTATCAAAATAACAGCTGAAGATAACATGACCTGACGTATGAATACGTGGAAGTATATCTAGTTGATTATTATAGATGTTAGATAAGGTTCTTGTCATGAAAACTGAACTGTATGGATATTGTTTTCACGTTCCGTATATGTTCAAGTGTTATCTAATCTGTCCTACATTTTTGGGGCCAATAAACTAGAGTAGGCGCAAAGGAGCTATCAGTGGATAGAATCTCAACTTTGCCCTCCTTCCCCCTCTCTTCCAAGCTGTTTTATCACGATAACGCTGATTCCTCTTGAGTACAAGTTCTTACACAGAACTAGGCACAGTCCGGTTCATTTCAGGGATAACTTTTTAAACAGAACGAGCGCTTGCATTAGAAAAAATACGTACTGGAGCCCTCGTAAAATATTTTACACTAATCTTATGAAAATTCAATAATGACAGCAAAAGTCATTTTCATAATAAAATGAGAGTTGCCATCTTGTGTATAATGATAAACAGTGTCTAAATATAAAATTTAATCAAAATCGTTAGAGAGAATTTTGAAAAAAATCTATTTTTCTCTTTTCGCTCTTCAGTAAGCTACCCTTAATTTTAGGGTTGGATGTCTAATTCCAAAAACACCTCGGGGGGACCTCATGAAAACCCCGGATACCAAGTTTGAGAGCTATCGGTAAATAGTTTCAGCTCTAGCCCGAGGCACAGACAGGTGGACGGACAGACAAGATGGCATCGCAAAAACTTTTTTTTTTTGTTTCAGGGGGTCATGAAACTTCGACATTTATCAAAATCTAGAGTTAGATTTTATTTATGATCACAATACTCTCTCTTCGAAGTGTCGAGAGAAAGTAAAAAAGTTCTAACACATAACTAGGCATAGTCCAGTTAGTTTCAAGGTTATCATCAACTTATTACACGTAGAAAACCTTTAGCATCAATATTGCGAGAATGTCGGAAGGTGAGCTAAACTTTAGAAGGACAGGGATAGGGGAATTTATAAACTCAATTGAGCTTTTAACATTTCTCTATCCTAGAGTTTCCTAAACTTCAGAGAGTCGCGTAACTGCTTTAAGGGCTATGGCCTAACCAACGCACCCTGTTCATGGTCGTGGCCTAGCAAACGTACCTCCTTTCAGGGCCATGGCCCAACCAACGTATCTAATTCATGGTCTAACCAACGCGCCCCTTTTTCAGAGTCATGGCCCAACCAACGTACCTAATTCATGGCCTAAACAACGCACCCCTTTTCAGGGCCGTGGCCTAACCAGAGTGCCCCTTTACAGGGTCATAATCTAACCAACGAACCTTTTTACAGGGTATAACTAAATTAACTAAACCCTTTCAGCTCTTCACTAAAAATAAACAAAATAAACAAATTAATAGCATATTGTAAAGTATAAACGGTTGTTTTAAATTTTAATAGGTGACCTCGTGGTCTAGAGGTAAGGTGCCTGACTTCTTTGATGGAATCCGGGGTTCAATCCTCGGTCCCAGCATAGATTTATCTGTTTGCCAAACCCCTCCTTTACCTCTGACAAGACGTGTATTAATCACAACTTGTGAATGTGAGGAATGCCAGGCCTCCACCGTGGTTCGGATTCCACGTTAAACTATAGGTCCTCCATTTCATCTCACAATCACCTTACCATTACACATTAGCGTAAGTGCGTATAACCCGAACGGGTAGTAAGACGCTAATAATAATAAATTTTAGTATAACTTTAGTGGTAAACTAAATAAATCCGTAGACAGAAGGAAGGAAAGGCATCACGTCAATATCGGCACAAAATTGGTTTATCAGACTCACCAATATCAAAACATATTTTATGTTTAGTAAAATTCCGTGACATGTCGCGTACCCCCTGTAGGGGAACACCGCGCTATACGTGTATGCTGTAGACTCTACTCGCCAAACGGTCAATCGCTAGCTACCGGTGGCTCGCGACGGTATTTCTGGTAGATCACGAAGGAGGGAAAATTATCCAGTTCTGGTTCACGTTATACTCCCAAGGGAAAGTGTTATTCTACTCTAACCTACCTACGGGAGTTTTCATTTTCATCTGCAGGTGGTGAAAAACAAATACAGAAGCCGGCTCATAGATGAACATCTTGATAGCTGCATTCAAATGAGAGTAAAAGTTACTCATCAGCATTTAAAATATTTTGAATGAAAGTGAATGCCACTCTTCTAAGTAAGTCACACACCAAGTTTTTTTGTTTGTTTGACTATAACGTTTTTTTAACGATTGATCCTTATATTTTATAGCATTGAAAAGTTAATTTACGAAATATACTAACATTTTTACGTTATTATCATAGGAATTTACGAAACCAAGACACACAAGCCCTCCGAACGAAGGTGTGATGGATGGAAAAGGCTATGCACAGAACCCAATAATGGCCAATACGCGATACGGCAACATTTTAATCTGGATAGTTCGTGAAACATTTTGACGTTTTGAAAGTAGCTCCCAAACTCAAAAGTTTAGTGGCCCATGCACTAGTCTAGTGTGTGTTTTTATCCACGACTTACTAACCGCCTGAGATACGCGCATTTTAATTACTCAAATACAGGCATGTCCAACATGCGGCCCTATAGATGATTTTGTGCGGCCCACGGAATTAATGATAAACCATCATGCAACGCGATTCTGTTCTTCTTTTTATAAACATCGAGTAAATACAACATTTTTGAATGTAATATTTAGGAACTTGACATAATTTGGAGAAATTAGGCATGAGAGGTGAGTTTACTAAAATTATACTCATTCTTTGACATTGATTTATTCCCAAAATACGTTGAATTTGTACACCAGAGATGTTCAATGTTTGGCAGCACACAATCATGTTAACAGTTGAAGGTTACAGGGAAAAAAAGGGTAGGGGTAGTCCATCAAATTAAGTAAGCACTGCCATCTGTTAGGCAATCATGTTACCTTTCTAATGCACTTTAGATTAAGGTTAAAAGATGTTTCTGTCATATTTAAATTAATTTAAACAAAGTATTTGCTCGGATCATTTTAGAGTTTGAGATATAAAAGTTGTTGTTATGGATAATATGTGTAGTGGGACTTTCCCCATTTTTCCCCTGTACCGTTGAGTTGTTTTCTCATATGAAATGGAACCAAACACCCGAAAGATCTCAGCTCATGGGACACACATTCGTCAGCAATTAGTATTTTTTATAAAAATGACTTTGGCATAAGATTTAAATACTGACATTAACACCATTGTTGTAAATAAAAAGTTTCAAATTTATTGTAAAATTAATGGTATGGTGCACTGTATAGACTTTCCCTCTCATTTAGCTAATTTTTGTGTGAAATTTACTTAAAATTCGTAAGATATGTGAAACTAAATAGGGTACATTGTTGCAGAAATATAATGGAAAAAAACAGCATCATAATCCATCAATGAGCATAAATGAAATAATATAAACTGTTACAGAAACATATTGAGAAAAGAGAAAAATCTCTGTTCGCCGAAGAGAATAACAATCAAATTCCGATTTTCCAGGCCTCAATTTTAAAAATATATTTTCCATTATCACAAAAACTGTTGGTTTTATAAAAATATATTTCAAGTAAATGTTACTTATAGTTAGTAGTGCTACAACTTTGTTCTTGGAAGTTATTTCGTATCTCAAATAGTTGCGAAGATATTATCAAAATTGAAGATATACACTTATGTAAAGGGCTCTCCAAGTTATGTTCCTGATGAAATGAGATGAGCCATTTTGTTTGTTTGGTTTAACAATGCCTGGATACGAATTTTAATCAAAATATTTAAAGCGGATTTCGAGAAATTTCGAGAAGCGGATTTCGACCTTTTTTTTTTCTTTTCACACTTAAACAAATTACTCGTAATTTTAGGGCTGGATACCTAATTCCAAACAAATTTTCGGACTAACCTTATGAAAACCCTAGATATCAAATTTAAGCCGGATCGGTAAAATAATTTCTGCTCTAAGCCGAGATACAGACAGATGGCATTTCTAAAACCACTTTTTCTGTTTCAAGGCGTCATGATAACACGTGGACCTTTATATCAAAACCTAGAGTTAGAATTTGTTTTTACGATCACAATACTTCTCTCTCCAAGGTGGTCGAAAGGAGTAAAAGTATACGGCTAGTGTTATTGATTTATAGAGCGGAACTTTTCTTTGTATTTTCTTAATAAGATATTGAGTTGAAATTATTTTTACTTGTAATAAAGACAATACAGTTTTGTTTAGTGTGCCTTCCCAGAAAAAAAAAGGGGTAAATTGCGCCCTCCTACCAATCATCACACCATTAGGTGGGAAAAGTGCGCTCCACACACACTTTTTTACACACTTACAAAACAAGTACGCCCAAGGACCTGTGTTTGAAGAGTCTAGCCTAGATTTAAAAAATGGAGTAAAAGGTCGCCAGTAATTAGTTTGGTAACTTCAATTTATACGTTCACATCAAATGCTTACAGATACACACTAATCTTTATTTCATTGAAAAACCTAACCTAACCTAACCTAAACAACAGGCAAATAGACAGTTGCGATGAATCTATCTACTTTGACCTCCTCAAGACCTCATGATGTGCGATGAGTCGATTTGAAATACCCACCCTCCTAAACAAAAGGATTCGATGAACCGATCTACACCGGTGAAAATGGTAAGGTCGTGAAGAAAGTGAGAAAAGTGCACCCACACGACCTTGTTAAAATTATTTAGGTGAGATAGACAAGGTCGTGTGGGCGCACTTTTCCCACCTATTAGTGTGATGATTCATGCGAGAGCGCAGTTTTCCCTTTTTTCTGGGAAGGTGCAGTTTTCCAGGGCGCAATTTTCCCGACACCCATCTTGGCAGGGAATTTAACATAGGGGGCTTATCTTAGAAAAGATAGCAAGAAGCAATGTCTCAGCCCATTTCAGCAACATCGAACAGGTAAGGAGGCTGGCATCCACTTTGCCTGGGTCTGGCATTAGTTTGGATTATCTGGCCTTGTGCCTTGGCCGGGCATATTATGTTCTGTTAGTTGGTGTTGTCTCTACAATCGGTACAGTAAAAACAAGACATTTTAATAAATATATATTTGCAAATTTGCAATAATAAAATCGAACATATTAATAACATTAACGAGTAGAGTTGGGTTAAAAAACCAACATAATTCTAAATAATGACAATGTGTAACTACTACTAAATAAGATAAAATAAAATTATTAGGGATAAAAAGAACAGTTTTTATATATTATGATAAAAAATTGTGTTATTTAACCACTTCAAAACAATATTTATGTAATAACATGAGTTTTATTTAACGTATTATAAATATTTAATTGTGTACACCTCACATGCATGTCTAGCTACGGGCCGTCCTTAAATTATGTAAGGATTTTTTTCATGATTTTTGATCCCCCTCTTACTCCCACGTAAAGAAGATTTTCCGCCCCCTGCCCCCCTTAACACTATATTATATATTTTTTTACGATTTGGTTAAATTAGATTATTTTTAGACATAAGAATTGGTAATACAACGAGTGATATAAAGTTTTAGAACACTTTAATTGCAGTAAAATTAAGTGTAACACATAAGTATATCATGCCAAAATATAAGTGAAATTTTATAATTATTATATTTATTTTCCTACAAATTTTTTATTTTTATTTTGCCCCACCATAAACATTGATGGAAAAAACCTTATGTAATATGGATTCTGACCCTCCCCCCCGGTAAGAAAATACTGAATCAACCCCTCTTCCTCCTGCCCCTTACTGTATACTTAGCCATGTTTTGCACCCTGGGTATCGCGTATGGTCTGGTTCACTGGGGAAGAGTAGGCTGGGGTTTGAATTCCGACCGTATGTATTGGAGGATGTAAATTATTAGGAAAAATAGTTGAATTTAATATTTATTCCAAAGTGATACAATAACCGGTTGAAAGTCATTTGGATGAGAAAAAAATAAAAATGTTAAAACAATATTGATAAAAAATTGAGAAAGAGGTTATCCGTTGTAGAGTATGGTACGAAGTTAATAGTAAATGTAATTAAATTGACAATTAGTTGAAGGCTATAAATGATAATTCAATAATATTAATTAAATTGCAAGTCAAAATTAAATTAAATATACTATACAAATATTAAAACTTATCTGCAATTATCATATTTTTTTTTATAACCGCGTCTTACTACCTGTTCATAAATGATTTACTAAAATGGGGTATAGGATGTAGAAGGAAGCATTTTAGAAATAATCTACCCACATTCGCATGAAAGGAGAGTGGTAAATCATTTGGAAAAAACACCTTCAGTAGAGCCGACTGGGATTCAAATCCCAATCTCCCCGTTATCAGCAGGCCAGTCTTACAAGAAAGTAACGCCTTAAACCATTTGGTCACTGAAGCAGGTATTTATTAAAATTATAAATAAGTTATTTTGTAAGTCGTGGGCTTATATATCAGTCAAATCAAAAAGGCACGTTTAATACCTAAAATTTAAAAAAAATGCTAATAGCTTGAAACGAGTAGAAAGAAGCGGTACATTTTTTTTGGGTAACAATCGCGTCCCGATCAAACTTTTATCATCCACTCTCTAATCACCCCCGCACCTTGGACCTCCCTATTCTTGGAGAACCCACCCGAGAATTCAGCAGCTCTCCGCCAAAGTGGGCGTGTCCCCGGCTGATGACGTCACGGCTGTCAGTTGAGCCGCTCAGCCGGTAGACAGCGCCCGTGCCGGTTTGCATGTTTTCCCTCCGCAGTTTGTTTGTGGAGATGTTTTCGGTGGCAACGACCTCGCGGACCACCACGTGGCTAGCCTAGCTCCACTTCAGTTACACATATTATTTTTGACCACATTGTGGATGGAGCGATGATAATGACGAAGTGTCCCACTTTTTGAAACACTCTCAGACACAATCGTTTTGACGAAAAGTAGGTTATCTGTTAAATAACGTACTTCATTTGTTCTTAAGGGCGCCGCCAAAATGAGGGGAAATTTCCTCATTGCAGAATTTACTATGAGAGGAGTCGGCAATCTTTTTTGAGAAAAGATACATTTTTTATCTAAAAATAAATGTTACGGTGCACCACACATACTTTTTCGCTTCTTTATCTAAATTTTACTTATAGCTCGTAAAATATGTGAAACTAAATAATATACATTGCTATATAAACATAATGGGGAAAATTAACATCGCATTTCACCAAAGAACATACATGAAATAGTATACACTGTTATAGAAACATTTTATTTGTGCAATGCATTTTCAAATCCTCATTTCCCCAAGATCTATTTTTTTAAATAGTATTTGCTACAGCCCGGAAACTATTGATTTTATAAAATATTCTTTCAAATTAAAGTGTTTTTTTTATTATTAAAAGACCTACAATTTTTCAATGAAAAGTTATTTCGTAACTCAAAGAGTTGCAAAATTATAAATTTCCGCTGATTTCAAGTACCCTCAAACTAATTTTCCCAATAAAATTAAATGCTTTATTCTATTCATAATGTTAAAAAAATTACTAGATACGAATTTTAATCAAAATCGTTAAATCTGATTTCTAGAAAATTGATAATTTTTATTTTTGCCCTTAACTAAACTACTCTTAATTTTAAAGTTAGATACATAATATCTAAAAAAAAAACCTAAGGGGGAACCTGGTAAAAACCCTATATACTAAGGTTTAGGCCGATCGGTAAAACTGTTTAGGATCTAGGCCGAGGGACAGACAGACGGCAATGCGAAAACAACTTTTTCAGTTTCGGGGGGTACATGAAATATCGTCATCCATCAAAATCTCGACTTCAATTTTTTTTCTTAAGATAACAATACTTCCTCTTTCCAAGGTGTCACGATAAAGTAAAAAAATCTGTAAACCTGCATTCACACGTTCAACGAGCTGCTGATACAATCCTCTAATATCTTAGAATATTCCTGCTTGGACCCTTTTCTTTCTTTCTTTCTTTTTTAATTAAGGAATTAATTAATGGGAGTAAGGCTAGATTTGAGAGTTGGCTCAAATCAACTATTTTATGAATCTGAATCTCTAATCAGAATCTTGGAAAACATTATGAACATAAGAGGAACCAAAAATATAATAAGAGAAAATACAAATAATAACTAAATGTCAAAATTCTTTCTTTTAATCTATTCATTATAACGTTTATAATATTAATCACAACTTGTGAATGTGGGGAATGCCAGGCCTCCACCGTGGTTCGGATCCCACGTTAAACTGTAGGTCCTCCATTTCATCTCACAATCACCCTACCATTACACATTAGTGTGAGTGCGTATAACCCGAACGGGTAGTAAGACGCGGTTCCAATAGTAATAATAATAATAATAATAATAATAATAATAATAATAATAATAATAATAATATATAATAATAATAATATAACATTTATACATTCAGTAAAGTGTTAAATTATTGGTCTGGGGCTTGGTTAAGTTCATCTTATGATTATAATTGGTTTTTAACTAACAATAAGCAGTTTTAAAGCTCTAAAACAAATTTCTCTTGAAAAATTGAAAATTTAATTTTTAAGGATTTGAGCTTAAAATCCGAAATTTAGAACTTCAACTTTTGCGTGAAACCTTGAAAACAAGCAAAATTTACCTGTACCTGACTCATTTTAGATTATAGAGCTTGAAATGTAAAGTTTTTAATTCCATGAGGTTATTTATTTTAAAACCATTGACTAGAGGTGTACGAGGATTCGAAATCTTGAAGTTGAAGGTCAAATCACCTTTGTTTTGACTTAGACACCCCCAGAATAACCTTCACATCTCCTAAAAATTTCTAAGGAAGAAGAAAACTTGGACATATTATTAAAAGATTTGAAAAACCTCACTAAACATGACACATTTAAACGTATAATCATTTTTACAACAGTCACTAAACAGTATTTTTTTAAACAGTGACAAGTGACCCTTCTGACCCCGGAACTGCAGCGTAAGAGCATGAATACCAACAACCTGTGGTTTCAGCAAGATGGAACAACGGCTCACATTGCCATATCATAAATGGAGGTGCTTCGCGAAATGTTTCCTCGGCACCCCATTTCACGATATGGGGACATCTCCTGGCCACCATGCTCACCAGACTTAACAGCTCCGGACTTTTTCTTGTGGGGCACGTTAGCGAGTCATGTTCAGGCGACTCGCTCAAGAACAATTTCAGGAACTTAAAGTAAAGCAACTCAACAAGAAACATCGCACAAAGTGATGTCAAGTTTCGATGAGTGCATACAACAATGTATTGCATATAATGATGACTATCTTAAGGACATTGTTTTAAAAAAAAATTCAAGGATATATATAAAAAAATCAATCTTTTGTTGTTATGTTAAGTTTAATTTGATGGACTTAGAATTCAAAATAGTAAAGGTATATAGTAATTAAATGTGCCAACACTTTCTGCGGCACGCTGTCGATTCATAAAGTTCACGTTAAATACCTAGAATAAATAAATAACAACCGTTTAGATTACCAAGTGTAGAAAATTAAATTCTATGTTTCTATGGAAAATATTCTATTTAATTTGCCGACAAAAATTGTTTTCTATGAAAACTACAAAAATACTGTCCTTTTCTCGGTCTCACTTTGGTGACTAATTTAAAATTAAAAGTAGTGATAATGGAAAACAATAAAACATTATCTTCGAATTCAACTCCGACTTCGTTTAACATATTTCAAGGTTTATTTCGCATTTAAAAAGTGGCCTTCACACGGCCCTACCGTTTACCTCTATTTTGCCTTGAACGATATTTTGAAACTCCTTGAATAGCTCGAGATTTCTAGAGCAACGCGTCTAAGCGCTCCAGTGGCTGGCCTCCTTAATAATATAAATGTGTTGCTATACCTTAATTTTGGTGTGAAGAACAATATCTAGTAGCTACTAGAGCTACTAAAACCATGTTAATACATTCATACATCAAGTCATGTTACCTGCAGCTGCCACTTTTAATATATACAGGGTGTATCGATTTATGTGAGAAGTAGCTGGGGTGTGGATAGTAAACCACAAAACAATACAAAAAGTTTATGAACATATGTCCTATGTTCAATGGTTCTCAAGATAAGGCCTTCCAAGCCTCTGTTGAAATTGTCCCTAGCTCTACTTGATACACCCCTGTTGTACCTCTTTTAAGTGACGTATCACTGCTGATACACAGGCAGGAATGCACCTACACTAACAGGGTTGTATTATGTGGTAGCCTGCGAGTTTATCGAATAGCAATTTTTCAAAAATCAGTTTTTTTTTAAAATCAGTTTTTCTAAATTCAACTATTTGAAGTTTAATTTTTCAGAAACCAATTTTTTAACATAGCAATTTTTCGAACTAATAGTTTTTCGAAAACATCCTTTTCAAAAATCAATTAGGCGAAAATAAATTTTTAGAAATAAATTTTTCGAACGATAAGTTCGAAGTATAATAAAATTCTAGCTTAGGTTAGGTTAGGTTAGGGGTAATCCTCCCTATAGGGGTGAGGGTAGGGGTAGGTGATTCCCAGTCCTCGATAAAATAGCTTCCGGAAAACTCGCAGTTCGCATAATTGATTTAAATAAACTTGCAATTCGCAAAATTGATTCTTCAAAAAATTGAATGTTGGAAAAATTCATTTTCCATTATTTCACTGTCGAACAATTGATTTTCGGTAAATTCACTTCGGAAAATTGATTTTCGGGCAATTGATTTTCGAAAATTGTGGTTTCAACAAACATATCGTTCGGAAAATTGATGGTTCGAAAAATTGACTTTCGACAAAATTACTTTCGATCATTTTGTATTCGGAGAATTGATTTCGATAGATTGATTTTTGAATAACTTGTTTTCGAAAAATTTACCTAGACCCTATTAATTAGGACTATTGACATTTCCAGTATAATCTTGGACCCATCGAACATAGGACATCATATATTCATGGGACTATTTTGTGTTGTTTTTGAGGTCTACTATGTTCATTATTATTTCTCACATAAATCGATACACCCTGTATATATCAATATATAAAACACAAATAATATAGTATAGTGTTTTTAAAGTTAGCCGCAAAGAAATATGTTTGAATTTTCTAAAATGTTCTTCCAACCATAATCAGGGTGTGGCACTGACAGTATCGTATCTTTACTTTCTCTCGACTCCTTAGAGAGAGAATTATTGTAATCGTCAAAAAAATCTAACTCTAGATTTTGGTAAATATCGACGTTTCGTGGCCCCTTGAAAACAAAAAGGTGGTTTACGCGATGCAGTCTGTCTGTATTAAGAGTAGTTTACTGAAGGACAGGAAGGGATTAAAAAAAAATTATTTTTCTTTTAAATCAGCTCTACAAATTTTAATTAACTTTAGTATCTCGACACTATTAAACCTTATAAACAAAGTAAAAACTCTCATTTTCCCTTGGTCTTTGAGGGTACTTTACATTAACGAAGAATCTAATTTTGATCATATCTCCGAAACCTTTTGAGATACGAAATATCTAATCATTTTAAAGTTGCAGTTATATCCAAATTTAATGATCTTTTATTTGAAATATATTTTTTTTAAACCAATAGTTTCTGAGCCATAAGCTAATATGAATTTTTATGGAGGTATTTGAAATGTGAAATTGATGATTATGGTTCTTTAGTTTTTCAAGGATTTTGTAACAGTGTATATTATTTCATTCAAACTCCTTGGTGGAGTGCTTATAAAAGCTTTGTATGCTTCATTTACTTTTGTAGGTACCAGTCTTACCAGACCATGGAGAAAGCAAAAGATTGAACAAACAATCGTGCGTGACTAGCGAAGCTTAGAAGATGGAAATTATATTTTAGTTTCGGAAATATCCACATCAGATTGATAAATTATGTAAAATGACACCTGGACACGGGAGTTGAACCCGGGACCCTTAGCTTAGCTCGCCAATACTCTCTACCACTGAGCTATCCAGGATTCGTCTCGTATTCAGGGCCATTCATAGCTTAGGCAGGGTTCGATTCTCGTGTCCAGCTGTCATTTTTCAAAATTTACGAATAGGCCTTGTTACCGTGATTAAATACACTATAGGGCCTGCGGCCCGTGATAGTATTTTTTTCAGTCCACTGGCTCATGAAAAATATAAAATTATTTCTAAAGAAAAATGACAAATACAGATATATATTTTATATAATCAATTTTACTTTATTTTATAAAAGGTTTTTGCTTTTTGAGTGAAGAAAAGTATTACGTTTTTATACAAATGTACAATGAAACATCAAATGAGGGGGTCAGGGCAAGAACACGATAACCCTCACTATTTTAACTTCTGTGAAATCTGTAAATCTAGCTATAAAAAAATAAATAAAATATTCGTTGGTATTAGCTATCCTATAGCTCTTTACCGACTATAACAACGACTTGTAGTTCAAGAGGTAAGCTACCATAAATAATTGCCAACACATTTTTTTTCATAAAATGAGGTTTATCATGTTTTTGCCCCGACCCCCTCAAACGACAACTCTAGTAGACAAGAAAAATTGCGCTACCTTCTGCTATGAGAAATCTAAAAAAATAAAAGTAAAAAACAAGAAAACAGTCATACTTCCCGAGAAATCCAAAATTTCACCTATTGGAGACAGGACTAATCCCTAATGTGAGTATAAGTGTATAGTAATGGGCCAATATGATTATTTTAATATTTATTCAACCCAAATATTGTCGGTAAAGTATTGGGGACCGCGAGCCAACAAGAGACCGACATAAAATGGCCCGTAGACATAAAATGTTTGAAGACCTCCGCCCTAGAGGATGGCCCTACTTTTAAACTGAGAATACCAAGCTTTTCAGTAGCCATGTAGTAATAATGGTCAACCATAGGCTTAGGGTACCCGATTTCGATTCTAAATGATTCTTACGAGTATATATGTGTATTTTTTTTAGAGCCCCGTCTTATTGCCCGTTCAGTTTATACGCCAATGTAGACCTACTAATTACTCTAATGTGTTAGTGATTAGGAAAATTGAATGTATAGGAAATGTAGCCACATTTGCGTGGAAGGAGAGTGGAAAACCACTTAGGGAAAACCTCGGTACACGCGACTGGGATCGATTTCCGATCTCCCCATCATTGGTAGTCCAGTCTATTGCGAGAGTGACGCCTTAGACCATGTGGCCACCAAAGTTGATCGGTGTTTTTAGAAAGTGCTTGTTAAACAATAAAGCAACCAGAAATTTGCTTTGGTGGGTGGAGGGGAAAGGTGGGGGTATATAAGATATTTTTTTTGCTTATATTTTCTATTTAGAAGTTTTAGGGGGCAATTTTAAGGTAGACCTCTTGAATATATAAAGTCGTAAGCCTATTTTTAAAATATATCCTATTCATTCGATTCATCTTTAGTGCTCTATTTTATAGATGTATTTTCAATGTATTAAGCTTTTATAAAAAAAATTTGCAATCTTGGGGTTGGGGGAATACCCCCTAATACCCCGCTTGGTAGGCCACTGACGTTAAATGTCCTTAGAGAAAACCTCCATAGTGTGATACCCGTAAGTAAGCTGTACCGACCGAGCGGCTGTCACCGTTAGCAAAAATAGTGCCAACATTTGCGGAAAGAGGATGCCATGTGGTCAGCACAACGAACCATATGACCGTTGATCTCAGTTTTCTAAACCGGAGCTGCTACCTATGTATTCAAGTAGCTCCTCATTTGTCCTCACGCGATTGAGTTTGACATTGTTCCAAACCCACTGCTTCACAGATACATTTTTGTAAGCGTTGGGAATCGATCCCGGGACCTCTGGAATTGTAGCCAGAAACTCTGACCACTAGACCACAGAGGTGGTCATAGGTACATTGTAAAATCAGGGTAATTGTGAGGGGAATAAGTGTATAGTAAAACATAGAAAGTTTCTTGAAAAGGTTCGGAATCGATCTATTTTCCAAGTACGCTTTATGGCTCAACTATCGACCGCTTGTCGGAAGCGTAGCTTCAATAAAAAGTCCGTATTTTCTTTTCTTTCTTTTTATCACCGAGTCTTTACTGTCCGTTCGGGTTAATTCATATGAAATAACTACGCTAATGTGTTTTTAGGGATTAGGAAGATTGAATGAATTTAGAGGAAGTGCACTCTCCTTTGCATGAAGAGAGAGTGTAAAACCATCATGACACCTGACAGGGATTACAACCCTGATCTCACCGTCATTGGCAGTCCAGTTCATAACGAGAGTGACGCCTTAGACCATTCAATCACCTAAGTGGGTCTGTCTTTTTAAAGGTTCTATAAATAGATTGAGAGGCCGGCCTATTGATCTAATGGTCAGCTACCTTGTCTACTAATTTAGAGGTCTCGGGTTCGATTCCCGGTGGTACCTTAGTTATTTTCCCTGAAGAGGAATGGTTTCTGTGATAGCTAATGTATGTTTAGTTAGGCTTATGTTTAAGACTTCTACTGGACCCCATAATCATCTTCATCATCACTACGTCATCTCATCAGGGCGAAGTAACCGCACATCAATGGTGCCACAACTTCAGCAGAGGGATAAATATCAGCTACTGACAGTAAAAGATCAGAAATATCAAGACAAAGTTTTGTTTGTACAGTTTTTTCATTTTTTTTCTATCCTTTGTTAATTCAAATTGGTAGAAATTAAGTCTTTTTCCAACATTTTTTTGTAGACATTCACGTGAGAAGCAGAAAATAAGCCAGAGCGTGCTACGACAAGGTAGATGTGACTGATTGTAGATATGAAACTAACTAAAACAAGATGAGTATTGTTTTCATCATTACAACTTTCTTTTGTTTACACTCATGAACAGAACAAAGCAGTACAAATGAAGACGAGGAAGGGAAACTATATTGTGGAACAAAACAGTGCAAAGGAAGTTGAAGGTGAAAAAACATATTTTGGGACAAAACATTGCAAATTAAGGTAAGAGTGAAAAAACACATCGTGCAACAGAACACTCCAAATGGAGGTGAGAGTGGAATTCGCAATGAGGAACTGAACACTCCAAATGGAGTTGCTGGTGGAAATTGCATTGCGGAACAGAACACTCCAACTGGAGGTGTGGGTGAAAATTGCATTGTGGAACAGAACACTCCAAATAGAGTGAAGGTGAAAAATCATATTTTGGAACAGAACACTCCAAATGGAGGGGAGAGTGGAGATAGCATTGTGGAACAGAACACTCCAAATGGAGGGGAGAGTGGAGATAGCATTGTGGAACAGAACACTTAAAATGAAGGGGGAGAGGGGTGGAAATAGCATTGTGGAATAGAATAATGCAAATGTAGAAACGGTGGGAAACCACATTTTGGAAAAGAACCCCCTCAGTGTACTCGTTTCGAGAATCGAACACCAGCCTTCTATGTCAAAGCTGTTGGTGAAAGCAACTAGTACACGTCACTTTCACTAACACCGACCAACTTGTTTTTATCATTAAAATCCCAGCAGACAACATCAGTTGAGGTAGTAAGTAGACAGAGTATTTATTTAGTAATGAACTGTGTACAGCTAACTCCCTCACGACACATTCTAACAAAATTAATTATGTTTTGAATCACCATGGCTGGAATTGCAAAGCTATGATAAAAAGTGGTTCCTTTAAAAATATATTACGCTGAAAAGGCCATCAACCTCGTCTGTTTTGGGGGTAGTCGGGTTTCTAGCCCCGGCTTGGTTTACCAATTCTCCCTAATCCCCCTAAATTTGAGGATAGATGGGAGAGGTAGTGTCCAATGTTCATAGGAAGGGCCTTATTTGACAGTTACACCGAGTTTGATAGGAAGTCCGTTCTGAGAGGTATTTTTTCCTACCAAAGTCCTACTAAGTATATACTTGTAGTAGGCTATTATGGTAAGAAAAAACTTACCCAAGGATTTCACAAAATTTTGTGTATAGAAAAGTTACTAGATCTACTTTGACGTATTCATACGTCAAGTCATGTTATATGCAGCTGTCACTTTTGATAGATATCACAAATACCTATATTATTATTATTATTATTATTATTATTATTATTATTTAGCACCGCGTCTTACTACCCGTTCGGGTTATACGCTTAAGTACTAATTACGCTAATGGATTAGGAATTGGGAAGGTTAAATAGAGGAAGTGAACCCGCATTTGCGTGGAGGGAGAGTGGAAAACCATTTAGGAAAAACCACCCCCAGTTCACCCGACCGAGATTCGAACCTCGATCTCCCCGTCCTCGGCAGTCGGGCTCAACACGACTAGCGCGTTAGCCAACTACGCCACCGAGGCGGGTAAATACCTATAAAATAACACAAAATAATATAGTAAAATAATTATATCAATGTTAGGTGCAAAAATATGTTTTTCTTTTCTAAAAGAATATTCCCATGCTAATTGGACTGCAAAGGTATGATGCACGTAAAATAAACCTAAAGTAACAATAAAACAGGATGACCTAGATGATGATGATGATTTTAAATATGATACAAACTCAATAGTATTGCTGCTTATATAAGATAATCAGAAACCAGTGAAAAGAAAGTACAAATATCCATATAATAAAAGCCATGTGATGTTTGTCCAGAGTTTTTGTCAAACTTCCAGAAGATAAGCAAGCGTCCACCAGCCCGCATGCATCGGCCATCGGCAATGCCTATAAGAATTCCGGGAGACAGAATATAATCCAATCCGTACGGTGTGTGCGGATGACGTCATCTGGTTTGCTGATTAGTACACGCACTTCCCACCGTTCGCATTCGTAATTCCCAGCGTTAATCATTATACTTGGTTAAGTTTAGAGATGGGCAGTACAGTTTACTGTTGGGAACAGTTGGAAGTGATTTAGTTCAATGAAATGAGCAGTTAATTTGTGTGTTCAATAGTTCGCGAATTACTTCTTGTGGTTCAGTCGTTCACGACCGATAGAAGTACGGCCTGTAGTTCTGTAGTTCGCGACTGATAGATATACAATACAGCCTTTAGTTCAGTCGTTCGCGACCGATAGATATACAGCCTGTAGTTCAGTCATTCGCGACCGATAGAAGTACAGCCTGTAGTTCAGTAGTTCACGACTGATAGATGTACAATACAGCCTGTAGTTCAGTAGTTCACGACTGATAGAAGTACAGCCTGTAGTTCAGTAGTTCGCGACTGATAGATGTACAATACAGCCTGTAGTTCAGTCGTTCGCGACCGATAGAAGTACAGCCTGTAGTTCAGTAGTTCGCGACTGATAGATGTACAATACAGCCTGTAGTTCAGTCGTTCGCGACCGATAAATATACAGCCTGTAGTTCAGTCGTTCGTGACTGATAGAAGTACAGCCTGTAGTTCAGTAGTTCGCGACTGATAGATGTACAATACAGCCTGTAGTTCAGTAGTTCGCGACTGATAGATATACAATACAGCCTGTAGTTCAGTCGTTCGCGACCGATAGATATACAATCTGTAGTTCAGTCGTTCGCGGCCAATATAGTCTATATACATACAGCCTGTAGTTCAGTAGTTCGCGACTGATAGATATACAATACAGCCTGTAGTTCAGTAGTTCGCGACTGATAGATGTATAATACAGCCTGTAGTTCAGTCATTCGCCACCGATCTACATCTTGCAGTTCACTACCCATCAGTTCGCAAACTACCGCGTGTGAGTTATTATTCCTCCCTCAAATCACTAGTTACATAGTAACGGTCTGCCGTCAGTGGAATGTCTTTAAAGTTTATTTAAGTTTGGTGGGGGTGGAGAAGTGGGGGGGATTCAGCACACTGCATTCACGTGATTAGCGTTATAGATATAGTTTTGGCTTACGGAGGATGCCATCCTTATTAGAAAAATCTGGAACTTGACAAAAATAAATCCCTATAAGCTGTGAAAATATATAAAAACAACAGGGAACAGACTTTGCGCGAAATCAGAAATTTGTTACTGTCTGAAACAATCCTGGCCCCTAGTTATTTTTTTTAATCACCGCATCTTACTACCTGTTCAGGTTGAGCTCATAATTATTCTAGTGGGGTAGGGAAGAGATATAAAGCCATTTAAAGGTAATCTACTTCCATTTTCGTGGAAGGAGCGTGGGAAACTAACTAGGGAAAACCATCCCCGCTAGACCCAACTGGGATTCGAGCCCCGATATCCCCAACTTCAGCAGGCCAATTTAACACGAGAGTGAAGCTATTAGATCGTTCGGCCACTGCAGCGGGTCCCTGGTTAATCTAATGAAGGCTACAACGTAGGCTACAATAAACTATACCCTGTTTATGTAAGGAGGGGATGTTTGAAAGGCGTTTTTTCCCTGTCATAATTCTACTATATAGTGGGTGACCTGGTGGTCTAGGGGTAAGGTGTCAGACTTCTGTGCTGAAGGTCCGGGGTTCGATCCTCGGTCCCGGCACAGATTTATCTGATTACCAAACCCTTCCTTCACCTCTGACAAGGCGTGTATTAATCACAACTTGTGAATGTGAGGAATGCCAGGCCTTCACCGTGGTTCGGATTCCACGTTAAACTGTAGGTCCTCCATTTCATCTCACAATCACCCTACCATTGCACATTAGCGTAAGTGCGTATGACCCGAACGGGTAGTAAGACGCGGTGCTAATAATAATAATACTATATAGTATGATTTTGTTAGGAAAAAAAGACCTTTCAGACATTTATTTCTACCATAGACAGGGTTATAAGTCTGGAAGTTATCTCAGCTGCTAACCGAGATCTTGACATTGACCTTGAAGGTTGTACCTCACCCTCCCTCCGCCCCGCGCGAGTCACTCGCATCCCAAACACCGACACATGTAATAATACGAGGGATAGGGGGAATGTTGTAGGTCAACATGTTCCACGGAGCAGCCGCCGTGACCTTGTAACCTCTGTGACCTTGACAGTGTGTGTGTGTGTGTGACTGGCCTGCACTTTTCCTTCCAGACCACGCCACAGTTTCATTCACAGCCCTGTCTGGTCTGATGTTTTGGTCGGGAGAGGGGGGGGGAAGGGATGTGAGAGGGAAGAGGGGAAACTTGAAGAAACCTTTCTAGGTTATCAAAAAATAGCACACCATCCTGATTGTTCATAGAGGCGTCGTCAACCCTTAATTATTTGGAGGTGGGGAGGTACAGAATGAAATCATGTTTACACTTTGAATTTTAAAAATAATATTGAATCAACTGAATAGCACGAAATAATTTACAGAATTCATTTTATAGTCATAAATTAATAATTTACAGTCCAATTTTCATAAGAAGAGCCTTATCTGAGATATAGAAAAGTTATTATATACATTTCCATGTATTAATACGTCAAGTCATGTGATCTGTAGCCGTCACGTTTCATATAATATATTATGAATGCTTATAAACTAATATTAGAACCGGTAATAGAGTAAAATTATATTATTGTTAGGCGCAAACAATATATGTTTTTATTTCTAAAAGAATCTTCCTTTGAAGATTGGAAAGTACCTTAATCATTTAATGCAGAAGTGACGGGACAGTTTTTAGTAAAAAAAACGAAACGGAGCAATTTTTATTTTGAAACATTATTACAGATAATTTGGGTAATATTTCAGTTCTATGCTTTGATTACCTATATTACCAATTATATTAATTATTTTTAACAAATTATTATCTATAGAAACAAAAATAGCGCATTTAAAGTTATCATAACATAATATATTAATTCGACTTGTGAAAATTTAATAAATAGAAAAAAAGTTATAATATATATATATATATATTTCTTTTTTAAAAAAGATTAGTTAAGGATGTTAGGTTTTAATTTCCATAAAAAATAAATATGGTTATTGATGATTTGTAAAAACATAAATTTTTAGATCAATTAAGTTTACTATATTTGTAAAATGACAAAGGTCCTAAGGTATTTGAGGCGTAATGATATCTGTCTTGTCAAAATCTGTCACATCCGTATCTGTTGCCCGTTTGGGGAGCAGCGTCTCAGGGGGCCTCGGTACGAATGAGGAGTCGTCGGGGACATTATCTGTGAAAGTGTTCAGGTATCCTTGAAGGTTAGAACTGTTTGCGTAGGACGCTTCTTGTCCCATCACGTCTCCAAACTGTCCTAGACGTGAGTGCATGTCAGCCAGGGCCTCCATCTTACGGACTGCCGTGGAGCCACAACCACCCACCTCGGTTTCCTGAACCATATACAGCTTCCTGAGATTCAGCCCCATCATCTCCATCTGGACCTCCGCCAGCTCACGGAGTAACTCCACACTTACCGCCAGGTAGCACTGGGGTCGGACCTCGCGCAAAACGGCGCTCAGCGTCTCCAAGGCGTCCGCGCGCCGTTTCTGGACGCAGTACTGGCTGTCGATGCCTTCCTCGTAGAAGGCTAGGTATCGGTACAGCTCGCTGAGGTCTAGGATCGCGTCGACGTAGTCCATGGGGTGGTCCTTCAGGTTATAGTAAGACTTGGATTCCTTCAGCCAGCTGTGGGTGAAGACGAAGAGCGCCCTGGCCTGATCTGTCGTCTCTACGAAGGTCGATAGGACTTGCTCTTCGTAGGTATTCAGGTCAAGGCTGGGGAAGGTCAGTTCTACACATGGCTCGAGCTTCTTGGGTTCACGTTTGATACTTTCTCCCTCTTTCTCCTCAACGAATGGTGTGTTCAAAGAATCCCCAATGATTTTATTCACACACTTCTCCTCGCCATCAACACTGGAACTCTCAATCAGATTATCTGTAACAAGCTGTGTTTCACCTTGTCCCACATTGGGTGAAGCTACATCATCTTTAATATCTTCGAGATTCTCAACCTTTACTCCTGTTTTATCATATTCGCCAACCAAATTACCTCCTGACGGCTCTGCAGTTTCTAGGACTTCATTAGATGCCACAACTTCTTCGGCAAGCGTGTCAAACTGCCCACTGACCCCACATTCAAATGTGTTAGGGGACAAGGTATCAAAAGGTGATGACCACAAATTATCTAAAAACTGCTCTCCGTAGAACAATGAGACGAGTCTATTTTTTGAAACGTTAAAAAGGGACAGGCCATACTTGACCCAACACTTGGAGATATCAGCGTTCACTTTTTGCACCGCTTTCAGCTTAATGTCCTTCGTTTCCGATTGATCCGTTGTTTTAAGTTCTTTTTCGTACTTCTCTAAGATGTGTGAGCCTGCAATAAGATGGTTTCTGGCTTCTTTGTATCGGCTCTTGGACAG
Source organism: Timema podura (assembly GCA_033556935.1). Classification (NCBI taxonomy): domain Eukaryota; kingdom Metazoa; phylum Arthropoda; class Insecta; order Phasmatodea; family Timematidae; genus Timema; species Timema podura. The sequence continues at coordinate 42,228,577 of JAVRXN010000007.1, read as the reverse complement.
AAAGTAAGATGCCAGACGAGTGACTTTGGATGCCCAAATTACGGGATCCATATCTTTGAGCTCTAGTTGTCTGCGAAGCACTAAATGATGGTAGAAAGCGAAATGATCGGGTCTACTCTGCTTGTTGTATACATATCCCAGCATTTGTAAATTGTTAGTGACCAATCTTTCAAGTTTGTCAATAGCGTCTTTCCCCGGCGTTACAGAAACTGTAGGTTTAAATAAATCATCTCCGCTCAGAAGTGACTGTCGTATTTGTTGACTGTCCAATTCTTTGTACATCCTTTCCGCTTGCTCTAGCATGGCTTGCGACTTTTCCAAATCGCCCTCTTTGGACAACAAATAAGAGTAATGATTGATTATCCGCAATGCCAAAAATACCATCTCCGGTTTCATCATCAAAGGTCTTATTGCGTCCAAGGCTTTCGATAAAATGTCCTTGGCTTCATTTTCGTGTTTAGAGTTGACGAGAATTTTCGCTTGCTCGTACCATAAAGAATATTTCATCCCTAACAATCTAGTGTGGATATTAGTTTCTTTACCATGTTCCTCGAGCATTTTATCCACTTCTTTCTCCATTGCGTCCAGTAAGATTTTAGCCTCGTGATTCCACGATGCTTCTGTTTCCGTTGCGGATTTGTTGTTCTTTTGAAGTGTCTTCACTTGTGCGTATTTATCATTTATTGACTGAAATGTGATGTCACTGATTAAAGCCATGTTAAATTATTGATATTTAATAAGGCTTTATTTATTATTTTGAATGTTGCAAACAGCACAGAATCGATATTAACACATATTTTATTAAAATATGAAAGTGTTGCGTTATTTTAAATACAAGTTTTTAATATATTAACGTGATTATGTTAGATAATTTTTACAAATAGTAATATGAAGTGTAAGTTTTCTACATCCTTAGAAACAAAATACTGTTTACATTTCCATGGATTTCTTCAAAATAATAATAATAGATGTGTTTGTCGATACTTTCAAAACAATTTCTTCTTCTATGGATTTCCTAGCTACTCCAACAAAACACTGGAGCAAGTGTAATGTACCAAAAATGAAGATTGTCCTTCAACAAACCTCGCTCAGTCCAATATGCATAGAAAAGCTACTATAAAGCTACATTTATATTGTCATACGTCAAATCATGTGAACCAAAGATGTCAATTTTGATAGATATTATCAATACTTATAAGATATCAAACAGTAAAATAGGGTGGATATAAAATCTCAAGAAGAAAATTTCCTGACTTTTCTCTCATCCAAAAATTTAAATATTCTTAACTAAAAAAATATCGGGATTCATAAGGATATTAAAAAATAATATATTATAGCGCTCAATTGTTATAATTAATTATTTTTGAAACGTACTCAAAAATAAATAAACATCGACTTAGATAAAACAATGTTTGAATAGGATGCGAGTGAGTCATTTGACTCATTTCTCTTCCCTAGAGAATAATATAATCATTTTCCCTGATTGAATGAAAAAATTCCCTGATATTTCACTGAATTTCCTGTCAATTTGAAATTCCCTGACTTTTCCATTTTTTCTATTGTGTTATCTATCTTTGTCGCAAAAAAAAAACACGTTTGTATTTTCTTAAAGGCTCATCGTATAAAATTTTGACTGTATCTAGTCGCTGTTAGGTAATAGCGTCGCACGTGTCGATTATGATGCCGTGCACAGTGACATCACGTGACCACGCGCGTGAGCCCACAAACACGTCATTTGCGCAGCTAGGGGTGGTTGGGGTAAGGGGGTGTCAAATCACCGCGCTTGCTGCGCTAGATGGTTTCATAGATAATGAAGGTAAAGAATGGCATCTCCACTAGCCTCTATTTGGAAATATAAATTTTTTATGAGCAAGGGTTTTGAGGTGTTCGGGGGTTCTTTCTGCATGCGGTAGCTCAATGCTTTTTTTTTTATTAATATTAAATTCCCTCTTGAAGTAATTTAAGGTGAGAGGGTAAAGCAGGCGAGTTAAGGGCTGTATTTTTTGCGGTTTTTATACCAAAACCTTTTTTTTTTTGCCAAAATAATAAAATACCAGTAAACCCGTGCGAAACTTTCGCACATTCAACCTTCCCCCTTCCCCCTACCCCAAAAGAATGATTTAGTCTTTTGTTGTGTTGTTGAAATTAAATACTCAGCGAAGTATATACACAAAATAGCAAAGAGAGTTTATTTTCAGTGATTGATACAAAAAATATTGTTAGGTTTTTCTTTAAACTTAAATTTTAGACACAATGTATTTTAACGTAAACTGAGTATGCTATGTCAGAAGTTGGTAAAAAATCCTATCCACTGATACCTTATTCATCGCTGTAGGCTTTGTATTAGTTGAGAAAAAGGGATGTTGACAACAGAAATAATATATAGGATTGCTCCAATAAAAATAGAGTTTAATTTTCTTCACATGGTGATATCAACAGTTGTTGAATATCTGTCAAGGCTCAAGGGTGTCCAGGAATTTAATGACAACTTTTCCTTCTTTTAAAAAGTTTCTCATCTAAAATTTCAAAATCTTTCGAAACTGTTGAGATTACTACTGTGTGTAGAGAATTAAACTCTTTGTTTCTACTGGAGAATATTTCATTAATTTTGCACACACAAAAAATAAAGTTTGTCATGAAAACTGCAAAAAAAAAAAAAAAAAAAAACCGCCATCCTTCCCTCGAGTCCCTTTCCATCCCAACCTTAATATTGTTCTTTTAAAATATAATTTGGATTTTTAGAAAAATACTCAAAAATAAGATACTAAACTAGACATTGAGAAATACATAAATATATTCTTACCAATACTTTCCGTAAGGGGGTTGGGAATTTGAACCCCCCGCTCCCCTTTGGTATGGCTCCACAGCTTCATGTAGAGCTGAGTGAACACAAATTTGAGCTTTAAAGTATCTGGGCTGGAAATATGATCCTGGAGGTCGCATATCGATCCTGGGTTGACTTTTGATAGTTACTTGTTATTAAAACTGTTTACGGAAAGCGAATAATAATAATAATAATAATAATAATAATAATAATAGTTATGGGACGGGCTTCGTTTTTGGACAAATCCGATTTGCAAACAGCTTTACAACCAATATACTATTTTTCCTTAATTTCTATTGAACGCATATAGGTTTTTAAACGTGTTTGTACTATTATTGGTGGACACGTGGGCTAAACGTCAGGTTCATCTAGTCTGGTTTCTTGGGTACACGGAGCTTAATGTTCAAATCCTCAGCTAGGCGTACTGATATGATGGAGTAGGGATGAGGAAGGAAGAATTTTAGAGGTAATGTATCCGCATTTGCGTGGAAGGGGAGTGGGAAACAGTTTAATAAAAACCACCCTCAGTAGACCCGAACGTGATGCTAACCCCGAGCTCCCTATCTTAAGCGGGCCAGTCTAACACGAGACTGACGCCTTAGACTATTTGGACATTGAAGCGGGTCAGAAGCTATAAATTTTATCAAAATAATGTTACAATAAATCAACAAAAGTTATTCCAGATCACTCCCACTCGTGGATCACAGCGCTTGGTGGTTGAATGCAGAAGTGTCAGCTTCATAGTATGTAGACAGACACACTGAAATATTGCCAGACATGTTTTTACGAAATTTGAATTGGTACGCTTAAATTAGTTTCAAATTATGTTTTAAAGTTCGTTGTAGCATTTTTGGATGTGTTGTACATACGGGAAATAAAAACTAAATTGAATCTTTTCGCGAAATTGATTACTTAGCCTCTTCTTAGCGGATCGTAATTTTGTCGATTTTAATGAGAAATAATGATATACAAACTAATCACATTTTTATTTAGGGTCAGAAAACATTCCCCCCTCCCCTAAATTTCCAGAAAAAGTAGTACCAACTGCACCATTATAATTTTCTTCTTAATATTCCTATAGCAAATAAAAGTTTTCCAATCCAGAAAAAAAAAATTTCCATCCACTAAAAACCATTGGTAAAGAATATGTGTGTTTGATCTTGCTGTTATGACAGTCACATTATGAAGAAAGGCAAATATTAAAACTTAAAAATTTAGCCGTTGTTTTTCTAGCCATATTACTTACTATGCCGCTTAAGTTTGAGTAGCCGAAAAATGCCTTTTATTTACCGACTAACTGAAGTCTAACTTTTTATTTAACGAAATCCAATAATTTTATTTACCTTGATTAGGGTCTCTAATGATATGGGATGTAAAGAAATACAAGGTTAAGATCTATAATTTTCTCTGGGTGACCTGGTGGTCTAGGGGTAAGGTGTCAGACTTCTGTGCTGAGGGTTTGGGGTTCAATCCTCGGTCCCGGCACAGATTTATCTGATTGTCAAACTCTTCCTTCACCTCTGTCAAGATGTGTATTAATCATAACTTGTGAATGTGAGGACTGCCAGGCCTCTACTGTGGTTCGGATTCCACGTTAAACTGTAGGTCCTCCATTTCATCTCACAATCACCCTACCATTACACAATAGCGTAAGTGCGTATAATCCGAACGGGTAGTAAGACGCGGTGATAATAATAATAATAATAATAATAATATGATTTTCTGCCGTTTTTATGGCATAAAAACCAACAAGAAGAGGCTAAACTGCTGATCAGCAAGTTGAGTTTGGCACTGAGGAAGAAATTGATGAAATGTTTCATTTGGAGCATGAACTTGGGACTCTCAGGAAGATGGAAAAGATATACTTGGAGAACTTTGAAATGTGATGCTGGAGAAGACTTGATAATATCAGGTGTGAAAGAGTTTAGGAAAGAGGAGCTTAGGAAGAAGGAGGATTCAAATATTGGATGACTTGAAGGAAAGAAGAAAATTCTGGGAGTTAAAGGAGGTAGAGGACAGCGTATTGGTGGTCTAAGTTTAATGACAAAGAGAAAGGATCTGTCGTAATACAGAGCACATAAATAATGATAGTTATCATCATCATATTTTGAGAAAAACAAATAAATTATTGATTTGGTAGATACGGTTAGTTTAATTTTCTACAAATGGTAATCTCAGCCGTATTGAATATCTGTTATGGGCATAGTGGCATTTGATACATTTTTTAAACTAATGGAAATGTTATCATCACGTTCCAGGATTCTCACGACAAATATTCAAGAACTGCTGAGATTATGTGTAGAAAATTAAACTAAACTTATCTACTAAAGCAATATGGTATTTGTTTTTGCAACAAAAAATGATAAAGAAAAAAAAATGTTGCAAAAATTAAAAAATCCTAGCCATTACGAATACGAGTACATCCATTTCCCCCCTGGAATTCAAAGATCATACATTTTTACCGGGATTATTTTTGTTATCTCTAGATGGAATCATCATGTGTGTGAGTGAGAGCAGAGGGGGAGTAACTTGAGAGGAGGGGGGAACAGTAGAGGTGGGGGGCATAACGGGACCGAAACAGGAGTGGAGAAAGGAAGGTTGAACGCTCTTTAGCTCACTCACCGCTTCTGCCTACCTACTGCCATCTCCTGCCGTAACTCGTATCGCACCGCGGTGTTGCCGCGTCTACCAACCTTTATTTTAGCTTTTCACCAAACGTACCCAATCACCCCTCATCCACAATCAACTAGAGATGTGGTATATAGATTTTTAGGAGTTGAAGAAAAGTATCGATATTTTATTCATTTCTAGTACTGGAAGAAAAGTGTCGATATTTTATCCAATTTCTAGTATTGGAAGAAAGATATCGATACTTTATTCATTTCTAGTAATGAAAGAGAAAGTATCAATACTTTATTCATTTCTAGTAATGTAAGAAAAGTATCGATACTTTATTCATTTCTAGTATGAAAGAAAAGTATCGATACTTTATTCATTTCTAGTAATGTAAGAAAAGTATCGATACTTTATTCATTTCTAGTAATGTAAGAAAAGTATCGATACTTTATTCATTTCTAGTAATGTAAGAAAAGTATCGATACTTTATTCATTTCTAGTAATGAAAGAAAAGTATCGATACTTTATTCATTTCTAGTAATGTAAGAAAAGTATCGATACTTTATTCATTTCTAGTAATGTAAGAAAAGTATCGATACTTTATTCATTTCTAGTAATGTAAGAAAAGTATCGATACTTTATTCATTTCTAATAATGTAAGAAAAGTATCGATACTTTATCATTTCTAGTATTGAAAGAAAAGTATCGATACTTTATTCATTTATAGTAATGTAAGAAAAGTATCGATACCTTATTAATTTCTAGTAAAAAGAAAAGTATGATACTTTATTCATTACGTATGAAAGAAAAGTATCGATACTTTATTCATTTCTAGTAATAAAGAAAAGTATCGGTACTTATCATTTCTAGTAATGAAAGAAAAGTATCGATACTTTATTCATTTCTAGTAATGATAAGAAAAGTATCGATACTTAATCCATTTTCATGTAATGAAAGAAAAGTATTCGATACTTTATTCATTTCTAGTAAGAAGAAAAGTATCGATATTTCACTTATTTTAGTACCAAGATGAGGTCATATTAGATGTAGAGGATATTGGTACATGGTATGCCATTCCACGACTCGGCCAAAGATCAAGATCACAATAATTATAGAAGTGTGAAATTTAATAAAAATATAATATGAAATTACGTAAATACTATCATAATAGAAATTGATGCGTATCCATCCGGCCTTCCATAGAATACATGTTGTTTACTTAAGATATTTTTGTTTTTTTAGCACAGTCAAGTCTAATTTATTCTGACAGATAATTTTATACTATTTCAAATAAAGTCATTTCTAAATTTTAAATAATAAATTATGTGCAATTGCGTTTATTTAGAAAGAATGTTGTTCAATTTTAATGTTTATTGTAACGAACGGCAATTGAATGACATGTTATTTGACGTGTGAAGGTTTTTTTTTTTAGCACGCGTCTTACTACGTTCGGTTATACGTTAAGTACAATTACACTAATGGATTAGGATTGGAAGGTTGATTTAGAGAAGTGAACCCGATTTGCGTGGAGGGAGAGTGGAAAACCATTTAGGAAAACCACCCCCAGTTCACCCGACCGAGATTCGAACCTCGATCTCCCCGTCCTCAGTGGTCTGACTAAACACGACTGACTCGTTAGCCATGTGAATGTATTAAAGCAGCTTTAGTAACTTTTGGTGCGAAACCTTAATTCAGTTGGTAGCGTGTCTGTCCACTGAGCTAAGGGTCCCGAAAACTGTATCATTGGTGAAATGTGGGTTTTCTCTTTCACACTGATAAATTAACGACCGGGGCTGTATGTTGTGTATGTTCTAGATTTGGGTCTAGGTAAATTTTTCGAAACCAAGTTATTCGAAAATCAATTTATCGAAATCCATTCACCGAATACAAAACAATCGAAAGTAATTTAGTCGAAAATCAATTTTTCGAACCATCAATTTTCTGAACAATAGGTTTGTCGAAACCACATTTCTCGAAAATCAACTGCCCGAAAATCAATTGTTCGACAGTCAAATAATCGAAAATGAATTTTTCGAACAATCAATTTTTTGAAGAATCGATTTTGCGAATTGCATTTTTTTTTTCCGGAAAATCAATTTAGCGAACTCTGAGTTTTCTGGAGCTATTTTATCGAGGACTGGGAATCACCTACCCCTAACCTCACCCCCCTATAGGGAGGATTTTCCCTAACCTAACCTAACCTAACCTAACCTATGCTAGAATGTTATTATACTTAAAACTTGTCGTTCGAAAAATTTATTTTCGAAAACCTCCTTTTTGAAACATTTATTTTGAAAAACAGGTTTGAGGTAAATTCAATTTCGAAAAACTTCTCTTTCGAAGAATTTCTGGATCAAAAAATTGGTTTTCAAAAAACTGCATTTCGAAAAATTAATTTCCGAAAAAATGATTTCGAAAAACTAATAATTCGAAAAATTGCTATGTCAAAAAATTTGTTTTCAAAAAATTAAACTTCGAATAATTTAATTCCGAAAAACTGATTTTCGAAAAATTGCTATTCGGTAAACTCGCCGGCTACCCTAGATTTAATATAGTTTATAAGTTGTGTGATGATATAATCAACCGATTCAGAAAGTGCACGCTGAATAACTCAAATTGACATTTTTTTGTAGCTTTTCTACCTTTCAGATACCTATATCAGGGTTGTAGTATAAAGAATACTATCTACAAGCTAATTATGGGTGAAAGAAGTTCATTCCTATATAATCTTGCTATACATACTTACTTACTAACGCGACTCCACTATAGTAGCGTGATGTATTCACTCAATTCGCGGACCACACCTTCCAAGATTGTTTTGTTTACCGCTCGTAGGATGCAAGATTGTATCAAGGTGTAAGGAATATAACAGCAGTACAAGAATTAGCACATACTCGACGACGATCATGGAGGGTTGGCTTTGATCCAGAGACACTACCTTTTTGAGCTGTAAGAAAATATAAAACTTTCCATGGAACATATACGCTCCATGTAAACTTACCTAGACGGATTACAATATGGACCTATCTTATAAGCAAAGTGAAATCACCATGACATAAATTGAAGTGTTTGTTTATTTTAAGATTATAATGTTGTGAATTGTGACAGAACTGGTTTATCAACGTGTTTTGATACGTAAGCAAACAATAGGACACAAGTGCTGACAACCCAAAACAGCTTGTCAGCATTCCTCTTGGCAATCAGGCCAAATTGCAGTGTATATAGTACTATTTTTTTGAGCTAACAGGGCTGACAATTTAACAACTATTATAAGGGGTCACTCTGCCTATTTTTGAGGCTGCGTGGGTTAGGACACCGGATCATCGAGAGCGTGTGCTGGAGGGGTACCGTCGTGCCCAGGGTACGGGGTTCTTATCCGTGTAAGATCACCAAGAGTGTCTGTCAGGCCATTGGTTAAGCATTCCTTAATATACTTCGTTCTGTTACGCAATCCTAAGTAAAGTCTTTTATATCTTTTCAGTAACTTCTAATAACATCACATTTTGTAGTAGTGCAATGTAGTATAAGAAACCCTAAAAACCAAACCAAAGCTGTCTATAAATTACGAACCCACACACATGTATCCAGTCACCGTCCCCATCCTTGGCCTCAGCCCATCCTGACAGTTTGGAGCCCACAAGGGGGTAGGTGACAAAAGATAGTGTTGTCAGTGGCGGATTTAAAATTTTCGCGCCCCTAGGCACAATTATAATGTATTATATATTTTATTTTGTCAAGGGCTTTAAGAAGTTTCGGTGGAAATAGGTGCTGGGGGAAGAGGGGGGTGGAAGTTAGTATTCGAGAAAAGATTTCTACGAAAGTTAATCAGGCATGTACAATACATGCCCTACAGTAGCTTGAGTTAACATTATGAAGAAGGGGAGACTGACCTCAGTTACAGAGCGATTGCCAAGTAGAGTTATTTAAAAATAAATATTGTCGTTTTGACTTAAACTTGAATTATTCCGATAAAGTTAGTCGATAATTTTGAAACATAATTACTAAAAACAATATTATAGTAAAAATAAAAATAATGTTATCTAAAATGTGCCGCCCCCTAAAGCCGCCGCCCCTATACCCGTGCCTAGTGGGCCTATAGTGTAGATCCGCTCCTAAGTGTTGTACAACTGGCGGCCCGCGCTCACTAAAAATGGCGCCTTCACAGTATCCTGGAGGGAAATTAACGGGAAACAATCGGTGGCAAATGTGAAATAGCTAACGAAAATAAAAATATTTGTATAAAAAGGCCGTGATTGCATTTTATCATGCCAAGTTGTTTTATGAAAGTATGTGTGCCTGCATACTTTATAATGCATTTTTAGGAGATTAATAAACTTTTTATTTGGCAGTAAAATTTGAAAGCTTCTACCAACCTAAAATACTATTTATATATTATATAAACTAGTACTATTGAAAGTAATTGTTTATTCAGTGTTGTTTGCAGGCCTATATTAAGTTGATGGGATTACTAAATGTATCTTCGGCCTGCGGCGCAACCCATGTCAGATTTGGCCTTGGGAGGAAACAAGCTGGACCACCCTAAGCTACGCCCTAGTGTATACCTTGATTTTCTTATAAATGTACATTTGGAGCACCTTTTAGAAAGAAAAAAAACATATTTTATTGCAGCCAACATTAATTACATTTTACTATGTCATTAGTGTTATTTTATAGGTATTTCAAACGTGAACATAATTTATTTTCTGTCTGCTGTGTATACTAGCGTTTTAATTGGCTAGAGCCACTTCTCGTATTCTAATTGGCTGATGCATCTTGAATACAAGTGCTGCCTGTGTTCAAGCTATACATAATTCTTAAAAAGCTATTTAACATTATTACTATACAGGTCGATTTCCATAGGAAGAGCCTTAACTGACAGATAGGAAAGAAGGTTACTAGATGTAATTTATAGTATTCATACGTCAAGTCATGTGATCTGAAGCCGGAACTTTTGATAGATATCAATACCTATAAAATAGCACAAATAATTTTATAAACTCTTAATAATATTTGCAGCAAAAGAATATGTTTATATTTTCTACAAGGCTCTTTCAGTGAAAATTAGGCTATATGTCCTATTAGCTAAAAGTAGAGATGGTATTCTCGAATCCTCTAGCCCTTGAATTCCTCAACTACTTTGTTCGAGATTTGAGGATTTAAAAAAATATTGGATTCGAGATTATATATATATATTCAACATTTTGAATTTGAATTTGTTTTAGAGTGCTAATATTGCTTGTTTGTGGTTCAACCCCAACATAGTAAAAACTTAACCAGACCCCAAACTATTTATATAACACTTAACCGAATGTATGAATGTTATATTGAATGTATTTTAGCAAAAAATGATAATATTTAGTTACTATTGATACCTTCTATTATTCTGTTATACTCTTATTTCCTCTTATTTTTACAATTTTTTTTTAATAATCGGATTCGAATTTGAGTTTCAAGATTCTGATTCGTAAAATAGTGTATTCGACCAAACTAAGTTATGCGGTATGCATAAATCTAAGCTTGACTTAAGGCTGGGTATATATTTATGCATAAAGCATGACTAATAGCGAATAGACCGCTTCGGTGAGCACATGGTCTGAGGCGTCATTCTTGCAATAGACTATACTGCCCAAGACGAGGAGGTTGGGATTCATCGTGTGTACTAAAGGTGGACTTTACAACTGGTTTTCCACTCTCCCTTCACGCGAATGCGGATAAACTTTCTCTAAATTTGACCTTACTAATTCCTAACACATTAGTGTAATTAGTGCATAGGCTTACAACCCGAACGGTATAGTGAGATGCAGTGTTAAGAAAAAACGAATAGTGTGTAGAACATAATGTGCAAGAAGTTAAAAACATTACTTTCAATGATAGCGTTTATAATCAATTCATAGTGAATAGTGCATGATGCATAAATGTGATTTAACTTTTACTTTGTATGCTTTATGCATGGAGAGAATGGTATCGATGATCAATGAACTTGAGACGTATCAGCCAATGAGAATGTGAGGAGAAGATCCAGCCAATTAAACGCCAGTATACACAGCAGACGAAAATTATCTTCTGTGGTCACGTTTGAAATGTCTTGTGTATATACGGCCCACGGAATCTGTTAATCCGGCCGGCGGACGCTTTGACATAAAAGAGTAGTTAAAATATAGTGAAAAATAATTATTATTTTTTTCCGTTATGTTTCTGAAACAATGTATATTATTTCGTTTCACATACTATCTTAAGAGTTTTAAGTAAGCATCTCCATGTTTAGTTAAAGAAACAAGAAAGTATGTGTGGTGCACCGTATAATTTATCTTCTAATATGCCGTTGCGTGCTTGATGCAAACATCAATATCTCTACTATCTGATTGATAGCCGCCCAAGGTAGCCATTATGACACCCACACAGTCGGCGAAATGGACGTGAGCGAAATATCTGCGAGTGATGCCAAGCCCTACCTTGAACTACGCCATATTCACACGCTCTCTGGCTCGCATCCTACTTAGTTATTCAGTCAGACGTGTTCATTACAAGTTGGGTTACACGACGCACGTAGTGACGCGCTCTGACACTCAGGAGATTCTGTTTTTGTTTTGTTTTAGCATCACGTCTTATCACCTGTTCAGTTAAAAGACTATATACTAATTAGGCTAATGTATTAGGTATGAGGAAGGTTGAATTTAGAGCAGGTGTACCCACATTTGCCTGGAGAGAGAGAGAGTGGAAAACCATTTAAGAAAAACACCCAACTGGGATTTGAACACCGATATCCTCGTCATCAGCTATCACAGTATATTGCACAAGTGATGCCTTAAGCGTCTTAAACCATGCGACCACCGAAGAAGTGCCTTTACTACAGTTTTTTTTACATCAATGCTACTCGAAAATGGGGTACCTTTCCTATAGACTATACCTTCCTAACCCTACCCCAACAGCGTAGATTTTAATTTTTTTCACCGTTTGGGTTACACGTATATACTATTAACTACGCCAGTGTGGTAAACATGATGAAGGTTGAATTTAAAGGAAGAGTACGCGAATTCTCGTGGAAGGAGAGTGGAAAAGCTATTTATAAAAATTATCCTCAATACACCCGACTGGGATTTAAACCCCGATTTTTCTGTCACCAGCAGTCCAGTCTATTTATTACGAGAGTGACACATTAGACCATTAGTTCCCGATTTTCCGGGAGAGTCCCGAAATAAGACTTATGACCCGGAGGATTGATTTTGTCCCAATTTTCTCCACCACCAGATTTGTTAAATAAGTTTTAAAATTTATTTGCATTAAATAAAAAATGTTTTAGTAAATTAGTTGCTGAAATGTTTTTAAATGTAAAATCTGGCAGTAAATGCACATAATTTTGACTTTTGTTTCTTAACTTTTGGTTCTAATTGCGCGTAGGCTAATGATCATGATCGTATCTTATAACTGTCATTAGATAAATATAATTTTAATTAGTGTTTATATATTTAATATAAATTTGAATAAAATTTTAGGTCAAAATATCCAGTTTAATTAATTTGATTCAATTTAAAAATACTTATTTTTAATAACAAATACAGTCCCTCAATATTTACTTTTGTCTGATTAAAAAAATACTTAAACTGAATTAAATTTATTTAAAAATCTGAATTTTTGGGATCAAAGCTTTTTGGCAAAAATGTTTCATAAGAAATCAATGTTTGTGCTCAAGAGCTATACATTGATTACAAAAAATAAGTTTGAAATATTACAATTGGCAAATAAGATCTCCGTTTCCAATCAGTGATTTTAGAATGACTATCCCCGAAAGTTCTAATTATATAAATTATATTAATAAATAAACTGCCACTTTAGTTACGCTAAAGAAGTAGGCTTGAATTAGGTTCAATCTAAAGGAAATGATCAGTCCAATATTTATAGGAAGAGATTTTTAGAAAATACAAATTAGTGTTTTGCTGTCAACATTGATAACATTTTATTACTTTAGTTGTGCTATTTTATTATTAGTGCTATTTAACTTTATTATAAGGGCTATTTATATAGCCATTGATAATATAAATCAAAAGTGACAGTTGCAGGTCACATGTGACTTGACATTTAAATATGTGAAGGTAGATCTAGTAAGTTTTCTAATTGTCAGAGAGGGTTATTTATGTAAAACTTAGATTGCACCTACATTTGTATGGAGAGAGCGTTTGAAACCATTTAATAAAGACTCCTCCCAGTTGTCCCAGCCAGGACTCGAACCTATGACATCCCTGCCACCATAAAACCAGACTAGATCATCGTGACATTTAGTCCGTGTGTCCAACGGTACGGGAGAGTGTTAAAACACTCCATGGCGACAGCCCGCGATCGAGCCTTACCGACCAAGCGGTCTCCACATGATGTCAGCACGACGCACCCAGGGCCGTTAGTCTCAGTTTTCTATACCGGAGCGGCTACTTTTTAATTCAAGTAGAGCTCCTCATTTGTTCTCACGACGCTGAGTTGACGCCGTTCCAGACCCACTGTTTCAAAGAAAATTTGGAAGCTCCAGTAAATGAACCCGGGATCTTTGGATCTGTAGCCAGGAACTCTGACTACTAAACCACTGAGGCGATTCAAAAAAGAGCTAAACTGATTATAATTCTAAGCTTTAAAGGTGATATATTTTCTTATGATATTTTGAAAAATCTGAAGTCACGCCAAGTGGCGTGCTGTTACTGGTTCAAGGGAACACCTGGATTGTTAAGTTGTAAACTGACATTACTATTTGGCTTGGGACCCGCTTTGGGGGTGGAATGTCTCAAGGCAGGAATCGGCAGGCAACTGGTCAGTCGCAATCGACCGGTCGATCTCGTGGAACATTTTCAGTTTATCGCGTAAGAAACTTACATCGTCATTAAGAGTAGATAGAAATTGCAAATAATATTTGAGTGCGACTAAAATAACATTGATCGCTCATGATCCGTAATTTTATTTAAAAATAATTTTGTATGAAAATTTTCATTTTATTTTTTATTTTGTATTTATTTCTATAAAGGTCGGTATATAAGTTCAGGTTGAGTTTAAGGAATAAATATAAGATAAATAAATATTTATAGACAAAAAAATCAAAAGTAGAGCGGATAGATTATGGGTGATCGCGGGACTTTTGAAATGTTTATAAGTTTATTGGGGCTGACCAAACTGCCGCTGACGGGGATATCGGGGCTTAAATCTCAGGTGTATTGAGGGTGGTTTATTCCTTTATCACTTCCCACCCTACCACCGCGCAAATACGGGTACATATCCCCCTAAAATCCAACCTTCCTCATCACGAAACACATTAGTGTAATACATACTATGCGTTTAAAACCAAGGTGTATTTTTCGTAAGTTCAAGTTGTGTGGTTATATAATAAGTTGTTTCAGAAAGGGAACATTAAATATCTCCTGATTAAAAATTGTGACAAGCAAGAATCGGATTTTGCTGACTTTTTCTGGACAATGTTCATGTGTATGTAAAATTCTATTAATGATTCCCTGGTTGTGGAAATGTTACTTTTATAGGTAGCTATCTAATGCCCGGCGTTCCCGGGAGGTTTTAATTAACTTCCAAAAATTTTGTAATCCAAATTTTATAATTCTCGCTTTGAGGTGCAAACGTTCGTGCACAGGGGCTATTAATTTTAAAATTTCAGCCCTCTGCGTGCGGTAGATATTGCGCAACTCTCATGACTGACAAACAAACTACTAACTTTATTAATATAAATTATTTGGTGATTTTTTGTTGTTGTCATGTTGGATATTTTGGTAATATTTTCTTGGTTTGTGGCATTTTTGAAACTGTTTAGGTATTTATATTTTGTGTATATTTTGAAATGTATAAATATTCAAGACATAAAACCTTTTCCAACACACAAATGTCAGAATGAGAAGATAATGTGGAGAGTGAACTTTGTGTCCTTCTTGCTTGTCTTGTAAAATAGAAATAAATACACATACACGGTGAGAAGCTGCGGCTAGGCTGGAGAGGGTTGCGTCGGGAGGGGGTAGCTATTAATTCAGAAACAGCTACGTTTGTATTTAAAATGATACAAGAAATACTTGTTAAAGGTTTTTCATTGCATTAATATTTTTTAGTTTCCATTTTGTAAAGTGCCTGCTTGAATTAGTCGTGTTCATCCAACACGAGTTATTCTTTCATTTGTCTAAAATCTATTACTTTTTTTTAACATTTTAAATAATATATTTAGAATTTTTAGGTATTTTTTAAAAATGTTTAGGTTTTATTAGTCTGGAATCTAATAACCAGACAGTGACTAATAATATGATGAAAAATCTACATATCAGGCCCTGCGTAAGGGTTTCATTTACCCAAGGCGAGACTTAAAATTTAAGCCCCAGTTGTATTTTGTATAATATAAATAAATCAACATCCCTGCGTGATGCAAAATAGTAATATTAATTATAATAATGTGCCAAAATACACAATAAAATATAATAATACAAGTTATAAAGAAATAGAATAATAAGTTATTACTTTCTCCCTCTTAATCAATGTGTGCAAAAAAATAATCATCCTATCTTCCCTTCCTGTAAATATTTTCAGAACATTTTAATTAAATATCAAAGTGATTCGCCGACAAAGCGGCCTCAAATTTCACAAAACCATAAAAGTTATTATGCTTTTAGTAAATCTTTTTAAGAATATATTATTAATATTAGATAACTTAGATGTTAATTCTTTATTTATAAATAATTATTAACTTCTAAAAATGTACATTGTGTTGAATTGCGTTCCTAGGAGCTTTACGACCGCCCAGGTTCGTCTAATGGACGGGACAGGTGGGGCCTGTCTGCAGCAAACTTCCATGTAAAACTCTCCTTACGTGCAGTGTTTGTGTGTGTGTGTGTGTGTGTGTGTGTGTGTGTGGAGAGAGAGAGAGAGAGAGAGAGAGAGAGAGAGAGAAGCGCCTTGAAATCCAGCGTTGCTCTTGAACTTGTAGAAACACCGCTCCCTTCCCCTACTACCCCTCACTCGCCTCACGAGAATCGAACCCGGAACTGCGAGAACCACTCGTTCGTGACTTTGTACTCTCACGTGACTGACTTTCTTACCGTGTCGTTGGAAGGGACGTGATAGTGTTTGGTTCGTAGCACTGTTGCCAACATGAATTACCACTTAAATAAACGTAACAATATTCATGCAAACATAATATTTTTTTTATATACATATAATAAAAAGAAAGTTTTTATGAACCTGATAAAACTATCTAATAAATTAATATATTTTTTTTAGCTTTACGTCTGGGCTGTAATAAACACAACTAAACTTGTGTATTAAGGTGGGGATGGAGGGTATGCGAGGAAATGCAGGTTTTTTTTCAGTTTTTATAACAAAACTTTTTTTGACCAAAATAAATAAAATATTTCTCCAGTAGCCAACGCTTAGTTTAATTTTCTTTACATGGTGATATCAACAATTTGTCGAATATCTGTCATAAGCATAGAGGAATTAGATGACAAACATTTTAAATGAACAGAAAAAGTTGTCATGGTATTCAACAACGAAGAAAATTAAACTAAACGTTGTTATTGGAGCGACATTTGATTTATTTTTGGACAAAGAAATGTTTTTTCTATAAAAACTGCAAAATCGCTGGCCTTTTCTCGCATCTCCCTCCATCACGCCTTAAGTTACAAGCACAATTTTTAAACTATTGTAAAAAATCCTTTAAAATTTGTTCACGGAAAGAGCCTATTTTTAAGTAGATCCCTAGTTCTAAAAAAAACCCATAGCAACTTATTTACCTCTTCATTTTGACCCAGCTATTAATTTATAGAATAAAATATAAAATAACTTAATGTTGTATATAGATCTTATATAGCTACTGAAGCAAGATATATTACATACTATACTCTAGCTATTATTATCCACAGCGAGTTTATTTGTACAGTTCTTTTTTTTTTAAGTGACCATTTTTCATTCTAAATCTCAATTTTTATAAACTATATTTTGTGAGAAACACTGTTGACCTACATGTATTTTATAATGTAACGATTGTATTTATTTTTTAAATCGGCAATGCTCTAATGAAGATGTATAATATGATTAATAATGTAAGCTATAAAAACTAATATAATTATAATAATAATAACAATTTAATTATATATGTTTATATATATTATATTACGTTTAAAGAGAAATAGTATTTATGGCCTGGTAAAATATTTTAATATGACTTTAAATATATTTAATTATACATGTGTATGTACCGTAATAAATAAACATCATAATAATATATTTAATAGTCTTATTAATCAATACCATTTTGATTACAATAATTATATATAGATAATCCTTAAAACAATTATTTAAGTTATTAATATATAATGATGGTCATGAACCCTCCTTTTTTTAAATGAAAATTGAAATGAGGGTTTATTATAATTTATTTTTATCGATACACATGCGGGACCTACTTTATGAATCGGGATGAAATCAGACTGGGGCACAGCCTTATATATATGGGACACAGCCAGATTGTTGAGTAAGGATGACTTTATAGGAATTTTACCCGTGTTTACGTGGAGGAAGAGTGTTAAATGATATTGGAAAAACGACCCTCAGTACATCCGACCGGGATTGAACCCTGATCTCCCCATCATCGGCAGTCTAGTCTACTGCTAAAATGATGCCTTTGTTTCGGGGTGCCAAACTTTGTGTCCAATCGACAAAAGTGGTGAGTGGTCCATAAAATTGTGGTGAATTTGAGTAAAAAACTTTTTCCTTACGGCGTGTAATATTTGTAACTTGTTTATTTCCGTCATATCATTTGGGAGCATCCGATTTCTGAATGCGTCATTGACGCAGCACTTCCACCCAATACCCATTTTTTCCGTTTTTCTGATTTCAATTACTTCAAATTTGCATTTAAATGTTTGCGTGATCCATTCCACTTTGATATTACAAATTCAAGAAAAGCGATTTCCACAATTATCTATTTAGATAAGCATGGGCTTGAAGATGATTTGCTTTATCTTCAGGGTAAAGAGCAGTTATAAAATTACCAGAGTTTTACAAGTCACAGATATGTGGACATCTAATTTGACTCACAACAATCTCCCAACTTTGTTATCGACCACTTAGAAATTATTGTCCATGTATGGATTAACGTGGGTGTGTGAATCGACGTTCTCTACGATGGAATTCATCAAGTCAAATACAGACCTCGAATTGTTGATGTCAATTTGGAGGTGGATGAGCTTTGTGCTCAGATATTATGTCAATGTTTCTACTACTTGTCAGACAAAAAGAATAGTCAAATTTCACATTAAATTGTCTTACATTTTATATTTGACTAGTTTCCATCATTTAAGTCTGTGAGTGTGTAGTCAAAGTGTATATGTTTTGAATAAATTTGGTCAAACAGTTTGTGGTTGGTCAACCTAATCTCTAAATTTTTACATGATGTGGAGAATTTTCCTTCCTATTTGTCACATCTGTGGCTACATTAAAAAATATGTTGCCCACCTCTGCTCTAGTCCATTCGGCCATCGAAATGGGTACCAAATATACTGAAATTCTAATAATGTATTAGTAAAATCTTCATTAATTTCAATTTAATCCTGTTGTCAATGAAAATGTTTATTTCAGAATAGCCCATTTCAGTGGCCGAATGCTCTAAATTCTAAAAAGTGTCACTCTCGTACTAAACTGGACTGCTGATGATGGGGAGACTAGTGTTCGAATCCCAGTCGGGTCTACTGGGTTTTTATTAAAGTGTTTCCCACTCTCCTTCTACGCAAATGCGGGTAGATTACCTCTAAAATGCTTCCTTCCTCAGCTTACCCAAGTAGAGTATATGCGTATAACCTGAACAGATAGTAAGATGCAGCGATAAAATAATATTTTATAACAAAAGTTTATAAATCAAGAGCGTATAAATGATATCCCAATAAAAAATAGAAAGTTAGAAACAATATTCAAAACTCAATCGATTAGAGCTTATCCAATCCCTCGTCCCATTGGCTTCTCCCTTGCCTTGATATGGCAACACCGGAGCAAGGTGTACAAGTTCTCTGAAGAGTCTACACTATTCCATGACGCGATTCTGAGGCGCTCGATAAAAGAGCACAGGTGAGGGGTTGTGCGAGGGTGGAGGGGGTGAAAGAGAGAGAGGCGAGGTTGTTTTCGTTCCCTACAACCAGCCCTTTCTTACGTTTCGACGTTGCCTACTTTGTGAACTCCAAGCTATTTTGTGAAGAGGGTTGAATACTTAAATTGACGCATTTAAGCACTCTAAGCACAATCACATACTCCAATGTATGAAAGAGAGGGAATAAAAAGTGCAGTTCATCCTGCGATACCTCGTGTCCATGTGGTATTAACACTTCCCCTATTCCATTGACGAGTATACACACACACTCTTCTATTTGCGCCTGGACAGCATTGACTCGCATTTAAAAATTACCTTTCTCATTGTTTCCTATTCTAGATGGACAAATGCCTCCAAGCACTTGTCTAATCTAAGTACTGGCCATTTTCATGATCAAACCAAATTGCCTGAGCTGTAGACGATTCATAAAAACTATTAAAGATACAAAACTTGTTGTGATAATGTAAAACTATTTTTGTAGGACAATTTAAGAAGATACGGGCTGTGTGTAAATGTTAAACAATACCTTTAAAATTTTCTGAATTGAAGGCAAATGCATTAACATGAGAAATCATATATTGATCTGCCATGACGTCACAGGTAGTCAACGAGCCCGTATTACCATCTACGGTGATCGAATGGTCCAAGCTGTCACACTCGCGTAGACTGAGATTGCCGATGACGTGGATATTAGGGTTTAAATCCCGGTCACGTATACTAGGAAAAGTGTTTTCTTAATTTGATTTCACTCCTCCTCCGTGCTAAATGCAGGTGTACTTCCACTGAATTCAACCTTCCTTTTCCCAAACGCATTAGCGTAATTAGCACATGTGCGTGTAGATCATTTCACCCCACATATAACACCTACAGTCTAATTTTCATAAGAAGAACCTTATATGACAGCTAGAAAAGTTACCAGATCTAATTTCACATATTCATACGTCAAGTCATGTGATCTACAACATTTGCATTTGTTAGATATTATCATTAACTATAAAATAACAATAGTATAGTGAAATGATATCAATGTTTAGTTCATAACAAAGATTTTTTTTTTAGTTATTTCCATGAACATATGACTATAGCTCAGGTAGGCATACAGCACGAACCAGACATCGCATCGTGTAGCGGTTTACTTCTGTATTCTAATTTTTTCCAAACAGTGGCAGTGAGACAATTGAAGATGTTTTAAATTATTAAAATAAATGGTACAGTGCACCGCAAATACTTTTTCACTCCTTTACCTAAAATTGCACCATCACCTTAAAACTCATAAAATATGTTAAACGAAATTAAATACACTGTTGTTGAAACTTAATGGATAAAAAATATCATTACATTCTACCAAAGAGCATAAATTGAATAATATCTACTGTTACGGAAAAATATTAAAAAAAGAGGAAATTCTCTATTCACCAAAGAGCATGACAATCAACTACTAATGATTTCCCAGACCTTCATTTTTTTTAAATATTTGTTTATATCTCAAACTATTGGTTTTATAAAAATATAGTTCAAATTTTTCACTATTTATTTTTAATAGCACTACAACTTTGCAATGATAGAATATTTCTTTTCTCAAAGAGTTGCGGATATGTAATACAAATTGGTGATCTGCGCATTCATTAAGTATCCTCTAATTCAATTCCCCGGAAAAATGAGATGCTTCATTTTGCTTATAATGTTAAACAGTGCCTATACAGGATGACTACAAAACTTTTATTATAAAGTTTACTGAATTTTTCAGGTTTTCCAGACAATATTAAAAAAAATTCCAGACTTAGCCTTTTTACAGTTTTTCTTGGTGGATGAGAATTTTTTCGTTTATTACCTTGATCACGTATCTTCAAAAAGTCCTAAGCTACCAAACATCTACATTCTTATAAGTTCTTGTTCATTTTCTATTGTTTGGTTGGATAATTTGTGTACCTGTGTTAATGTGTTACAAAACAGTCCCTCAATCCCTGTACAACCATATCATGGTAAGGCTGACATATAGAAGCAATACATTTTGTTAACATCATCAGATAAAATGTAGGATTTATACTGTCGTTTGTAAAAAAATAAATAAAAAATCATACTATAACTAAATGTGTTCTTTTTTTAAAAGGTGCGTGAACCAGTTTCTAGTGTGAGCTATAGCTCAGTTGAGTTTAGTTTATCTAGCAAATGTGTCCCTGTGTAAATAAGCTATGAAACAAACCCCTTACGACCAACCATCTCATGTTACAACCTGACATATCTGGGAAATGCATTTTGTTAACATCGACAAACAAAATCTCTCACTTTTATTTAAATGTGTAGATGGAGAGTCAGTTAAATATTAAAATGCCCTAGATTTTCCCTATTTTTGATTAAATTCCCTGACATTTTTCTGTTTTTCCTGACATAAAATAATTACCTGACTTTTCCAGATTTTTCCTGCTATCCCTGTCTGTAGCCACCATGATAAATACAAATTTTAATCAAAATCATTAAAGCAAATTTTTAGAAAATCTATGTTTGTCCTTTTCACCTATAAGGGGAATAACCTTAATCTTAGGGTTGAAGAGATAATTCTAAAAATATCCTTATAAAAACCCTAAATATCAAGTCATGGCCCGATCGGCAAAATGGTTTCGGCTCTAGGCAGAGATTCAGACATATAAAGAGACAGACGTCATCACGAAAACAAATTTTTCAGTTTCAGGGGTCATGAAACGTTAACATCCATCAAAATCTCAAATTTGAATTTTTTCGACTATCACAATACTTCCTCTCTCCAAGAGGTCACGGGAAAATAAAAAAAATTGCTAAAATCTCTAATGTTCTAAAACAAAAAACCTGTCTTTAACGGGTTGACTCTATTTATACGGAGTTATATTTATAATTCTCATCGGGGATATACCGGTATAGTATAGCAGGTTCCCCGTTTCATCGATTGGTGTGACACACATTTGCCTATCATCCCGGGGAAACGTAGCTTGCCCCCTCCATTACGTCGGCTATTTTGAAACAATGTACAGTGCTCTCGAGAAACGTAGAGCAGTTTATCACAACTAGTGCATCACTTTATTTTATGGACTCTATAATGATTTACTATTGTTCACTATACCTTTACTAGTGAACGAGACTTACATGTATTACCCTTTTTTTTTTAACCTTTGCATGAAAAGAAGCGAACTCAATTTATAGCAGGAGCAATTTTAAATGTTACTATTTTTTATTTGTTTAGGTATTTAACGTGCCCGGACGGACTATATCAGCCAACCTGCTGAAGATGGGGAGATCGGTGCTCGAATCTCAGTTGGGTCTACTGAGGCTGGTTTTTCCTAAATGGTTTCTCACTCTCCTTATAAGAAAATGGGGGTAGTTTACCTTTAAATTGTTTTATTACTCATCCCTACCTCATTAGAGAAATTATCATATCTTATTCTTAAGTCCTGAGGATTGGTTTGATGTAATATCTATACATCCGGAGTTGAGCATGTACTCAGTCCTTCAGTTGGTTAGTGTTGTCTGCACCATCTGGTATAAATCTTATGTAGTAGGAGAGTTCAGGAAGTGTGATGGTTCCCCGTTGCATTCCACACTGAATTTCTATGATCGAGCGTGAAAGGGCTTACCAATTTTTGCCGGGAAAGGTATTTTCGCATAATTTCCAGGCTTATTTTACACCACAATCGACATGGGACCGAATGCTTTACTTCCCCTCCGAAGGAAGCTGTGCTACGGATTGTTATCACTCAAGAAAAATATCCGTCAACCGCAGCTGGGGTTTGAACCCACGCACATCTGGTTCTGGGGCGAGCACTTAACTCCCAAGACCAGACCACCGAGGTAAGCAAGTGTCGTTTACGTGTACTTAAATATAGAACAGACACAACACCCAGCCCCCATCCATGTATTCATCATGGTGAAAAATATAAACTCATATTTTACCAATGATACAGTTTTCGGGCATGCCGGCGAATCAAACCCGTACCATTACATCAGTTAGCAAACGTGTTATGACTGAATTAAGGTGTTAAATCAAACATAGATTTATAAATAAATCAAGGACATCTAGAGTCTGGTTTCCTGCGACGGGGGGATCGCGGTTCAAATTCCGGCTGGGTGTACTCAGGGTGGTTTTTCCGATATGGTTTCAGGTGTATTTCCTCTAAATTCTCCCTCATCCTTACTCAATTAGTGTACTCATATGCCTGACGGTTAGTAAGACGCGGTGAATTTTTAAAAAATACATCAATACTAGAAATAACGCACAAAGCCCACAGGCCTTTCACGTACGGATGAGGTTCACAAAACTGACTAGGCTACTTTAATTTTAAATAATTGATCATTGAGATTAATTTAAATATAGAATTTCCTACAAATTCGAACATATATTGCGAGATGACAGATACAGAAAATTTCATAGGAAAATATATATAAAAAATGTTGTTGTGGACTAAACTTAATACATTTGACTGTTTTGTTGGGGTTATTTTGTAGGTAAAGATAATATCTATCAAAAGTGAAGTGCAGATACATGACTTGACGTATGAATACGTGAAAGTATGATTATTATTATTCGAGGTATTTAACTTTCACTTTCTGAACCGATTGATTATATCCGCACATGACTTATAAACAACTTAAATCGAGAACAGACACAGCACCCAACCCTCCGGCCGTTAAATTCATCACTGTGAAATGGGAAACCCAACTTTTTCACCAATGATAATTTTTTTCAGCCATGCCAAGAATTGAACCCGGGACCCTTAGCTTAGTAGGTAGACGTTCAACCAATTCAGTGAGTTGCCTGGAGTACTATATATATAGTAGTTATTCTAGTCGTCAGATAAGGTATTTCCTACGAAATCGTATTGTATAAGACAAGTCATGATGAAGATGGTACTGTTGTTAAAGATACGCTCTGCTACTAAAGATGGTGTCAAAAGTGTACACGTGACTGATTGAACGATCTAGTATGTTAGTGATGTTAGCTTCCCAGATTTGAAGCAGGATTCTCAGCAGTATGTCCACTAATTCACCCTAAAGCAAGTAAGATGATATTGATGTACTATTAGGCAAAGAAACCGGTCGTAAATAAGGTCCAATCGTTCCAAAGCAATTATTATTGTGGTCCATAACAATGCAAGTAAAGAGCTGAGATTGCGGATCCGATCTTCATGTTTTTTATTGGTTTTTGTAGTTGTTGGCTGTTTTGTAATATGAACGCGGAAATTGCTACTACCCCTAGGCTAGAGCTTGATTTACACGTCCGCCTTAGAGAAAAGAATCTTCTTGAATAGCAATCAATTCACACGCTAGCATGCTTTGCAAAACTTTTTTTTTCTTTAATTTAGTCGAGGTATTTAACGTGCACTTTCTGAACCAACTGATTATATCAGCACATGATTTATAAATTAACCTAAAAAAAGCTGATTACCAACATGTTTTATTCTCTAGTGCAGCTATTTTCAACCTTTTTAACTTACGGCACACTGAACAAGGTGCTAAGATTGTCAAGGCACACCCATCAATTGTTTAAGGAGATTTCATGATTAAAATAAATTGTATTAATATTGTGTTTAAAAGTCAAAATTGCTAAAATTAGAATCATTGTGCTATTGAAAAAAATGTTGATCATGGACTTAAACAGATTTATTTTTATTCCTAAATTTTTTTTTCGTTTCTTTTTATCTTCACCCAAATTACCGTAGCACACCTGTTGACCCTTAGCGGAACACCAATGTGGCGCGGAACACTGGTTGAAAAAATGCTGCTATCGTGAAAAAACAGATCTAAGACTATCAAATTATTGTGTTGTGTCGTGAAACAAATCAAAACAAAACAAGAACAACACATGCACTTTCTAACTAACGAGTTATTTCAAATAATTTCACAACAGTAGATGCATGCACTGTGAGTGAATCTGTTAGTTAAGTTGCATAGGCACTTATTGAGTCAGTTAGTTTTGAAATATAATCGGGTTTCTTCAAGCTGACGTTATCGCGCAGAAAAAGGGAAACTGAAGCTATAGCAAGTCGTACCGAGCGAGCAACGCCGATGAGGCTGAACTCTCGTGATTGGTTTTAGAGCTCTTCACGTGATTGCGTTTCTGCTCTTGTTTTTAAGGTGAGCGTGTGAATTCACAGTAAAGATTAATTTTTCACGTCCACCGGAAATAGAGAGACAAATCTGCTCAGCAAATTCACAGGCTAGCAGGAATGTAAATTACTCGCTTCATGACCGCATGGTCTAAGGCGTCAATCTTTCAATATACTAGACTGCCGATGACTGGCAGATCGGGGTTCGAATTGTGGTAGGGTGTATTGAGGATGGGTTTTCCCAACTGGTTTCCCACTCTCTCCACGCAAATGCAGGCACATTTCCTCTAAATGCAATCTTCCTCATCTCTCGCTCATTAGCGTAATTAGTACACATGCGTACAACCTGAACAGGTAGTAAGACGCGGAGGAAAAAAGTATGTTGACCCATGATGCTTTGCAACCCAAACTAGCTGATTACCGACACATCTTATTTTTTAGAGGATACACAGATCTTTCTAAGAATAGTTTCAGGATGGACGTTTTCATATTATTGTCTTGTATTACTTTAGAATAAATCAAAACAAAACAAAAATGATAAAGGTTCTTTCCATTTAACGAATAATTTTAAATCTCCTAACAACAAAAGTAGAACATCGAAGTAGGCCTACAGTTAAAACAAAATTAAAACAAAACTCGCCCAAATCACAGAAGAACGTTGAAACTAATGTATACTCCATTCACCCGCCTCGGTGGCGTAGTTGGCTAACGCGCAAGTCGTGTTGAGCTCGACCGCCAAGGACGGGGAGATTGAGGTTCGAATCTCAGTCGGGTGAACTGGGGGTGGTTTTTCCTAAATGGTTTTCCACTCTCCCTCCACGCAAATGCGGGTTCACTTCCTCTAAATTAAACCTTCCCAATTCCTAATCCATTTGTGTAATTAGTACTTAGGCGTATAACCCGAATGGGTAGTAAGACGCGGTGCTAAATATTATACTCCATTCACGGTAGGAATTACTCTCTGAAAGGTCTTTTTTCATACAAATATCCTATTATATAATAGATTTTTGGTAGGGAAAAAGGCCTTTAAGAAAGCAATTCCTACGCTGAACAGACTTTAACTATCACAACGTGGCAAAAAAAAATTTTAGTACTCAATAGTTAACATTTTTATTCTTATTAACTATCTCAGGTCCACTTCGTTGGCTAGACGGTCTAAGGCGTCACTCTCGTGTTTGACTGGCCTGCTGATTAAAGCGAGAATGGGGTTCAAATCCCAGCCGGGTCTATTGAGGGTGGTTTTTACTAAATGATTTCTCACTCTTCTTCTAAGCAAATGCGGATAAATTACCTATCATTATCTTCCTTCCTCATCCCTATCCCCTTAAAGTAATTATCATATATGGGTAGACCCTGAGCAGGTAGTAAGACGCATTAATTAAAAAAACAAAAAAATCACATAATAAAACATTATCGAAATTTGTGTTTATTGGCGCATGAAATGTTAGTTCTGGTTACGATGGGATATTGTTCAATACACACATGTTAATTAATAATCGCGAGCTAAAATAGCTTCGAGACCATTAAAATATATTAGTTGCGGGGTTTCCAGTCAGGATCGATATGTTTTACAGCTGTTTACTTCGTGCACAGTATAGCAGGAAGTTTTCAAGTGATTTAGGGGCTTTTTGTTTTAATTTTTAAAATTATATAAAAAATGTCTTGATCATGATTTTGTTATAAATGGAATTAGCGTATCCTTGTTGTGTGTATTAACGATAAAAAAATAATTATTTGCGATAGTATAACAAAGAGGAGATGTCAACAATCCAGCCCTTTTTGCGTATCATCCACAAAGTTTGCAAAAATAAAATGTCCGTGTCTCAGTCGATGTTGGGTGTCCCAGTCCAGCTGTATCGGCGATCTCCACCGCCAGGTCACAGCCACGCATAGACAATCACTCTGTACAAATACGTTTTTTACGATCCGAGGCAAGTCTAGTTGTTTGTTCTTGTATTAATTTTGTGCCAACAAAAGTTGACGAGGAGACGGACGACGCCAGCTAGCCAGGGCATGCAACAGCCGCGGTGTGATGGCATGCAGACAGACAGAGAGAGAGAGAGAGGACGCGAGTGCGAGGGAGATGAAAGACGTGTTTTCGGTGAAGGCAGTGACGGCTTACAACAGGTTCATCGGCCTCTTCTTCGGAATCGTTTTGAGCCAGCGGCGAATCTGCGGGCCCCGGCATCGGATCGGAAAAAAGGTACGACTTGTTAAGAAAACTACACTTCGCCTGTATCCGGTCTCTACAAGAAATGAAATGAGATGTACACGTCTTGTACACTAAGTACAAATACAAGAAACCGGTTTTCATATGGTAGAATTCTGGTAGGAAGAAACTTGAAGGTGGGGTTGTAGGGAACGCGAGCTAAGGTTAGTCTTTTTGTAGTTTTTACACCAACACTTTTTTGTCAAAATATTATTACTAGCATCGCGTCTTACTAACCGTTCGGGTTATACGCACTTACGCTAATGTGCAATGGTAGGGTGATTGTGAGATGAAATGGAGCCCTACAGTTTAACGTGGAATCCGAACCACGGTGGAGGCCTGGCATTCCACACATTCACAAGTTGTGATTAATACACGTCTTGTCAGAGGTGAAGGAAGGGTTCGGCAATCAGATAAATCTGTGCTGGGACCAAGAATTGAACCCCGGACCCCCAGCACAGAAGTCTGACACCTTACCCCATAACCGCCAGATCACCCTTTGTCAAAATAAATCAAATATTTGTCAAGTAGATACAAAGAGTTTAATTTTCTTCAAATTGTGATATCAACAGTTCTTAAACCCGTCTCGGTGGCCTAGTTAGCTAACACGCTAGTTTCGTGTTGAGCTAAACTGCCGAGGAGGGGAGATCAAGGTTCGAATTTCGGTCGGGTGAACTGGGGGCTGGCTTTTCCTCAATGGTTTTCCACTCTCCCTCCACGCAAATGAGGGTTCACCTCATCTAAATTCAACCTTCTATATTACTATCCCATTAGCGTAATTAATACTTAAGCACATAATCCGAACGGGTAGTAAGACGTGGTGCTAAATAAATAAAAACAGTTCTTGAATAGTTGTCAAGGGTGTCCTAGAATTTAATGAAAACTTTTTCTCTTTATTTGAAAAGTTAATAATCTAATGCCGCTATGCTCATGACAGATATTAAACCACTGTTTATATAAAAATGTGAAGAAAATTAAACTTCTATGTTTGTACTGAAGCAATATTTTATTAATTTTGACCAAAAATAATTTTTGCTACAAAAACTGCAAAAAAACACTGACCTTTTCTCGGGTCCATACAATCCCAGCTTATGGATTCAATCGAGAAGATTCGACTTTATCTATCTTACAGCAGTGTCAAAATTGACGCCAAGGGAGTTTTTCAGAACACATCCCCCCCCCCCCCCCATGATACATAAATGCAAAGGAATAGTTTCAATCACGTTTAAAGGACATCGCCTACCTGTGACGTGATTGAAAGTCAGGATAGGATTTCACATGTTAATGTATTTACTTTTCATCCGGTGAGTTTTAAAGATATTTACATCAAAACGGAAACTTTAAATAACTCTAGAAATAGTCTTACATTATCATAACATTATTGTTTTGTTCTTGAAGTAGATTTTTGTAAAGTATTTTTTTTAAGGTCGTCTATAACTAAGGCAATGAAAATGACCTGTAGGAATCTATCTACCAGGATGTAGATTTAAAAAAATCCGCGGGAACATATTATGTATATCTAGAATAAAAAACACGAAAAAGGTAATTTTGAAATACAAATCAATACTATCCAGACACAAATAATAGTGTTTGTGTTTTTATACCCATCATAGGAAGAAAGAAAGTGTTATCAGCAGGTAAACAATAGAACTCATAAGTGGAACTGCTAATTTTATTCCCTCTTTTTCTATTTATTACATTGATGTTTAAATGTGAGATTGCTAAGTTGCTTCAAATTAACATGCAACCCGCCTCGCAAAATAACTTTGAATTCTCCAAGCAGGCTACGTCGTTAAATTGCTAGAAAAAGGTTCTTTCACCGGTGGATCGATTATAGCTAAACTATAATTAGTTATTAATTATTATACTGATATAGAATATAAATACACGCCAACACTAAGCCTTATTAGGATTCAACCAGCAGCAGAAAATAGCGTCAGGTTGGTCTTTTATGTTTGCCCTTTGACGGAAAGGTCACAGTTAGAATCCCAACCAGGTCTGTTGAGGTTTTTTTTATATAGATAGGGTTAGTCCACTCTTTTATGAATCCGAATCTAGAATCCAAATTTTATTTCATCTACAAATCTATAATTCGATTCGAATCCAAATCTTGAAAAAAATTATAAGCTAAGAGGAAATAAAAATGTAAAATAATAATAGAAAATAACTTTAATAATAACATTTTTTTAAATAAATACATTCATTATAACATTCATACATTCAGTTAAGTGTTAAATTACTGGTCTTGGGCCTGGTTGTTAAGTTTGTCCTATAATTATTATGTTGTGGCTCAGCCACCAATAAGAAGTAGGCCTATTAGGGTTCTAAAACAAGTTCCAATTCTTAATTTTTTTTAAATTTGCAATTATTTAAGTCTTGAATTCAATAATTTCTCGAATCCTTGAGTCTCGAATATCCTTTAGGATTTGAGGGTTTGAGCCTATAAATTCTTTCTTCTCTTTAAGTAATCCATTATTGTATAGCCTACATTTGGGTAGTCCGAACAGCTGGTAGCACGGGAAAAAAACATGAAAGGGGCTCTTGAAATATGTTAACATAACATTTGGTTTCTCTTTCTAGATCCTGATTATTATAGGAAGGGTCCACTTTCAAGCACCAACATTGATTGAAAGTCATCAAAATTTAGCATTTTATAAAATGTCTTATTTGATTTATTAGTTATAAATTTATCAAAAGCTTCAAATAATACTTCCTTATAGAATGCTGAATAGTTTCTCTCTATTCATTAATTAAACTGACTAATAATATATAAACAATTATTGCAATATTTTTATTCACGCTTCCTATGAAAATCAGACTGTAGGTTAGGTCAAACTAGGCAGAGTATCGTTATTAAAACTATCAAATGTTTGCCGCGTGCTAAGTGCCAAACAATCCCATTTCACTTAACCCCAATGGTTGTTTGTGTCTTGTTCCTTCATCAAATAT
The DNA here is from genome assembly GCA_033556935.1 of Timema podura. Classification (NCBI taxonomy): domain Eukaryota; kingdom Metazoa; phylum Arthropoda; class Insecta; order Phasmatodea; family Timematidae; genus Timema; species Timema podura. Next base: position 42,197,801 of record JAVRXN010000007.1, on the reverse strand, counting down.
TCACGCATGCGCATATTCATATTATGTAGTTTGGATATGTGTGTCAATGCAACGACAGTTAAGCCGGTAATGCTTATTCCTGCCTTTTTATCTTTTACTAGTCCGACACCTTAGCTCAGTCGATAACGTGTATACTTACTGAGCTAAGTGGTACCGAGTTCGATTCTCAGAAAATTCCTAAAAAAAATATTGTTTATGAAATGCGGGTTTCCCGATTCACAGTGATGAATAAACGGCCGGGGACTGGGTGTAGTGTCTGTTCCAGATTTAAGTTAGCTTATAAGTCGTGTATGATATAACCATTAGGTTCAGAAAGTTAATACATTAAATAATACATAATAATAATAATAATAATAATAATAATAAAATTTAATTTTCACCGTGGCTTGCTATCCACATAGGCTATTCGAATGTAATTATAATAATAGGGCTAGTTTTAGATAAATAAGAGTTTAAGAGAAAATTTACCCACTTTTCCTGAAAAATACACATCAATACAAGCGACCGGAATTCCAAACCCTGACCTCCTCATCCTGGGCAAACCAGATTGAGCTTGCTGCTTAGATATCCGGATTTCCTGGGCGGTTATTAAGACGTGCTAACCCCCGCTACCCCCAGGCCTTAACAATTAACACACAACGAGGAATGAGCTCTATTCTCACTAAGTGTCCTTCCACCGATAAATTAAGGTCAAATGCTAAAAGCTTTGGTTGTAACTTACATAAAAATGATGTATATTTATGAACGAGAATAATGAGTTCTACAAATATATACACGACTCGGCATCGATTCAACTGTAGCTCTTAAGTCAAAAAACGTAAGAAAAGTTTGATCTGTGCAGTTGTCCGTCGGTCTGTACTTTATTAAAACTATATTATTATCAATACCTATCCGACACCTTAGCTCAACCGGTAGGGTGTCTGCCTACTGAGCTAAGGATCCGGTTCGATTCCCGGCATGGCCCAAAAATCTATCATTGGTTAAATGTGAGTTTACCCCTTTCACAGTGATGAATGAACGACCGGGGACTGGATGTTGTGTCTGTCCTAGTTATAAGCGAGATTTTAAGTTAAGCACGAAAGGCCTAGCAAGCTGCTAGTGGAAAATATATGGCTTGAATAAAAAAGTGTCCTGGGCCACAGGCTGGAAACAGTAATGGGTATAAAAGTCAAATAATCAATACCTACCTTTAAAATAGCATTTATGATAGAGTGCCTGGATTGAACAGACAAATTTGAGGAATTGATAGTGGATTAAAAACTAGTTCAAAATGTCCTTTTGTAGATAAGCTGGTTTTTGCTTCCTTTTCGGACAAACAGCATAAAACTAAACATCAAAATATAGATATTAAATAAAATACTTTATTTATTACTATTTATTTATTTTTATTCAAAATGATGGCCTCCAGCCCTGACACAGGCATTGCAATTTTTTTTATTTAACAATTATTAAATTGGTTTCATTTTTAAAGTCAAATAATAACGTGGTTTTTCGATGACTTTCACATATCTCATTGGAGGTTTGATACTGACTTCCTCCTTAATTAAACAAAATATCGGAACAAATAAGAGATCATATCAATGATTGTTTAATGTTACACAACTTTCGTACCAGAGTAATTTTTGACAAACATAATGTTTTTAGTGTTATTTATATTTTTATACAGAAAAGCGTATTTTATTTAGTTTTTTACCGTTTGCTCGAAAAAGGAAGCGAAAACGAGCTAAACTCCAAAATACATTTTGAGTTAATTTTTTGTTCCCTTATCACTTCCAAAAGTTTGGTTGTTTAATCCGGCAATACATTGTCTAGTAAAAAATGCTATCAATGTTGACCGCAAAAAAAAAAAAGTTGTTTTATCTTCAAGTTCCTTCCAACCATAATTCTACCATACTTCTTTCTTACTGAGTATTTGCATGATATTGTTTCCTGAATATTTCCACGGCAGCTTATCGGGTTCTCTAGGATGTACCGTGAGGAACCGGTTGGACCCAGCGGGCCTTAAGATGGTCCCCCGAGGGGACACGGCATGAGATGGGGAAGAGGTGAGGAGAGGGGTTGAGTAGGAAAATATTCATTCAAAAATAGAAGAGAAGTATTTGAGTTGCATAACGTTTTAACAATATACACAAGAATTAGCACTCTCCTCTCTTCCGGGGTAGAGATGGCCGCACGGCTAGTGTGACTGACTTTGGAAACCCCCCTTCCCCCCTCCCCGTCCTCGTCTCCCACATCACCCTCCACACTAAGACAAAGGTTCATTTTAAACCAATCTTGCCATATTGTTATTTCCCATCATCCTTCACAGAAAATGAAAATGCAATTCCTCTTTAACAAGCCACTTCATCTAATTCCTTTTACATTAACGATAATAGATCTGTATAACTACATAGGTAAATAGTATTATCATTTAAAACTCTGTGAAAAATAATCAAGAAGTACTTAATTATTTTCTACTCAGCAGCTGCTCAGTCAGAAAACCCCAGATACATTTTTTTAAATTAGTTAAATACCCTTTGTTTATCTTGAAAGGAAAGAAGTTTACCTTGCATGGTTCCAATATGGCGCAGCTTATAAGAAAGGGCCATAGTGTATCCGTCGAGCTAGTCCTGCTACCCATTAGGGTAGACGGAGTGTACCTACATGCCATAATGGAGACGAAACGTATCAACATGTCTTTACGTCTAAAAGACTAAAACCTTATATTTTCAGCTTTATAGAATTAACATATATAATTATTGATTACGTTTTGACGCAAAACCTTGCATTTTCTGAGATAAAAATAAATAGTTAGAAAAATAGATATAGCTTTCCTAAATATAAATTAAGTCAACAGTCTTGAACAAGGTCACAAAAGAAAATGTTTGAGATAGTGGAGGGCTGTTTTAGTGGTTTTGTTGCTTCAGAGCCGCCGTTCCCATGATAAATAACTCAGTGTCCGGTCATTCCATTTCAGGTGGGTGTCTGCCTTAAGGAAAAAGTCTGAAAAAGTCCGAACTCCTGTTTGGGCACACTTGTCAACTTTGTAACTTTATCTCTTTTATCCAACACCTTATTTCAGTAGGTATCTCAGTCTATATTTGTCTTCTATAGCACCACGTCTTACTATCAGTTAGGGCTATACGCCTATGTACTTTACATCCATTCCTGTTTTCAGCCTGTGGTCAGTTTTAAGTTCAATTGATATATTTTCCACTACCGGCTTGCTAGGCCTGTCGTATGCTTTATAATCTAACTTAAGACTAGGACAAGCACAACATCCAGTTCCCGACCGTTAATACATCACTGTGAAAGGGTAGAACCACATTTCAACAATGATAAATTGTTCGGCCATGCAGGGAATTAAACTCGGGAATCTGAGCTCAGTTGACAGACACGCTAAAGACTGAGCTAATGTGTCAGACGCTTATGTACTAATTACGCTGATGTTTTCAGGGATTCGGAAGGCTATATTTAAAAGAAATGTACCCGGATTTGCGTGGAGGGAAAGGGGAAAATCACAATGGTAAAAACCACCCTCAGTACACCCAACCGAGATTCGAACCTCGATTTCCCCATCATCAGCAATCCAGTCTACTGCATGAGTAGCGCGTTAGACCATGCGGGCACCGAAGCGGGTCTATAAGTCGTGTGCTGATATATTCAATCGGTTCAGAAAGTGCACATTTTTTTAAAAATCGTCGCGTCTTATTACCTGTTCAGGTTGTCCGCATGTTTGATAATTACTCTAAAAGGGTAAGGATGAGAAAAGAACCATTTTAGAAGTAATCTACCCGCATTTACGTGGAAGGAGAGAGATAAACCATTTATGAAAAAAACACTCTCAGTAGACCCAACTAGGATTCAAACCCCGATTTCCCCGTAATCAGCAGGCCAATCTAACACAATATTGGCGCCTTAAACCATTCGGCCACTGAAGTGGGTGAAAAGTGCACATTAAATAGGCCCTACCTCAAATAAAATTTTAATAAAAAAGATAATTAGTTGGGTTAAATATAATAACTTACTACCCTGAAAGGCAGCAAGCTTACCTTAGTTATTTCCACTATGGTGCAGCTAAGATGATAGGGGCATAGTAACTTAGTCCATCAAGTTAATACTTTAAGGTGGGACGGAAGGGTACACGAGAAAAAGTCAGTGTTTTTGCAGTTTTTATGGCAAAATCTTTTTTTGGCTGAAATAAATCAAATATTGCTCCAGTACAAACATAGAATTTAATTTTATCCACATGGTGACCTCAACATTTCTTGAATATCTTTCAAGGGTGTCCTGGAATTTAATGACAACCTTTTTTTCTTCATTTAAAAAGTTTGTTAGATAATGCCACCATGCTCATGACACATTCAACAACTGTTGATATCAACGTAAGAATAAAACTAAACTCTTATGTTTGTACTAGAGCAATATTTTATTTGTTTTTGCCAAAAAATGTTTTCCCATAAAAACTGAACAAAAAAATAACGTTTTCTCGCGTCCTCTTTTTATCCCAACTTAGGGTTTCAGTGTAAAAGTAGTGAACATAACAAATAAGTCACTTTTTTTTTTTAACATTTGTCTGCCTTACCCATCTGCACGAGCAACGAGTACTCCATCTTACCATTTACATGTTCATCAATCATCGCTGGGATGATAAAAAAAGATACGACGCAGAGAAAATGGGAATCGATTCAATTCACACTTTTTATAGAATCTGCGACACGATGAACCAAACGACCTGTTTACCTTTGTTCTTTTGTGCTACAGGTATTACTACAGTCCAATTTTCATAGGAAGGACCTTACATAATAGATAGAAAAAAAACTATATCGACTTTAACATATTCATACGTCAAGCCATGTGATCTGAAACTGACAATTTTGATAGATATCATCAATACCTATAAAATAATACTAAAATTATAGTAAAATGGTATCAAGGTTGGCCGGAGAAAATAAGCTAGTATTTTCTAAAAGTTTCTTCCTAAAAAATACTACTAGGGCCTATCTATACCTGTCTAGGCTATGCGCATAATTTATACCAATGGTTTAGGAATGAGGAAGGTAAAACTTAAAAGGAAATGCAGACACATATTCGTGGAAGGAGAGTGGGAAACCATTTAGGAAAAAACACTCTCAGTACATCCAACCGGGATTTTAACACCGATATTTCCGTCATCGGCAAACTATCCAAACACAAAAGTGACGCATTAGACAGTTGTGACAACCAATTCGGGTTTGCTTACAAGAGACTATTTTGCTTTAAAAGAGATAATTCTCCGGGAGGTTGACCTCGGTGGTCTTGGGGTGAAGTGCTTCGTATCAGGACACGATGTTAGTGGGTTCAAACCCAGCAGAGATCGACGGATTTTTACTGAGCGATGAAAATTTGCATCACAACCTCCTTCAGAAGGGAAGTGAATCCGTCGGTTCAATGTTGATTGTGGCTTGTAAGAGATCCCTTGAAGGTATGTGGAGATACCTTTCCCGGCAAATTCGGTGAGACCCTTCGCTCTCCCTCAATGAACTCCATTGTGGTGGGTGGGATTATAGCCCGCTACACCTGAAATTAACCTATCACAGAAACTGCAACATGGAATACCCGGAGTCGCGAAGCTTTGTTAAGGCCCTATGTTCCAAATAAGAAGTTAAAGGAATTTTTTTAGAATACTATCCGGGGAGTGCCTGTTTCTTTCGTTCAGATTTTTCCTCCTCATCTAGCTCCCCTAATTAAGTTGATAACGGCCATATCACTGATACTAAGGGTTGAGAAAATACAGCGTTTTTCAACCGGTGTGTCGTAGCACACTTTTGGTGTGCCGCGGGAGTTTGGAAGATAAAAAAAAGAAGGGGGAACAAATTTGAGGAGTAAAAACAAATCTTTTTAAATCCATAGTCAACTTTTTTTTAATAACAAAATAATCATTAGAATTTTAGCTGCTGAACTCTTAAACACAATATTAATACTAGTTTTTTTTAATGATAAAACCTCCTCTTAAAAAAACTGATGGTGTTTCTTGACAATTTTAACGATTTGTTCACTGTGTCGTGACTTGGAAAAAGGTTTAAAATCGCTCGTCCGAAGCGTCTTTTGCAATAGACTAGACTTCCTATGACGAACCTATTGGGGTTTGAATCAGGGTTGGGTGTTTTTTCATCAATGGTTTCATCAGGGTTACTCTTCTTCTAAATTCAACCTTACCAATCCCTAACACATGAGCGTAAACAATATATAAACGTATAAGCCAGATGGGTATTTGGACGCGGTGCTAAAATAAATACTGTATGTATAACCATGTGTAACTCACATGTGCTATTAAAGTGAAGGTAAAGTTGCCACGTCTGATTTTATAGGTTCATTAAGAAAATTGTAGCAATGATACTATGACTTAAAATATTGTGCAAAAAAAAAGATACAGTTTTGGAATGGGGATAAATAAAATAATAATGGCATGTCTATGTATGTCTACTTCTAACGCTTATAAATTTACTTTAATTTTTATTAAAAGTTTCCATTTTAAGCAAATGGTCTATGAAAATTAACACTCTCACTTAAAATCAAGGTGACCTTAATGGGAAGATCAAACACACAAATAAAACTATTTCTTGATTTTATTTGTTTGAAAGTTGGAGTTAAAATAATAATTCTTAAGGGCGCCACCCTCTTTGAAGGGAAATCTTCTCACACTGTGGTATTTCTTATGGTAAACTATCTTCGAATGTTCATGTTATTCCTTTATTATTTTTTTTAACTTTATTTGTTTTAATAAGATTAGAAATATATTTCTAACAATTTACTTTGATATCTGCTTCGGTGGTCGTATGATCTAAGGCGTAAATCACTCTCACAATATACTGGCCTGCCGATGACGGTGATATCGGGGTTCAAATCCTGATCGGGTGTATTGAGGGTGGTTTTCCCCTAAATTGTTTTACACTATCCCTCCACGCAATTGCGGGTACATTTCCTCTGAATTCAATCTTCCTCATCCTTAGCACATTAGAGTGATTAATATATCAACGTATAGCCAAGATGCGGTGCTAAAAAAATTATTTTGTTTTCGGAACTGAAATATTTCACATGTAACGTCGGTAAAAATTCAGAGAATTTCCAACCTTTTATATATATTTTTAAATCGTAAAAACTAATACAAGTTTTTGAATTATATAGAGACGGATATTGACACTGTTTTCTTCCATTTTAGCGTGAGCCATATTATGAAAGAACAAATCATATGTTTAGGGTCATTCTTCACAAATAGTAGGCAGTCTATTCAGTAAAACAATGACTGAGACAAAAGCTGTTCGCTCTTAAAGTAATTTATTTGGTCATGCGTACTGTCTTCTTGGAGAGTATTTTAAATTATAAATACCTATGGAGCTTGAAGACGGCCAGTCTGAAGCAGCTATTGATTTATAATGAGCGTCCGCATGGACAAATATTGTCTCACAAACGTTTCTCTTCGCCAGAAGATACTACAAGATACAAGATACGATGGGAATATTACTAAGGACGTTGCCTACCTGTGACGTCATAGCAAGTCAAAATAGGATTTATCATGTTAATATATTTACGAATACCCGGTGAGGTTTAAAGATATAACATTGAAACAGTCGACCTCGGTGCCCTAGGGATAAAGTGCTCGACTCAGGACTCGATGTCTGTGGGTTCAACCCAACCGGGGTCAACGGATTTTTCTTGAGCGATAAAAATCCGTAGCACAACTTCCTTCGGCGGGGAAGTAGAAGCCGTCGGTCCCATATCGATTGTGGCATGTAAAATAACCCTAAATTTACGCGAAAATACCTTTCCCGTCAAAATTGGTAGGCCCTTTCCTCTCACTCTTAGAAATTCTCGTGTGCTGATATAATCAGTTGGTTCAGAAAGTGCATGTTAAATACCTCAAATAAATAAATAATAACATTGAAAAAAAACATATATTCTTAAATAAATAGTCTATAAAAAAAGCCATATGTTGTCATAAAATTATGTTTTTGATCTTGAAGTAGTTTTTTTATCATATTTATTTTTAGTCGTCTTAAACTCAGGCCAATTGGTATATCCACGAAAATGGGCTTTAGGAGTCTTCCTGCCAGGATTAAGATTTTTTTTTAATCCAAGGAAGTAGCCTACATGTCTATCTAAAATAGCAGAGATGAAAAAATATATATTTTGAAATGCAAATAAATGTTGTTCAGGTACAAATGGTAGAATGAGTGTTTATAGTCGTCATTGGAAGAGGAGATGTTTTATCAGCACATACAAAAGAGGCCTTGAATGGTGAAACACCCTCTCTTTTTATTTCATACTTGGCGTCAAAGAGTGCTTAGGGTGCTTAGTTGCGTCAAGTTAAGATGCAACACACTTCGCAGAATACTTCAAATTCATCAAATAGGCAACTTCTTTCAGTGAAAATGGACCATTATATTTATATTTTATAGTTAATTGGATGAAAACCATGATACTCTGATATATTCATTGGAATGTTCATAAGTTGGTAACACTATTTTATTAAAAAGTTTAAAAATATTTAAAAATACTATAGAAATTAAAATGTGACGTAGTATAATTTAAAGTTTGTTACTTCTCTAAAAGAGTGTTATAGTCAAATACATCGAAACATTATGTTTGTCGTTTATAGCGTACGCAATCCTACCATAAAGTGAGGCTGGTAGCCATGAAAAATGACATTGTGGCTTACAGGAGGATCGAACCTCGGTCTACTGTCTTGCAACAGAACTAAATATTATTTAATTCAATAACTAAGGTGCAATGTAATTATGATTTTCAGAAGAACCATTACAAACCAATTGGCAGTTAAAAGGGTTTTGTTATAACAGTTTCATTTTCACATTTTAGTAAAATATAAAGTACCCTTTAAGCCTGGTAAGAGAGCATGATTATGATTATGATTTAAGGCTTTTTATTAAAATTAGCTATATTTTAATATCAAGTATTCGTTGCTCATTTCTGAATAGAATTTTGTAATAAGTTTGATAGAAGGCTAACATATACTCCGCATTTGAAAGTCCAGTTTTCCAATCTACAGTTCATTAATACCTTGTTGGTATCACTCTCATAATTGGCTGGAATGGTAAATGACGCGGAGATCGGGGTTCGAAACCCGGTTAGGTGTAGTGAGGGTGTTTTCATAAATAGTTGTTCACTCTCTCCTCTAAATTATATCTTTGTCACACTAACGTAATTAGTACAGATGCGTACAACCTGAACGGGTAGTAAACGATGGTGTTAAAAAAAAGATATGTTTTTTTCCTTGACAAGTTTGATAAATTGTGTAATCCTAAAAAGACATGATCCTCTTTTATGTCTAAAATAAACACTACACTTCTATTGCCATTATTCTTCCATCCACTCACGATTAAAACTTAGACAGAGGAGTAGACGAGAACTTCTTATAAAAACCCATCTCACGTCCGATTAACCGGGAAATTAGAAACAAGATTACACTCGAAGCAGAAAGCATTCTCGAAGTGCTGTTTTCTGCATTCTTCCCTCTACAACAGCGAGATCAGAATAAGTTTAGTAGTTTTTAATTTTTAATAATCATATTTTATTATTTGTTATTTAAATATGACAAAACAGTCCCACTGGTCTTAAACCCACTGTTTTCTAAAGTAGACCGGAAAACCATAACACAATACGTCACCTGGTTTTATATTTATTACCTACCTAAGTTTATCCGTGGGGTGAAGACACGTTTTTAAGGGTATTCGGAAATTAAAAAATTATTGCACATTTTAAAAATTGTATAATTATGAGCTATAAATGGTGATTCAATGAGTTAAATCATTACAGTTCACAAATTATATGGGGTTAAACTTGCTATTGTATGGCTTTTGCGTTTTTCCAATGTATGGTGCTGAAATTTAGTATAACTAGACATTCATATGAGGTGGACACAATGAAATATTTATAATATGTTAAATAAAAATAATGTTTAATGTATAAACAGTTTAAAAGTAGTAAAATTACATAATTTTTCATCATAATATAAATACTGCTCTTTTTATACTCTGATAATTTGATTTATTTTCATTCTGTAGCACATTATGTCGTTATTTAGATGTAATTTGGTTTTTTTCCAACTTAACTCTATTCGTTAATTTTATTATAGTCTAGTATATTTTGGTAGTGGCGCCTTAGACCATGACGGCCATCGAAGCGGGTGTCTGTTTAGTAATTATCTCTGTTGATCCCTGCATATCTTTATATTTTATTTTTACTACACAGCGTTTTACTATCCGTCCAGGCTCTCGTTATTTAACTGCCTTAATGGGCCAAGATTAAGGTAGAATCTTAGAGAGTTAATGTATCCGCATTTAAGTAGAAGGAAAGGGCAAAAACCACTTAGATAAAAAAAACATTCTCAGTACACCAAGCCGGGATTAAAACCCTGAACTGCCCGTCATTTTCAGACCAGACTAGATGAACTTGACGTTAAAGTCTGCTCGGCCACCGAGCGGGTCATATGCTTGTATGTTATAGACCAAGTCTCCATGTGGAAGTTTATTGTGATCCTGAGCATAGCCCTGGCATACTTTTTGGTACGTGAGCACAAATGAGGAGCTACTTGAAAAAAAGAAGTAGTGGCTCCGGTCTAAGAAACTGAGATTAACAGCCGGAAGGTTCGTTGTACTGACCACATGGGCAAATGTTGACACCAATCTTCAGCAACACGCGGCGGCTGCTAAATGTGCATTGCTCACAGAGATGCCCTCTAAATTCAACCTTCCCCTCATTTCTATTGTTATTTTATATTATTATTATTATTATATTATTATTATTATTAAATTAATTATTATTATTAGCACCACGTCTTACTACCCGTTCGGATTATATGCACTTACGCTAATGTGTAATAGTAGGGTGATTTGTGAGATGAAATGGAGGACCTACATTTTAACGTGGGATCCGAACCACGGTGGAGGCCTGACCTCATCCCTAGTACATTAGCGTAATTACACATAAGAGTGGTAAGACGCAGCGACAAAAAGAAAATGGTGCTCCCCGTTGTTTACTTCAATGATGGTAGAAAGTAAGTTTTTTTTTAACTTATGGTATATTTCTGACCGCGTGAGATGCGGTATATAGTTTGGGCTCCATGTACTGAGTGTAAACTTCTAGCCGCTCTGTGAGAACAGAACATTGGCCAGGGTACACCATAGGAGGTTGTCTACACGTCATACCCGCAACGAGATGAAGGGATGATTGTGATTATGAAGATGTGGAGCAAGTATAAATCTTAAAACTAACTTAAGCCTAATTAACCAGACCATGGTGACTATCTATAGGTACGGTTCTCCTTTCAGAAAAATACCTATGGTACCACTGGGAATCGAACCCAAAACCTCTAGATCAATAGTACTAGACTAAGAGGAATGTCTATAGCGCGTCGGTAACTATCGTTTACAAATATTATAGTTGTTCTAGTGAGACGTGGTGTAAAAACCAACTAAATACCATCACAGTCAAGTTCTTGTAACTTGAGGAACCCAAACATACCTAACGTTGTCAAATAGGGATTGAATCTAGGTTAGTGCATGAAGGTCACCTTGCTTGATGACGAGGGTGGTGGTGTTGGGGGTGGTAGAAGTGGCTCCCGACAGCGGCTGCAGCAGCAGACTACCAGGGGTGGTGGCGGACAGAGGCGCCAATGGACCGACGTGGGTCTGCGGGGGTGGTGAAGAGGCGGAGGTAGATCCCACGGAACCGGGGTCGCTGAACCCCTGCGTGCTCGCGTCTTCCGGGGGGTCGAAGAAACACAGGTTGAACTCCGACCCGGCGTCAAACGTGACCTCCGCCGTAAGTTTCTCGGGCAGAGGCGCATTGCCCAAATTCGCGCTGAGCGACTGGTCGATTTTGAAAACGTCCATCCTATCGAATTTGACATTTACTTCAAAGTTTTCACAAAGAACTCGAACAGTAAGCGATATAAATAAAAAAGAAGCACTCGAATCTTTCTTCCTCATACGTAAAAAACAAACAAAAATATTCATAAATTCGTTTAAATACTAGCTAGTTTAATTTCTCGTTGCCACTAAAACTTGGTCACGACCTCAAAAAGAACCTCGACCTGTCACCACATCGTGTTCGTCCCGGAGCTCCTGTCCGGTGCCCGGGTCACAGGGTGCCTCGACGGTACACTTCACTTTCCGTCGTCGTTTCACTTTCATCCACAGGCGCGAAGAAGTCCCGTCCCTCGTCCAACATCTCGATTGAACGGCGGACCTACTTTCCGTTCGTACCGACGAAACTCCTGGAGATGTCAGTGATTCGGTCGCGTGATCCGTCCTAGCCATTCAACGAGAGGACAAACTATAACACCTGCGGCGACTAGACTACAACCCTACATCATTCAAAAACAGCCGCGAGTATTCACCGGGAAAAAACAACTAAGAAACACTTGCCGTCTAGGATAAACACCGTTCACTTAAGAAGAACGCGACACACTCGGACCACTGCTGATCTGTCAGTGATGGGCACTAAACTTTTGAGGCGTGCATCTTTTGAGGACCATCCCCAAAACAGGTTTCCACAAAAAAAAAAAGTCAGCGACGTTTTTCTTGCACTCTATCGGAAAAAAAAACCAGTTGATTACTTTATCGCCGAAAAACCTTTCTCGTGATATATACTCTAACACAAAAAAAAAAAAACACGTGTGATGTTATTATTTTTTTCTTCCTGCCGGCTCTTGTCGAATACAAAAGGACCGGTGTGTGGATTGAAATGTGTCTCCAGCGCTTTGCGAAATGGAAGAGGCTGTGTATATATTTGTCGGGCGACGTGTCAAAACCGCGCGAAGGGAGAGGATCCCCCTGTTTTCCCAACCACCGTACTACGGTTTGTGTTCACTTGTTAGGTTTTTAGAGAGCAGGCAGGCAGGCAGGTAAGAGGGAGTCGGAGCTAGACTCTATAGAGGCAGAGCGCAGAGCTGTGCGAAGGGAAGGTTCATTGACCGCCAGCCAGTTGAACCGTCGTCGTGGCGTTGTCAGGAGGAGGAAAGGGGGGGGGATATTAGAGGGGCGGAAACTGGATGGAGGGGGAGGGGGGAATCAGGAGTGCATCCCAAAATCTTGGGAAAGGTGGATTAAATAGCCTTCAATACAGAGCGGTGTTAGTTTTGATAAGGAATTAGGTTTATCTCCGAGAATTCCACAAATTAACAGTGTTACCACCTTATCCAACTTAAAATGTCCTATATTAGTCACTCATTCATTATCCACTTCGATGCTCGAATGGTCTAAAGGCATCGTCTTGAAATAGACTGGGACTGCCGATGATGAGAATACAGGGTTCGAAACCCAGCCGGGTGTATTGAAGGTGCTCCCCCGCCCGAAATTGTTATCCATTCTTTCTCTACTTAAATACGGTTACACCTTTTTCTTTTTTTTTATCCGCAGTGGTTCTTAGAACTTTTTTGCACCATGCCCCACCTCAAATAATTTAAAAAAATAAGATCCCCCCCCTCCATTAATATAAAAACAAATACAGTGTTGCAAGGTTATAGTAACATTTACAATTTAACAACAACAAAAAATCAATAATACCACTTTGAATGTACACTATTGGATATAAACCTGGTAAACTTAATTATCCTTTGTAGGCCTAGCAGCCCTATCTCATTAGAATCGAGAAAAAAAAATCCATCAAGTTTGATTATGAGTTAGTGAGATCATTGAGTTTTGTGTTTACCACAAATAGTTTTGATTTCAGGCACCAATTTAGTTAGCTTCAGTTTGAAGTCCCTTCGCGTTGTGATATTCAGTCGACTTTTTTTTTCTGTAGTAAGTCACATACAGCAGTAAAACCACATTCCACCAAATATGAATATGGAAATGGTAGCAGTAGCTTTCTTACCAAACCAGTTGAATTGGGGTATTTAGTCTCTGTCTCATTACAGAACCACATCATGGTTCCTTTTACTTTGAATATAGTTATTACAGACTCAACATTTTGCACGCCAGACGATTCTTCTTGGTACTTCATGCCACTTCAGGCAGGTCCACTAGCAATGACTGAGTTAGCCAAGTTGGAAAATTCATGATGAAAAATGAAATCAGATTTTCTTATTGATCTATTTTCCAAATGGCCCCCTATATATTCAAATTGCCTCTCTGTGGGGCGTGCGCCCCACGTTAAAAATCACTGCATTATCCTAACTACAGTAGCCCCATGGCTTCTTTGGTGCTGACTGACAGTTCACGGCTGACTTCTGACAGTCAACATTTAGGTAATACCTAAAATTTTGACTGTCAGAAGAAATTTAGGTATATACCTAAAATGTTGACTGTCAGAAGTGACAGCTGCTAAACACATGTTTTTGAGATCATATGATAAACACATGTTTTTGCAGATCATATGGTTCGGCGTAGGATACATAATTTGGTCGAGTAACTTTTCAAAGCCGTCAGCTCTCAGCTGTGAGCTGTCATTCAGCATCAAAAAAGCCATGGGGCTACTGTAGTATACATCTGCGTACAGCTTGAACGGGTAGTGAAATGCAGTTTAAAAAAAAAACTAAAAATTTCTAATTCTCAAAAAAAAAAACAGTTTTTATTAAGCTATGACTGGAATCAAATCACGATTTTGCCTTGAATTATAACATCTAAATATCAAGTTTGAACAAATTCCATTTAGCTGTTTCGACTGTAATACCAGGGAGACAGACAGACATACATGGGGACAGATAGACACACAGAATTTGTAAGACTACATTTTTAAGTTCTAGGGCACATAAAAGTCAATATTCATCATACATTTGAGGACAAAAATATTCACGATTACAATAATTTCTCTATTAGATAAATTTATAACGAATGCGATTTATTTTTAGTATCACGTCTTAATACCTGTTTGGGCTGTACGCATTTATATATTACACTAATTTTTGCTTTGGATTAGGAAGGTTGAACTTAGATAAGTGTACCCGCACTTTGCGTGAATGGAGAAGTGGAAAACAATTAGGAAAATATCCCTTGGTACACCTCATTGGAATTCAAACCCCAATATCCTGCCATCAGCAATCTAGTTTAACACGAGAATGACGCCTTAGACAATGCGGCCAACGAGGCGGGTTAATATGATTGTTATCATTAGTTCACGTAGGAAAGGCTTTTATTTCATTCAGACTTTTGTTCACTAGCCTTTTTTCACTAATTAAAAATAGATTAAAGGATGGTGGAGGGCTGTTCTACTAACGCGTGAGAGTTACTGATTCTTTGATTATGCGCATGTGATTTATTTAATAAATACATTATCAAGAAATATACAAGACTCTCGCCGGACCTCTACTGTGTATGACAGTCAGGCTGGGCCGCAAGAGAATCTTATGAATGAAGGGTGGCAGCTGCGTAGATTAGATTCACTGTAGATTAACACGTCCACCGAAAAACAAGATCATACAAAACTAATCAAGTGACACGCTATAAACCAACCACAAGATCTCAGTCTCATCGGCGTTGTCCGCTTGGGACGACTTGAAATAACTTCAGCTTTCCTTTTTCTGCGCGACAACATCAGTTTGGGAGGCCCAGTACAAATTTAAAAACCAACCGACTCAATAAGTGTCCACGCACTTAAACCAACTGACTCAATAAGTGCGCATGTGCCTTAACCAAATCACTCAGGTCCATGTCCTTAGACCAAATCATCAGTGCCATGTCCTAACCAAACACTCATGTCCATGTCCTTAACCAAATCACTCATGTCCATGTCCTTAGACCAAACTACTCATGTCCATGTCCTAGACCAAATCACTCAGTGTCCAGGTACTTAAACCAAATGACGCAGTGCCCATGTCCTTAAACCAAATGACTCAGTGCTCATGTCCTTAAACCAAATGACTCAATAAGTACCCCGGTGCTTAAATCAAATGACTCAATCAGTGTCTATAATGCCTAAATCCAAATGACTAAGAAGTGCGCATGTGCCTAAACCAAATGACTCAAGCAGTGTTCATGTGCCTAAACCAAATGACTAAAAAGTGCTCATGATGCCTAAACAAATGACTCAAGCAGTGTCATGTGCCTAAACCAAATGACTCAACAGTGCCCATATGCCTAAACAAATGACTCAAGAGTGCTCATGTGCCTAAACCAAATGACTCAAGAAATGCACATGCAATTACAAAGCGAGATACTAGCAGACAGCTGCATCTACTGTTGTAAAATTATTTTAAATAGCTCTTTAATGAGAAATGTGTGTATCGTTCTTGTTCTATTTGAATGTGTTTCATTACACAACACAATAATTTAAAAACATCAATTGTGATATTAATATAAAATATCTGTTATCTGTTAAAAATGAAAAAGTTGTAGGTAATCAGCTATTTCCAGTTTATTCTACAATGCATCATGGGAAACATATATTTCTGCCGGCGTGTAAATTGTAAGGTCAATAATCTGCTCCATATTTTCGGCAAACGTATGAATCGTGTGCTTGCGAAACTTAGAAAGTTGCACAACGCCAAAAACTGAAAATATTTTGAGAAAGGTAACAATGCAACAGGGTAACAGGGTGTTTCCCGAATTACGTATGCAACTCAAATTCTATTACCTTTTTTTTATAACCTACACATAAATATTCAAGACTAAAAAGTGCTTAAATAAATTATTAGCTATCTCCTCAGATTGAGAGTTTCATTCAAAATTTCATAAATTTCGATTTATAAGAATTTCTCATTTCTGAACCATGCCAGGGGAGAAGTTGTAAATTTAATCTAAGTTTGAGCAAAGTATATAAAAATACTATTTTTATCTGCATTATAAACTTGGCTCATAAAGATGAAATATAACTTTATTACTTTTTCGTGAATTTCATGACTGGGAGCCCAATATAAACCATATACCAAATGATATAATTATGCAAGCAGCACGTTGATAGGGTTGAATTCAAACAGAATACCAACATTAATACTATGCTACCCACCAACAAGTCGAGAAAACAGGGTGCAACGCAAAGACTTTATCGATCCTTTACCTTAATTACACTTATATAACCTGTAAGTAGTGGTGGGCCGATACCTACTTTTCTCGATTCTGATACCTTGCTCATTACTATCAAATTCATCTCCTCGATACTCGATACTCTATTCGGTACCATTCAACATAAAAATGAATAAAACCTAATTTTGTAAATTTATAAATTTGGTCAAAAGAAAAATGCTTAATTTGTTTCCATTTATTTGTTTTCATATGCCACAAAATATGGACACTAGTCAATTAGGTTATTATTTTAAACAAATTATAACAAGATGCATCCAGACAAAAATAACAATTACAATTAGTAGTAGGCCTACAATAAGAATTGTTATTACTTATTAAGTAGTAAAATATCATGAAAGCTAGTTTTTATAGACACATTATAATATTTAATTACACATAGAATATTATAGATATTTGTCAGGCTTCACCGTTTGAGGAGTTAACCATGTTGAATACTAAAGAGTGGTATCGAGATTTTTAGCGCATAATATCGATTATTGGGACACCAGTCGATACCAAGCGTACCGAGAAATCGAATGTCGGTATCGGCCTACCACTGCTCGTAAGATAACTATGTTAAACGATTATCATACATTATTTTAGAAAACTATTATTTGGGATGAAAATTTTTAACTCGCTAATTCCCAAAATTTATATTTTAAAAATTATATTTACCTATAACTCGGGCAATATTAATTTTATAAAATATTATTTCAAATAAAGGTTTATTTAACATTTAATAATACAACTTTGATGATAAGTTCTTTCATATCTCAATTCGACAGTATAGCTCAGTAGGTAGCGCGTCTGTCTATTGAGCTAAGAGTCGCAGGTTTGAATACCGGCATGACCGAAAAAGTATCATCGGCGATGCGATGCTTACCCTTTTATAGTGAAAAATTAACGGCCAGGGGCTGGATGATTTGTCTTTTCTAGATTTAATTAGTTTATAAGTTGTGTGCTGATATAATTAGCCGGCTTAGAAAGTGCACGTTAAATACCTAAAATAAATGAAAAAAAAATCCATATCTCATAGAGTTATCAATATAAGATAAAAATGGGAAATTTTCGCTTATGTAAAGCAACCTCAAAGTAATTTTCACGGTTAAATGAGATGCGTCATTTTGTTTGTAATGTTAAACGGTACTTAGATACAAATTTTAATCAAAACCGTTAGAGCCAGTTTTATGTAAATCTTTTTTTCTCTTTTCACTATTTACCCTTAATTTTAGGGTTAGATAACTAATTCTTAAAAACCCTTCTGGGTAGCCTTATGGAAACCCTAGATACCAAGTTTTAGCCGATCGGTAAAATGGTTTCAGCTCTAGCTCAGTAATAGACACGCAGACCGCATCACGAAAAACCCCTTTTCAGTTTCTAGGTGTCATGAAACATTGACATCCATCAAAATAATAAAAAAATTTAAGAATACTATTACAATATTTCCTCTCTCCGAGGGTTCACGACACAGTAGAGATGGAAAGAATAGTTACCGGCCGCTTATAGGCCCCTACTAGCATGAAGCCTGTATGATGATTATTTGAAAATAAGCTAGCTACACTCTCAGTTGGCTCAATATCTTATTACATGGGTTGAAATCTGTACCAGTGGGCGTGCGGACATAGGCATCAGTCTAGTTTGCTGATGAAGTGGAGATCACTATTTTAATCCCGGTCGAGTGTGCTGAGGTAATCGTGAAAATTCTCAACCTTTTGATTATGATAAATACTTCCGTTTTATGTCTGTCCGAAACAAAAAAATTGAATTTTAAAATTTTGTCTGTCCCTGGCCACAGATCTGAAACGGTTTGATGGATTTTGTTCAAACTTGATATTCAAATACTATAGAGCAATACCTTGGAATTTTTTTTAAACTTTGACTATAGTCCTCAAATCAAGGGAAGATTATTGATGAATGAATTTTTTTTATTCTAAATTTTTCGAAAGTAGCTCAAACGATATTGTTTGAAATTGATATCTAAGGAGTGCTTTACCCAACAAATAACACTCTATACTTGTGTTTTGGGTAAAAATTCGTTAAGGTGTAGGTAGCTGAAGACTGATTTTAGAAAATTTGAAATAGTTCAAAAATCGCCCAAACGATTTTGTTTAAAATATTTATCTGGGGAATGCATGGCATGACAAACAAAGCTGTATACTTATTTTTTGGAAGGAAATTCTTTTTTAAGGTTAGTTTACTGACGACTAAATTTTCTTTACATTACAGTTTTTTTTAAATGACTCTAGAGATTTGGTTCAAAATGGGTATCTGTGAAATTTTGCACGTTATAAATATCTATATGACTGTCTTTGTCTTTTATTTTTTTTTAAAAATCATGTAATAGATAGTAGTTTACTGATGACTAATTTTTGAAAAATTTGAAATAAAAAAATAGCATTATCGATAATTTTTTCAAAATTGTTATATGGAGAATATTTTAAATGATAATAAATATTGTTCGTTTGTTTTTATAAAATAAATTACTTTAAGGGTAGTTTACTTATGAATTTTTTTAGAAAATTTGAAACATTTCGAAACTGGCCTTTAAGATTAGGTTTAAGATAGTTATCTAAGAATAGCTTTTGATGATAGATAAGAATTTTTTTTACAAATATAAATAATTTAAGTGTATTTTACAAATAACTTATTATTGATTATGTTCGATTGTATCGTACCATTTATTTTCTTAATTGGTTTTTCGCTCTCTATATATGAAAATTCGGGTACACTTCATATAAATATTACCTTACTTCTCCCTGGATCCCTAACGTAATTTGTTTATATGCGGATAACTCAAACAGTTAAGGAAATGCGATGATGAATAGACATATTTTTTAAATTCTAGCTGCCAGATAAGGTCCTTCTTGTGAAAACTGTAACTTAAAAAAATCTCGCAAGATGTGGTGTGTTTAATCATAAAACGCGAATTAAAACCCCAAGAAAAGCAACAGATGTTTCCTTTGCTGAGAGGCATCTTATCAGAACAGTCGGAACTTAGAGAACAGGGAAACGGAGAGTGGATGAATGGCAGGCAGGGAGGGAGGGAGAAACTAGACAAACACAGCGAGAGAACAGAAAGAAACTGTGTAGTAATACACAGCCACACACAAGTCTGTGTCCTATATTTAGAAGAGGACAAGTGTTGCGATGTAACTAGTGTGTTTTCGTGTCACTAGGGGAAGAAGCTTTTATCGATCAACGGACCCAAGAGCCCGTCACACCGCGTATAACGCGTAACTTACGTAGGTATTACACCTCGAAGCTGGCATCTTAAGAGCCCCGTCTCCCCCAATCAATAACATCTAATTTAGGTTGGTAATCTGGGCCATCTCAAGTATAGTTTTTATGTCCCAGCGAACTTGCAATATTCCTGTGTTACGAAGATGATAATCAGTTTGGCATAATATACAGTCAACGTGTTGTTTTCTGTAGTCCTTTTGTTCACTTTGTCATCGTAAGAAAACACAGCAACAATGGTGGTAAGTTGGGGGGGAGTGGGCCACGACTGTAGCGCCAGCTCGTAGCGGCGGATGTTACAGTAAGCTATTCTCCTAGTGAATTATTGAACAACGTGCACAGCGCGCCTCAGAGCACCTCTATATGTTATTACGTGCGCTTGATCTAAAATTCTGTTGGGCGTAAAACGAGAAGGGTCTGAGAGGGGTTGGTTTGTTTGTAAGGGGAGTCCTGGAGACTTGGGTTCGATACGGGAACAACCACATTGTGGGCTGTTATGCATTCTCTCTCTCTCTCTGGATGAAAGCTGGTAGATTTTATTAGTAGTGTGTACTAGACAAGTGTGAGCCAACCTTTCTTGACTCATAGTTTAATATTTGGAGTGCAGTAAACATAGCTGTCAGCAAGAAAAATAAAATAATAATAATATTAATAATAAAGGTGGTAAATAAGTTCAAAAACTTATACAATTATAATTATTTTTAATTTAGTTACTACTTATTAGTATACAATTACATTAAAGGAGGATTATTATTTGGGACGAGACCCTTTAATCATAAAATCCTAGAATTCTTGAACCTTCGAATACGTGAATCCTCAAGTCCTCAAACCCTCAATTCCTCGAACCTTAAGCCCTCGAGTCCTTAAGGATATTTGAAATTCGAAGATAAGAAAAAATATTGGGCTATAAATTCGAGGAATTTAAAAATCTTTATTTTACTTCAAAATTTTGAATTGGAATTTGTTTTTGACCCCCAATACTGTTTAGTATTTATTGTTGGTTTAAACCCGACAAATTAGTCTAAAAAAATTAACAACCAGACCCTAGCCCATTAATTCAACCAAACTGAGTGTATGACTTATAATGAATGCATTGTATCAAAAATATTATAAAATTTAGTTAGAAGTGTGCGAAATGCTTTGAAATGTCAAAGTGATATCATTTCTACTTCAACACCCACAATAACCTTTGCATCTTCAAAATATTTCTAAGGAAGAAGTTTGATATATTATTAAATAATTTGGAATATTTTACTAAATATGATAAACTTTAACTTAACATTTATTTTAAAACGACTACTAAACAGTATTTTAACACCGAATAATGAATAAATATCATGAATAACGTAAGCAAATATACATTAAGATATTTCAGCATAAAATAATATGGTGTGCTTTGTTTTTTCTCCAAGATTTTTCTTTGCCTGGGTGCACTTTAGGTGGAAATGTAGGAGACGCCAAAAAGGGGTAGTGCTTTAGCAGTTTGTATGTCATAACATATTTTTGACCAAAATTAACAAATATTGCTCCAGAAGAAACATAGAGTTTAATTCCTTCACCTGGTGAAATCAACAGTTGTTGAATATCTGTCAAGGGTATCCTAGAATTTGATGACAACTTTTTCTCTTAATTTAAAAAGTTTATCAACCAATGCCACCATTATCATTATAGATATTCAACAATTGTTGATATTACCATATAAATAAAATTAAACTTTACATTTTTACTGGAGAAATATTCTATTTATTTTGATCAAAGAAATGTTTTGCTATAAAAACTGGAAAAATACCGCCCTTAACTTATATTCTCTACATCCCCACCTTTATTCATAATTTAACAATTAAAAGTAGGGATATATGGAAACAAAAATCTTTTATTCAACTTCGGCTTCGCTTTGTATATAAAAAATAACCTCCGCAAACCCCAACATTTAGCTACAATTTATATTTTATTTTGTCATCCTCCTATTATCTTTTATGTCCATAACATTTTTTTCAAGATTCGGGATTCTGGGGTAAAATGAAGATTCGGATTCGCAAAATGGTGGATTAGACACATCTCTTAGTTGTTATTACTATGGCGATATAGATAATGGTACGTCAGAGAATGTTTTTTAGCCGCAAGATATTGCAGATCGGGATGATGACCTTTTATTTTGTTTAAGAACCCGTTGATATTGACGGTCTGGAATATAACTGATCGCGAGCCGCGGGCTGTACCACATTGTGCCAGTTCGTGTAAGTCGCTGATTGATAATATTAATTATCCCACGGATAACATCTAACTTAGGTAGTTACTACAGCTTGAACCAGGCCTCACATCGTGGTTCGGTTTTACCATGTTTTACAAAATACAACATTAAAGAATAATTATTTTAAAATGAAAAATGTATTAAATTGATTCCAATTACGCCGTTTTCAAGTGAATAATACAGAAAAATGAGCTTCAATACTTTTTCAGGTTCGAATGTAATCTTGTATCTAATATCCCGACTTAACGGTCGTGAGATGGAATCTTTAAGTAAAAACTAGCGTAGTGAGCTAGAGAGGTCCACCACTTCACGTATATTAAAAAACAGCTTATGCAGCAAGGAGTGCCACCACTTCACGTATATTAAAAAACAGCTTATGCAGCAAGGAGTGCCACCACTTTACGTATATTTGTAAGCAGCTTATGCAGCAAAGAGTGCCACCACTTCACGTATATTAAAAAGCAGCTCATGCAACAAAGAATGCCACCACTTCAAATATATTTGTAAGCAGCTCATGCAACAAGGAGTGCCACCACTTCACGTATATTAAAAAGCAGCTTATGCAACAAGGAGTGCCACCACTTCATGTATATTAAAAAGGAGCTTATGCAACAAAGAATTCCACCACTTTACTTATATCTGAAAACAGCTAATTCAACAAAGCGTTCCACCACTCCACGTATATTTGAAAGAAGCTCATTCAAGTATATCCGCTACTCCAAGTATAGGCCTATTTAAAAGCAGCTCATTTAACAAGGAATGGAACTGGGGCTTGTTTTTCCTAAATGGTTTTCCACTCTCCCTCCATGCAAATACGGATTAAATTTCTCTAAATTCAAACTTACTAATTCTTAATCCACTAGCGCAATTAGTACTTAAGCGTTTAAACCGAACGGGTAGTAAGACGCGGTGCTAAATAATAAAAAAATAAGTGCCGCGCTACTTGCGAAAGCAACCCGCCCAATCATTCTACAAAACACTGTCGGGCCGACGATAAGAGTGGACTTTCCACTGATACAAAGTCTACTGGGTCTCATATCAAAGACAGATGTATCGGCTACTCAATTAAATCAAGTAATTAATGTTTTCTGATAATCTTTCAGTTCTTAATAATATTGTTACGAAGGGATCCCGAAGCTTTCTGAAATTGGGGAAAAGGGGAAGGAGAGATCAACTGAAAAGGGGTTTCGGGGGTCCTGGCAAAGTTTAAGCCCTGTGTGACTTTAGAAGCTATGTGAAGATAGGTAGTTATTTATGTGAAGCAATTTTCTTGAACATTTTTTTGCCACAGTTAAGTAAGAACATGTTAGGAGATTGGTTTAGAAATAACAAACTTATTTTATTGCTTTTTGAAAACCTTATTTGTAAAGGTTTTAATAAAGAGAGAACCATTATATATAAAAGAGAAATAATTGTTTTAAAAAGTTGATAGTAAGACAATATGGCCTGTTTATAAATGGTGAGTAAAATTAATAACTAATTAATAAAAATGTAGCTTGATACCAAAATATGTTATTACTAAAGATGTGATATTAAATATTCAGTGCAGGATTAAGGTCTTTGGGGACCCTGGGGCTATCGAAGAATTTGAGACCCTATTTGCTTATGCCATGTAAGATGACCAAGCCGTTATAGAATATCCAATTAAAGTGTAGATAAAAAGAAGCGTCGGTATTTCATATTTTGAATATACTTTAAATTTTAAATATTGGCAAAATACAGACTTAAAATCAATATTATAACTACAATCAAACAAAATGTACAATAGTAAACATAAGTTAAAAGTAAAACTGTCAATATAAAATGTATTTTTCCTTGTCTTAATATTTGCGAATGTTTGCACAACATCGTCAAATGACAACTGTCTTGTAATATCATGTTCTAACGACATGATAGCAAGACCATCAAGTCTTGGTTCAAGCATTGTTGAAAGTAGTTTATTTTTAACTAAGATAAGTTTTTAAAAAAAGCACTCTGATTCACAGTTGGTTAGAGAAATTACCAAATACAATTTAAAAGCAGTAATTACATTTGGAAAAAACAGCAATGAAATTATTATATTATATGTATTTAGCAATGTCTTGGCAACTAACTACATCAACACTCTTGATAAAGTCATAGAACTCTGACATTTATAATTTTAAAGTATCATCAAGATCCTTACTGTAAAATTTATTTTTTATTTATTATTTTTTAGCACCGCGTCTTACTACCCGTTCGGATTATACGCCTAAGTACTAATTACGCTAATGGATTAGGAATTGGGAGGGTTGAATTTAGAGGAAGTGAACCCGCATTTGCGTGGAGGGAGAGTGGAAAACCATTTAGGAAAAACCACCCCCAGTTCACCCGACCGAGATTCGAACCTCGATCTTCCCGTCCTCACTTACTGTAAAAACTTAAACGGTTATTAAGCGAAATTTGATCCATAGTATTTGAAGTTTTGCAATGGGCTAAAATTTGAAATCGGGATTAAAATTTTTGTAAGACTGTAGGCGATTATCAGGTCCACTATATAACTTATCAACTATCACAAAAACAACAACAAAATCACGTAAATAAGGGCATAAAATGCTATTTTTGAAGTTGCACAATACTGTTCAGAATGGTTCAGGAGGTGGGGCCCGGGGCTACAGCCCTACAGTACCCCCCCCCCCCCCCCCTCTCAATCCATCACTGCATCTATTCCATAAAATGGCCGAGACTTTCTGATGCTGGACAAGTACCGAAACTAGTTACCGCCTGTTTCGGTAGCATACAGCAACCACAGGACTACAAGGGGAAAAGGAATCCAGTTAAGATGGACTTCAGTTTATTTTATTGCGATAAACATTGAGAAACATTTAACAATATTACTGGTAGTATATTTAATTGTCATGGATACTATCTATCATAAGTGACAGCTTATACATGTTTTTAACGCCGTCTCTCACCCTCCGTTCCGGTTATATGCATATGTAGTACTAATTGACGCTAATGTGTTAGGGATTAGGGAAGAAAAATTTAGAGTACGTTTACCCGCGTTTTGGTGTCTAGGGAGAGTGGAAAAGCATTCAGGGATAAAAAAATATAGCCTCAGTACACCCGACCGGGTTTCAAACCCCGATCTCCTCGTCATCGGCAGTCCCAGTATATTACGGGAGTAATGTATTAGACTTAGAGCTTAGACTCACCGGCTGCCGAAACGAGTATAAGTGACTGCTGATAAAATTTCTTGACGTATGATTGTATGAATATTAGTTTAGTAGTTCTATCAGCGATGTAAAACATACAAATCTTTTTTTTTTTGCACCGCGTCTTACTATCTGTTTAGGTTATACACATATGTACTAATTATGCTAATGGATTAGGGATGAGGAAGGTTGAATTTAGAGGAAGTGTACCCGCATTTGAGTGGAGGAAGAGTTGAAAACCATTTAGGAAAACCACTCTTAGTATTCGAACCCCAATCTCCCCATCATCGACAGTCTAATTTAACATGAAAGTGACGCCTTAGACTATGCATCCAACAAAGAAGGTATCTAGTTTAGTATTGTGATAAAAACGAAATTTTTTTGTGGCCTACAAACTAGTAAAACGTGTCACTAGATACGATAAGAACCGGGGTGGTTTAGGGGTGGAGTATTGGATCCCAAAGCCACAGGTCACGTGCTAGATTCGGGGACGTGGCAGTTGGCCTAAAGACACTTGGCCTAAAGACACTTGGTCTAAAGACATTTGGCCTAAAATCATTTGGCCTAAAGTCATTTGGCCTAAAGTCATTTGGCCTAAAGTCATTTGGCCTAAGGTCATTTGGCCTCAAATGTACATTTAAAACCTTCGGGTATCTTCGGAAAGTAAAAAGTACTGTTAGTTGTTTCACCTGGATATAGATAGCACAACTGATGCGAGATAGTTACAATATTTCTAAAAACATTGACATTTCTCCTACATTTAGCTTTACCCCAACAAACCTATAATCTTAATTCTAAAAACAAAAACACTAGATCAGTAGTTCACAATACACTACCACCTTTTTTATATATAAATTTCCGATATTATTTCTTTGTTAGTATATCTCATGGTCATAAAGTTAATAGAAACGAAAATATTAGCGAAAAACAATTTTAAAAAAACACAATTT
The DNA here is from genome assembly GCA_033556935.1 of Timema podura. Lineage (NCBI taxonomy): Eukaryota > Metazoa > Arthropoda > Insecta > Phasmatodea > Timematidae > Timema > Timema podura. The sequence continues at coordinate 42,171,211 of JAVRXN010000007.1, read as the reverse complement.
TCAGCACCGTTTACGCGCGGTAAAATTGTATGCGTACAATCGAATGATGGGGACTTTTGACAACTTATTTAGAAAAGCAAAGTGAAATTGGAAACCAATATTCACCTCACTCATTTGGCATTTTTCTGAAGTGACGCCCGATTTTCGCCTAAATTTACTGGACCAAAACAATGTTAACTCTACATGAACATATTTTTTTAAGCTAGGTCTATTGTATTATTAAATGTATATAATAGCAACGCATGAAATTAATTTTGCCAGTGAACATCAATATCATACTGGCCATATATATAAACTGAAATTATGGGTTTGACTAGATCCTTTATTATTATTACTATTATTATTATTGAGAGTGAAAGTGATAGAGTGTGTGTTTGTGAGCGAGAGAGAGAGAGAGAGAAAGTGAAAGAGTGTATGTGTGTGTGGGAGAGAGAGAATATGTGCCTGATAAAGTGTGTTAGGAAATGTGTGTAATAAAGAGAGAGTGTGAGTGAAATTTTGGGAAAGAGACTGTGAGGGGTATTGTGTGAAAGAGAGAAAAAATATAAGAGCGTATAAGAGAAACTTTGAGAGAAAAAATTAAACAGAGAGAAAATTTTATAGAAAGAGAAAATGTTAGAGAAAGTTTGAGTGAAAGAGAGTTAGAGAAAAAGATTGAGACCGAGATTATAATAGAACGAGAGATTGAGAGAGAGTTTGAGACTAGAGAGACAGTTTGATTGTGATAAAGTTCGAGAGAGAGAGAATTTGAGAGAGAAAGTATTTGAGGGAAAGAGTGATTTTGAGAGAAAGAGAGTCTGCGAAAGAATTTGAGACGGATAGAGAGAGTTTGAGACAGAGAAAGAGTTTGAGACAGAAAGGTTGTTTGAGAGAGTGAGTGAGAGAAAGTTTGAGAGAGAGGAAGAATTTGATAGAAAGAGTTTGAGAGAAAGAGAGTGAGTTTAAAGAGAGTTTAAGAGTGAGTATGATAAATATAATGTGTGAAAGATTGTTTAATAGTGTGTGTGAGTGGAGAGAGTGTGTGAGAGAGGGAAAAAGTCTTAGTCAAAATGAGAGAAGATGTATGAGAGAGTGTGTGAGAAAGTGTGTGATAGAGAGTGTGATGTAGAGGGAGAGTGTGTGTGTGAGGGAAAAAGTGTCAGAGAGAGAGAATGTGAAAAGATAGATGTGGTACACAAAATATTACTTTGAAATATCCCCCCTTCAAAATTTAGTAGCAGCATGGAAATATAACTGAACTTATTGTATTTGTAAGAATATGTAAAGGTAGATGGAACACACAAAACATTACTCTGAAATACCTCAAAATTTAGTAGCAACATGGAAATATAATTGAACTTACTGTAGTTCTATGAATGTGAAAAGATAGATGGAGTACACAAAATACTACTTTGAAATATCATTCCTTCAAAATTACGTGATAGTATGGAAACATACCTGAATTCACTGTATTTGTATTGTGTTACTATTTGATAAAATGAATATCAAAACCCATTATTTGAAAAACATTAACGCCAAAACCCATATTTAGATAATTAGAATGTCTATTTTAAAACATATTTCAAGATAATTTTATCTTTTTTATCTTATAATACATACTAAAGATATTTAAACATCATTGTATCGTTTATATATTTTTATAGTTCATGCGCGAAACAAAACGTATAAAATATTTTTATGTAACTGACAACTTAACTTAACCTTTTAATTTGCGAATTATGATCGATATTATTGATTTAAATGCGAATTAAAGATAGCAACATTCCAATAATAAATAAATGCTTCCCCAGCTAGGCAATCTCAATCTAGATGTGTTTTGACCAATATCTAAAGTGAAATCAGCATCCAAAGAGAAATATTTTATTTGCAGACTGAAAGATGTGATGACTGTGTTTGGACCAACAATGACGATTCAGTTATTTTTTTTAGCCAAAGATATATATTTTATTTAGAGATTTACAACCATGCAGCCAATAACGCATATAACAGTTTCCATGGTAAAAACTATCTGTGAAAATCGGGTTTTCGTGGAAAAATACTATTTTTCCCGACATCCTGGACAACTAACCGTTAAAATGAGTGCGCGTTTGTCAAAATTTGTTCAGCAATTTCCTCCTAATTTCTATAACTGGAAACGGCTATATCAAATTATATATAAGATAAGTATGCTCCTGAGCCTATGGATTTCCAGAGATTTTCGTTTCAATTGTTTGAATTTCAATATTTTGTTTTCTTTTTGTAATTATTCAAGATATGTTTTAATTGTTTCAGTCTTATTCACAATTGGTTGACTTGTTTCGTTGCATATGTTTTGAGAGACACAATGAACAACAGCTACACCTTCTTTAGTTTCCATTTTCTGCATATTTATAGAATATAGTATATCGCTCATGTACGTGCCTGACTTTACAATTTTTGAGGACGACTTTATTTTCAACTCCGGGGTTGTTGGGAGCGTGGTAGGGGGAGGACACACATACTACTACCAACTTTGAGGGGACACATATTGGGGGGTATTATTATTGTTATTCTCTATCGTCACTACTTATATAACATAAATGTGGCCGAATCTTATATTACCTTTTAAATATTTAGTTCGACACTCTCAGATGAACATTAGTATAAATTCAAGATTTTCACCGCACTCCAAATTGGTTTATGAATAGACCTACATACAAGAGGGTTATTCATTTTATATTGATTAGTTCACACTTAATTTAAGTGAACATTGACGTCAACAAACACGTTACTTATTTCATTAACTACCGTACTATATAAATTTGTTTATACAATACAATAAATTATGATCTTTTACAAGACATATTTATGTAATACAGCCACGTAATTTATCACATGTAAGAAACAATGTTTCTCAAGTATGTTTTAAGGTGAGATGGATAACTTGATGGATGGATGGACTTTCCCATAAAGTAAAAATGTTGGCGGTCCTCCAAATATTTTTACCCGCCATGAACTCACTTACTATTTGTTTCGTCAATCTAATTTAATGCCTAGATTCAAGGGTAATATTTTCCCCTTGTATAACATTTTTGGAGACACCACAAATAAGGGAGGGTACTGCAGGCAATTTTAATTTGTTTTTCTTAGGCAAGTTTAGCAGCTAGGCCCGAAGGTCTTGTTCATAATCATCATGGAAAAAATGTTCTGAGTAAATAAAATACGAATCAGGATTCCATTTTCCATCCCGTTCAGTAGTGAATACATCTTTGTCTGACATTAGAATCTTTATGAAAGTATTGTAATTAACACAATATCCCTTAGTTAGATTATTTTTATTGCACACGGCAACGGTAGTATAGTTACGATACTTTTTGTAATACTTCACGCATAAATAATAAGAAAGCTTACAAAAAAACACCAAGCATTTACTATTCACAGTGACTTTGGTAGCATACTTGACATGAAGCTAATAACGAGCGCGACACCGCACAGTCACATGTAATGAACAGAAGCAAGCTCGGCTAGGCCACGAGCTAACGTCACAGCAGCGCCGCGTTGAATGAAGGCCGGTATAGGGACCGAGCTTGCCTTGTACTCTAGTAACCTCAGTGAGGTCTATACTATACTAGATGGACATACACACATCCTTGCAACGAACCAAATCGTGATGCTTAAGTTTGTCGTCTGCTTGATTTTGAGGGGCAGATTTAACTGTTTCTTTCAACGATCTTATGAAAAAACGTGTTTTTGGTGAGTAAAAGTATAATTTTTTGAAAATAGTTAAGTATTATAACCCATTTGGCTGAAGACATACTTACGTTAAAGAATATACAATTCAGTTTTTAAAGTTAATATCGTATAAATACGAATACAATCTTTGATTTATTAAAATATATAGCTATCGCTCATGTTGTTTACATTCTGCCAAGACTATGATACATTTTAAGTTGGTTATTAGCTTATATATTGGTTTAAAAAACAATATTATAATATTTAAGGTTCGATAACTATGATGAAAAAAAGGTAGCTTAAAACGTAATTACATTTGTTTGAATGACAAACTTTGTGTAGTAGTTTTACATTCAAATTATCATTAAGGGTATAGGTTTGTAGAAAATATTACTATATTACAATATATTTAAAGTTGGCTATTAGCTTGTATAACCTATTGCTTTCAGAAGCCATATTTTGTTTAATGTTCGATAACTTTAATGAAATAAGGTACCTTAACACTTAATTACATGTGTTTGAATAACAAGCTTTGTGCAGAGGTTCAAACGCTCATTTAGGTTATAGGCATGTAGGAAGTATTACTATATTAGCCTACATCGACCTATTTAAAGAAACAAGTCACGAGTGTTGAACTTATTATCCTCTTCAAACCTTATATTAACGAATTTATTTCATTTTAATAATCATACATTGACATATCTCGTATGTTCATACAAATTAGCGAATTATGCCAAAATGGCACATTGCCTTGTATGTGTGTAGAGAGAAAGATATACTTACCCGAAAGTTTTCTTCTCTCTTACACAATGGTGTGTAGACTACATCTCGAAAATTTTAGTCATAGATGTCCATCCAGTTATATCAATGATCTCTATATTATACTGGATGGAAATAAACATACGCATTGCCAAGTAACAAAGCATGCCGCTCAGGTTTATCGGCTGCTTAGTTGTGTGGGGACAAATTTAACGGTATCTTTCAATGTTCTTATTCGAAAACAGGTATCTGATGAATAAAAGTGTTATTGTTTGAAAATAATGAAATATTATACCACTCATGCCTGAAGAAACATTTGCATTAAAGGATATACAATTCAGTTTACAGGTAATACTGTACAAATGCGAATAAAATCTTTAATTTATTTAAATATCATCTCTATTGTTTACAGTCTGCCAAGACTACACTTATATTTTAAAGTTGACTCTTAGCTTATATATTGGTTTCAGAAACCATATTATATTGAAAGTTCGATAAACATAATGAATAAGGTTTCTTAAAACGTGATTACATTTGTTTGAATGACAAACTTTGTGTAGTTGCCATACATTCAAACGATCACTTAGGTTATAGGCTTGTAGAAAGTATTATTATATTACCTTTTTAAAAAAAATTAAGTTGTCTCATATCTTGTATATTGCTTTCAGAAACCATATTATGTAGAAGGTTTGATAACTATAATGAAACAAGTTAGCTAAAGATTGTATTATATTTGTTCGAATGATATAATTTGTGTAGAAGTCTCACTTTCAAAAGATAATTTAGGTTTGTAGGAAGCATGGTATCTACTAAAGCCTGATTTTAGTAGGAATCCCAATATGCAAGGCTTTATTTCGTACCAGAATACTATCATATATTAGTATTTTGGTAGAATAAACGACCATTTGAATGGAAGTAGAAATTCCATCCTGGAAGGTCTTTTATACTAGCTACTATAGGGTAGGATTCTGGTACGAGATAAAGCCTTCCAAACGAGCTTTAGTCACACATTGTTGTATCTCATATATTCAATCAAATTAATGAACGATGTCAAAATGTCACATTGCCTTGCATTGGTGTAAAGGAGAAAGAGATACCTGAAAATTTCCTTCTCTCTTACACAATGGTAGGCAGACGACAGCGTGAAAATTTCAGCCACAGATGTCCATTCAGTTATATAATAGAGATCAATAAGTTATACAGAGATCAATGCGTAACCTTGGGCAATAGGACCCATCAAGATCCAAATAAATCTTAAAATTTGAAATTTTTCAGTGGGAGTTGGAGAAATGGTTGGAGGGAGGGAAATGGGGAGCTCAACATACTCCAAACTAATACATTCAACTACCTCTCTGTGTGGTAAAGAACTTAAATTCATTAAGCAGGTATGGGAACCAATACTAATAATAATAATAATGATAATAATAATAATAATAATAATAATAATAATAATAATAATAATAATAATAATAATAATTTAAAATTGCATCCTGGAAAATAGTGGTGATGGACTATAATAGAGAAAAACCTTTTGAGATGAGATTTAAAATTAAAAAATTCAGATAGATAGAGATAAATCAAACTCCAAATAGCCAAAATAATATTAGACTCTAAATTTCTCAAATTGCGTTGGGAAAAGGGGGTTGAGGGATAGGGAGGTTCTAAATCTATAAAACCATAGAAACAACATCTCAATTCAGTGTGGTATGAAATTGAAATTTAGCAGGCCGGTAAATGCAAAATTTCAAATAATTATTGAGTCTGAACGTTTAAAATGGAACTCCAGGAAATTAAGGAGGGAGGGAAGAATTTATAAAAAAAACTTTTAGATGTAGTAGAAAATTGAAATCTGACTGGCAGGTATAATTACAACTAATAGATAACGAAATAAGTCTTAAAACTATGTGTTTAAATGGGAGTTAAAGAAATGATGATTTGGGGGGGGGGGGATTTCTAAAACTAATAGAAACAATTACTAACAAAACAATTTGTTTGATAAACTAAAGCACTTACTAGAATGATTCTTTCAAATTAATTCATTTTTAAATAGTAAATTTAAACTATTAATTTTATTTTCCTTTGGTGTTCATTGCAACAATGCCTTCAAGTAAAATAGCCATTGTTATCGTGCTTGCAGTTAGTCCCTAAATGTAGGTATTTTTTCAGCTATTTATATTTAGTTTTGTTTATTAGATAGTAAGTGTAAACTATATATTTTGGTGTTCATTTCAGCAATGTCTCTGTGTAAGCGAGCAAATATTGACGCAAAGACTGCAAATATTTAAAAAATATATTTTGGTTCCTTCTTATAGGTAATATATGGCTTCATCGACATACAGACAAAGTTTTCGCCTCACACGTGTCTGAAATAGTGTTTTTGGTAGCTTAGATCAGGCTTTCTCAAACTGCGAGGCATTAGGGTATTTCAGGTGAGGCGCAGCATCGTTTTATCTGTGAACCAATTGTTCACTTCCTTTGACTTGCTAAATTCTAATTGACTGTAAAAAATTAATATTATGTTTGACTTATGAAGCAATACAATTAATTTTGATCTTTGCATCTACATATATTGTATGAAAATAATTTCTCAACAAGTATGATAATTTGAATTACAAAAATCGACTGGAAGTTGAAAAAGGACTTCCTTTTTATGTTATAAAAACAAAAGCTGACATGAACCATCTCTGTGATAGGGAAAAAAAACTCATTCTTCCAGATGACACGTACATATTTTTCGTGAATAATATTTCCGGCATAATATGTTAAAACAAACGTGATATTTTATGAATATTTTACAACTTTACTATTCTTAATAAACTTCTACAAAGTTCCTATTAAAAAATAAAGATATCAATGAAATAATAAATGCCTTACTCTAAGAAAGTGAGGCTTAACAATTACTTTTAATGTTCATGAAATGCTCAAGTGCATAGAGTTTGAGAAAACCTGGTTTAGATGATTCGCTATAAATGAGTTAATTTATCCAACTTAAATGTGAGCGAAGACGTGGGCAAACTGGAGTAAGTTAATATAATTATAACAAATGAATGGTTGATTAATTCATTTAACAAAATCAATGAACAAATATACGCAGAAAGATAGATAAAATATACTTTGGCACTAAAAAAGTTCAAAATTCAAAATAATACAAAATTATAACATGGAGTGGCCACATTTATATGCTAACTACTCAAAACGGGTACGAGTACAACATTTTTTAACTGTGGTACAAAAGGGTACAAGACTAATTCAAAGATTTGGCATTGTAAAAAGTTAAAAAAAATCGGTAATTGGAAAAAGGATAACATTCCATAAATATGATAAATTAAATTGAGATAGTGAATATTTTGGTCTCCTATCATGCTTAAAATCGGCCTTGAAGTTTCGATGAGTGGAAAAGGGATAAGATTCCTGGAATGTTAACCTTTTTCTACTCAACAATGAATTTGTAAAACTTATATTAATAACATTGGACCATTCAGTTTTACAGTCGTTGCACGTGTGTTGCGGTAGAAAGATGCGTTCAAAGCTGCACCATTAAACTAATTAAATGTGAAATACTGAAAATAAGTCCTTTATTGGTTTTTGCAACACAACAAATAAAATTAAAGTAAAACTATAATTAAATAATGTTTCTAACACCGTATAAATCCTACGTTTTGTTATTGTAAAGAAAATAATCTTTAGTGGGAAAACCGCCGCCATACAAAGTAATCAAGTAGCGGCTCTTTATCAAATAATAGAGTTTATGAAAACATGAGAGAAGAGGATTATTGACCATTACTGACCTAACCCTCCATATCGCCTACCAATACTTTGTCACTCGTAGTGCGCAGCTTCTGCCAGTTTTTTAAAATGTAATATATTGAGTCAAGGCCGTAGCCAGCCAATAATTTCGGGGGGGGGGGGGGGGGTTGGTGGGCCCATCCCCCAATTGACGGAGGATAGAAAAAATTATAGAAGCTATCTGAAGTGTTTTTTTATGGCAACACTACCCCTTAACTATCGGAGGCTAGGACAAATTCTAATTATTAAACGGCTCTAGAAGCTCTCTAAAGTGTTTTTTATGGTAACATAACACATTAACTGCTGAAGGCTAGGACAAACTCCAGATATTAAACAGCTCTAGAAGTTCTCTAAAGTGTTTCTTTATGGCAACATAACCCCCTAACCGCCGAAAAATAGGAACAATTCTAAATATTAAATACCTCTAGAAGCTATCTGAAATTTTTTTTATGACAACATCACACTATAACTGCCGAAGGATAGAAAAAATTCTAGATAATAAACACCTCTGGAAGCTCTCTGAAGTGCTTTTTATGGTAACATACCCCCATAATTTGTACTTGTACCTTGATTTTGATATTGTTTGAGCCATAAATAAAGCCATATATATTTTGTTTATAAAATTGAACCCAGAAACCCCCCCCCCCCCTGACTACGGCTTTGTATTGAGTTAAAAATTTATTATTTTTAATTTTTAACTCGCTATTAAATATTTTTTGTCATAAAACTTATATTAGTTGCTTATTTACCTTCTGTCAAAGCTTTGAGTGGAAAAGGGATAACATTCCAACAACTTTAATTATTAATAATTAATAAACTAATGAGAATTTCCCCTTGATATTTTAGGATTGAATACTTGCCCTGGACTACTATTGCCTAATGTTAACCTTTTCGATAAAACTTATAGTTTTGTCATTAAACTTGTTTTTCAATTTTACAGAGAACTAGGTAAACTTGAATGTTATCCTTTTTTCCCACTCACCGAAGCACAAAACTTGGGCAATGCAAAAAGTTCATCATACAAAAGTGGTACCACAGGTTAATGTACGTGCTGCTATACCTTGGGAAGTAGTAAATTGAGAGAAGACAAATGTATTTGAAACGGTAGTATATACCATTTAACTAAACATTACACACCTCGCCATCTAGTAGGATCAATGCAAATCATAACGAAAGTTTCCGGAGACAGCATAGACACATTTTAAATGAATGGTCTAAAAAATAATTTTACAAAAAGTCATTTGGCCTAACAAACAAGTAGCAGAGCTAACTATTGATTTTTAAATTGTAAATAAATGATGGTTTATAAAATTCCATTTTCATAGAAAAAATTATAAAATGCAAACAAATTTTTTGCACATAAAATTGATACCATCTTACTATTTTATTATTGTTATTTTATAGGTATTGACAATATTTATGAAAAGTGACAGCTGCAGATCATGAATATATGAAAATTATTTTAATAACATTTTTAACTATCAAAAAAGTTCCTTACTATTTAAACAAACTGTAGCAATTCAAAATAAGAGAACATAATGAGGAAGGTGAATTTAAGAGATAACATTAGTAGAAATATGTGAGGGCGGGGAAAAGGGGATTGAAATCCATGTATTGCAATCAATCTGTCTTTGTAATTAATTGGTTCTGTGGATTGGAAGACGATACCTGATATGTTATCTTGGTCGGTGGATCTTTCGATTTTCTCAAAAGAAGCTGGAACTAATTAACCCGCCAGTTTGTGGCCCCTAATCTTAAGGTGTAACTCTCGCAATATACTGGATTGCGTATAAGGAGAGATTGAGATTCGATTCACCGTTATTTTTTCCCATTATTTAAAGTGTTTAACGTTTACTTTCTGAACTGACTGATTATCTCCACACATGACTCGTAAAAAAAAACCTCCATGGCCTCAGACCGTAATCGAGCCAGATCCGGCCCCGTGGTGCAGTGGCCAGTGCACCTGGCTATGAAACTAGGGGTCAGGGGATCGATTTCCAGCTGGTACCTGGGTATTTTTTATCTTAAGGGAAACTATCCCAACGGTCATCAGGGGTTGGTTAGTTAGGTTTAAGTTATGTTTAAGACTCCCAATGGCTCACACCTTCATAATTACTTTCATCACATCATCTGATTGCGCGGGCGTGTAGACAACCTGCATAAGTGTACGCTGGGCAATGCTCTGTGCTACCAGAGCGACGAATAGTTTACATACAGGCGCCAGGACTGGATGTCATGTACCTCCCGATCAGTACATTGTGCCATACGCTACATTATTATTATTATTAGCACCGCGTCTTACTACCAGTTCGGGTTATACGAACCCACGCTAATGTGCAATGGTAGGGTGATTGTGAGATGAAATGGAGGACCTACAGTTTAACGTGGGATCCGAACCATGGTGGAGGCCTGGCATTCCTCACATTCACAAGTTGTGATTAATACACATCTTGTCAGAGGTGAAGGCAGGGTTTGGCAATCAGATAAATCTGTGCCGGGACCGAAGATTGAACGCCGGACCCTCAGCACAGAAGTCCAACACCTTACCCCTAGACCACCAGGTCACCCATACGCTAAAAAAAAAAAAAAAAACCCCGAACTATACACAGCGAGCGGCCGCCGTTTATTGGGGAAGAAAGTGCAAACTTATGTGGATATAGGGTGTAATGTGGCCAGCACAACAAACCCTGCGGCCGTTGATCTCAGGTTTTTTAGACCGGATACGCTAATTTTGATTCAAAAACCTCATATTGTGTCGAAGCTGAGTTGACCCCGTACCAAACCCAATGCTTCACAGAAGAATCCGGAAGTGCCGGGGATCGAACCCGGGACCTATGGATAGGTAGTCAGGAGCTCTGACCACTGGACCACAGAGGCGGTCGCACACAATTTGTAAACTAACTTAAATCTAGAACACAACATCCAATTAATTCATCACTGTAAAAGGGGAGACCCACATTTCGAAAGTGATGGATTTTATTGACCACACCGGGAATCAAACCCGGGACCCTTATCTCAGTAGGCAGACAATATACCGAGTGAGCTAAGGTGTCCGACAATCAGTTGTATTGAGGGTGATTTTTCTCTTAATGTCCTTCCACTCTCTCCCACACTCAAATTCGGGTACATTTCCTCTAATTTGTATATTTTCATGACTACCCAATTATTGTAAATATGCCAATATCCCGGACGAGTGGTAATGGTAGCGTACGTACTCTCCTCATCACAGGTGGTGCTCCGGTTGGTACAACTGGTTTTACGAGAGATGAACTGGTTCCGCCCCATCCATCTCTGATTGGAGTCTTAATAGGCCCCGTTCCTCACCTCTAACCCATTAGAGCAATTATCATATATGCTTATAACCTGAACAAGTAGTCAGACATACACGGCGTTTAAAATAAAATGGCCCACAAATTGAAACCCAACGTAAGTTACTCTAAAGTTATTTGGCCTAAAATGGATTTTGAGTAAAAAAAAAACTTATCATTCTGAAAATTGAAAAATGACACCTGGACACGGGAATCGAACCCGGGACCTTTGGCTTAGTACACCAATGCTCTAACCACTGAGCTATCCAGGATTCGTCCCGTGCCCATGGTCATTCTTCACTCATATTTTAAGTTCAACAAAACTCAGTTGGTCTAAAGAAGCAGTTCCCAAACTTTCTCGACTCGTGAACCCCTTTCACAAACATCTGATTCATTTAATTTTGTACCTAATTTTTATGAAATTTAGTTATTAGTTGTAATCAAAATGTTTAATACCTTTAAATTAACCTACTATAGCTCGGTAGGTACTTTGGGATACCCCACCAAATATGAAGGAATAATATTGAAACTACTTAAGTAAAGGTTCAAATAATTATACATTGGTTTAAAAATTAAAACTCAAATTAAATAAACAAAGTACTGTAGTGACATTTTCTTATATTTACTGTCACAATATTATCACATTTCATATGTTTTTTTAAAGTGGTATTGAAAATTGCTGCATTGACATAACTGAAATACCCTCCTTTAATCACAAAATTCCATGCCGATTTAAGATTCAAAATTGTTAGCAAGTCTTAACAGTTACTCACCTCTTCACGTGACTTAGTGAGAAGGATGCGCTTGCTTTGGATGGCACAGAGCTTTAAAATCAGGAACCACAGACGATAAATAAAGTCTCAAGTCACTTTCAGCGCTGAGCCTGTTTCTGTATTTATTTTTTAAATAGGCATATCAAGAAAAGGTTTCTCGCTCAAATACGTAGAAGAAAATGGTAACAAAGCTGTAATAGCTTTATTCTTCAACAATGAGAACACCTCCTTTGAACTTAACCAGAAACTAATTAATGACAAAGATTTTTAGATTTTCTTTAAATCAAAATCAGTGGAAATTTCAATGAGTTGCTCTTTTTCACTCACGCTTAATGTGGAGAATTTCAAAACTGCTGTCTCTTCCAAAGGATTGCGAATCCAATTGTTATTATTGGAGATGGCTGGGAAATATTCTCTGAAGGTTTTCCCAAGTCCCTTCAAGTGTTCTATAACCACGTTCTTTACATTTTCGTCCAAAGAAAGCTGATTTTCTACCATGAAGTCGTGAAGGGTATCAAAGCACTCCGTTTTATTGCTAATTAAACAAGTTTCCCAAAACTTATTTTTTATGAACGACTCGATACGGTCGTGCACAGTAAAAACGTTAATATTTGACCCTTGAAGAGAAAGGTTTAAACTGTTCATTTTTGAGAAAATCTCTGCCAAATAGGTCAAAGCCTTGAGCCACATTTGATCTTGCATGCACTTTGCTTTGTGAGAGGGATGGTTGGTAAGAGAGACGATAAACCGCTGTCCTCACAAAGTGCTCCAAAAATCCGCCATTACAGAAATATTTTGGAGAACCGCTTGGAAGATTTCGCGAACTGCTAATCTAAAGTGATCTAACCTAATTATTAACTTCACAAAAATTCAGTTGACTTAAAGTAATTTTGCCAATACTTTAGGTCAAGAGACGTGTATACGATGTGTTTTGTTTCTGATTGGTGTCCCATCCACGCTCAATGCAAGTGCGAGTACAGTCCCTTTAAATACAACCTTCCTCAGCCCTAACACACTATCGTATTTGGTAAATATGTGTACAACCCGTATGGGTAGTAATACGCAGTGTTAAATAAACAGGTGAGGCTATTGGGAGGAGAAATGAAGAAGTTAGGCCTCGGTGGCCGTGTGGTCTAACGCGCTACTCTCGCAGTAGACTAGACTGCCAGATAACGGGGAGATCATGGTTCGTTTCTCGGTCGGGTGTACTGAAAGTTTTTTTTCAAAATTGTTTTCAACTCCACGCAAACGTGGGTACACTTAATCTAAATATAACTTTCATAAGCCTTAAAAACTATTAGCATAATTAGTATATAAGCATACAACACTAACGGGTAGTAAGACGCGGTGAAAAAGAAAAGAAGTTATCGAAGGACTGAGTTTGTAAACACGGAACCTTAACGTCTATCTCTCCTCTCCGACAAGTATTTCTTCCGAAGACTGCAGATGTTCACAGCCCACGTGTGTTGATAAACTTGTTTTATGATCGACCAAATAGTTCCGTCTTGTCCTGTTGTCTCTATAAAGGTTACTTTCCGAAGGTGAATACAACATTGTATCTTCCCATTAGGCGGTACGCGAGTGACTGACAGTTACATAAAATGTACTAAACTTGTTTCATAAGATATTTATGCACAAAGAAACAGTTCTGAAGCGATCATCTATATAAAAAAAACACTAATTAAGTTGCATCTTTTCAATGTTGACCGCGAAATTAAGCGTATATTATCTTGCGTGCAGTTTCTAAAGAGAGTACAACCTACAAACTAATTTTATCTAGGGCAGTACGCCTAATATCACACAACGATGTTTAGCACCTAGCTACAGCCCAATTTTCATAGGAAGATTCTTTTAGAGAATACATTTATTTTGCTGTCAACAATGATAAAATTTTACTACAGGACCTATTTTTTTAGTAATTTTATAGGTATTTATAATATCCATCCAAAAATTACATCTGAAGATCGCATGACTCTACTTATGAATATATTAAAGTAGTTTTGGTAATTTTGTAACAGTCATATAATGTCCTTTCTACAGGAATCTTACTAGGAGATGTTCGGAATATTTTTAGCACTGCGTCTTACTACTCGTTCAGCTTATCCACATATGTGTGTACCCGCATTTACTTGAAGCGAGAGTTAAAAACCACGTAGAAAAAACCCATCCTCAGTACATCCAACCTGGATTTGAGCCCTGATCTTCTCATTATTAGCAGTCCAATTTATTGGGAAAGTGACACCTTAGACCATTCGACCACCGAAGTGGGTCTTGTAAATGTAGATTTGAAAACTATTAACTACAAGTTTATTTCTATAAGATTTAATTGACTTATTTATTTATATTTATTTAACGTGCACTTTCTGAACTGACTGACAGAACACGATAATTTCTCTGAGTGAGAGCGAAAGGGTCCACCATTTTCTAAGGGGAAGGTATTTTCACAAACCATCCAGGGTTATTTTACATGCCACAATCGACATGAGACCAACAGATTTACTTCCTCTCTGAAAGAAGCTGTGCTACGGATTATTATCACTCAAGAAAAATCCGTCGACCCCGGTTGGGTTTGAACCCCCAAACAACTGGTCCTGAGGTGAGCACTTTATCCCAAGATCACTGAGATCAACTTTAATTAGCTGCCTAAAATTAATATTAAACGTCATTACATTTTCTTTAAAATTTCATTTTTATCATTTTTAGTTCCATCCTCCAAAGCGTCGTGGACCCCAATTTGAGTAACACTAGTCTAGCTAAATACGATTCAAATTTATGTTCCATTATTGGTATTTGTTTCTACAATATCTATCATATCTGATTTACAATAAACTTAAAGAGCTATGCAATAATGCAGCAATAAAAACATGTTTAGAAAAACCTTTATATTATATTAACATAGAAAATGCATTTAAATATTTTTCTTCTTTTTATTAACAGTTCATCGACTGCAAAGGAACAAAACTAATAGGCTATGCCGGTAGTTTATTCTGCCTAAGATAAAAAGCCAAGCATTCAACACATTTAATAATGATGTATTTACGATAACAATCTCGAACATGCCTTAGTTTTTCAGTGGCAAATTATTTTATATTTTAAAATAGTCTGTGTCATGAAACATAATTAAGATACAAACTCTTTGCCTTTTAATTGGGTGTTTTTGAAATCTAAACACTAGAATAAAAACTAGGAGAATATTACTAAACTAAAGGTGTGCAAGACTTCGAAAAAACTTCAACTTGGCTTCGAAAAAATATCAGCTTCAACATTGGTACGGAAAAACTAAATTCCCGCTTCGACCGTTACGAAGCTTCGCTAGTAATAATATTGATTATTAAAATACTCGTTTGTGTCCAATTACTGCCATTCTGAGCTTTTATGTACAGTACAATCCGTTTGCCACGAAAGGTAGCAGTCGTACCTTGATGGATTACACCATAATGGAAACATACAAAGTAAGCTTGCTATTTTTTGGAATATATGAAGGGTAAATCACAAATTATTATTCATATGAAACAATATTATGTAATTGAATTCCATACTGTAATATCTTGGTGATTTATTAGCTTGGGATGTAATCTGTGGCATTAGGGACTCGAAAGTTAATTGCCACCCTTACAAAAGTACGCCACCACATATTTATTTCTTGAGATAGCTCTATCCAGTACACCTCATTACCCCTAGCCCTATATTGAGTTAGTTCTATCCAGTCTACCTCATTACAATTTATCTTTTTCAGCTCCATTTTAATGTTATCCTCCCATCTGTGTCTAGGTCTTAGTTAAATAAATGGAGACTACTTTTTAAATCATAAAACCATTAACAAAAAATATTCTAACACCTATTCAGCTTCAAGAGAATTTAAAATTTACGGTTCATGAAGGCATCGAATTGAAAATAAGTGGCGTTGGCACACCCCTATGCTAAAACATCTCGAATACAAATCAAATACATAATATTATTATGACATGATTATATTTTCAAAGTAATGTTGTGCTCAGTATAGGGCTCCTCAAGACGAGAAAAGTAAGTGCGGATAAAAGAGCAGAGAGCAAAGAAGAAGTAGAATCGGAACCGGTTGTCGAGTTCATTCACACCAGCAGCACTGCGGCTGCTAGTTATTCCTCCGAGCGACTCGATACTTGCGCTTCCTGCCATCTTGGACCGGGACAATCACACCGAAGTCTTCATTACAGCGTTAAAGAATATGGCCTTAACGACGTTGCTTACTTGGTGAAGTCAAAGCTATTTTGTGAAGCGGGCTGCGTCTTAAAAAACACACTAAGCACTTTAAGCACAATCACACTTAGACTCTAGTAAACAGAATAGAAAGGGAGGGAAGAAAATGAGTATTTGACTCTGCGATAGCACTCCTGCTGATAGCACTTCATCTCTTCATCTTATTAGTACAAACACACACCATACTAGTTGCACCTGAATAGCATTGACTTGAATTTGAAAATTACCCTTTACACCGTTTCCCATTTTAAATAGACATATGTTTCCACACACTTTTTTAATCTACATCCTGGCAGGAAGATTCCTACTGATCGTTTTTTTTAAATAAACCTAAATGGCTTAAGGTACTTGGCCCTGTCGAGTGCAAGTCTAAAACCTATTTTGATGAATGGTGAGTGGGTGGGTGAAAGGCGTGGCGTGGCTTCACAACCGACCAAAGTATCCTTCCACGCCAACAAGAACAGATGGATCACGGAAATCGTAGATGGCGCTAGCTACCGGACAGGTCTTGCAGAAAAATCATTCGTTTGGAAATATCATTTTTCTCGAGAACGAGTGAAATTTTTATAGTAATATTTTCAACACCTCCTCTAAGATAATGTATCAATGTTTATTAGGTGTTACATTTTCTTATTTTTTGTTATGCAGCCGGCAGTTTTATATCGAAAAAGTCAAAATTATTGATATTTGATCACTGTTAAAATTATAGAGAAGGTGTGTTTATAAAAAGTATGAGATAATCAACATGCTTCTATTCTTGAATAAACCGTTTCCGAAAAGAAAATTGCAAAACAATAAAAATTATTGAAGATAACCGTTTGTTCCCATGGCTCTGCATTTCCACGCCAAATGAAAAGGACCAATCCCTTTAAGCTGTAAACGATTTTAAAAAATTACAAAAAACCTCCAAGACCGAAAAAAAGTGACAATGTAAGACTATTTTTAGAATTATTTAAGAATCTATGGTTTCTGTTTCAATGTTATGTCTTTAAAGCTCACCGAATAACATGTAAACACATTAATATGGGAAATCCTATATTGACTTTCCGTGACGTCACAGGTCCTTATTCCACCGATCTTTCCTTGACTGGTCTTATATCGCAAGACAAAGTCACCAGTCTTCCCTTGTCTGGTTTGTCGGTGATAGGAAGGTCGGAATTCGAGGCTCAGCCGGCTGCAATGAGCTGAATTTTTTTCCAAAATGGTTTTCGACTTAGCGTCCATGCAAATGCTGGTAAACTTTATTTAAATTATACCTTCATTATCGAAACAATGTGGATTACCCGGATGAATGAGAAAATATAGTATGACAAAAATATTATCAAGAATTTGATCTCCAATCTTGCATTATATCTTTGAATCCTTGTGCAATCTTGACAATGGAATTATGAATACAAAGACTCGTATGAATAAAATATCCAGATAATAATGATATCCAAATATGTATCAAGTTCATTATATTAAGATGGAGGCCTAGAGAAGACGAGAAAAGGACAGTGTTTTTGCAGTTTTTATAGCAAAACATTTATTTGCCCTAAATAAATAAAATACTTCTCCAGTAGAAACATAAGAGTGTAGTTTTCTTCACATGGTGCAGTTGTTGAATATGTCAGGACTCATGAGCATAGTGGCACTAGATGACAAACTTTTTAAATGAAGAGAAAAAGTTGTCATCACATTTCAGGACACACTTAGCTATTAAAGAACTGTTAATCTCACTGTGTGAATAAAATAAAATTAAATGTGTCTATTGGAGCAATATTTGAATTATTTTGACCAAAAAAACTTTTGATATAAAAATCGAAAAAATACTACCCTTTTCCCACGTTCCCTTCAATTTCACCTTGAGGTATTTATTTGTCTCTTATTTTTAGCACATTTTTAATTTATTACAGATATACCAACATAAATAACACTCAAGGCTTTAATCAGAGTCTTCCGGCACTCTAACGTACTAGAATACAAATTATTCTAAAAAGTCATGTCAAAGTTGATTGAAATTCTCTGGTACTTTTGATAGATATGATCAATTCCTACAGAATGATACTAATAACATAGTAGATTGTTATTAATTACTACATAATATATTGTTATCAATTCCTACAGAATGATACTAATAACATAGTAGATTGTTATTAATTACTACATAATATATTGTTATCAATTCCTACAGAATGATACTAATAACATAGTAGATTGTTATTAATTACTACATAATATATTGTTATCAATTCCTACAGAATGATACTAATAACATAGTAGATTGTTATTAATTACTACATAATATATTGTTATCAATTCCTACATAATAATACTAATAACATAGTAGATTGTTATCAATTCCTATATAATAATACTAATAACATAATAGATTGTTATTAATTACTACATAATAGATTGTTATCAATTCCTACATAATAATACTAATAACATAGTAGATTGTTATTAATTACTACATAATAGATTGTTATCAATTCCTACATAATAATACTAATAACATAGTAGATTGTTATTAATTACTACATAATAGATTGTTATCAATTCCTACAGAATAATACTAATAACATAGTAGATTGTTATCAAAGCTAGCTGTAAAAAGTTTGTATTTTCTAAAAGGTGCTTAAATGTCCATTCATAGAAAAATCGAGGTATACATTTTTATCATTCTGTAAAAAATACTTAGATTAAAGAGTTTTACACTCTCGCAATATTTCAAATATCAATATCAATAATTTTGTTTTAAAAATATGTTTACTTTTCAAGCGTTCAAATATCTTTGTTTTAGTAATTTTTTTTACCACCGCGTTCTACTACCCATTCGGGTTATACGCTTATGAACTAATTACAAAAATGGGTTAGGGATGGGAAGGGTTGAATTTAGTGGAAGTCTACCCGCATTTTCGTTGATAGAGAGTGGAAAACAATTTATAAAAACCACTCTCAGTATACCCAACTGGGATCGAACCACGATAACCCCGTCATCAGCAGTCTAGTCTATTTCGAAAGTAGCGCCCCTTTGACCATAAGACCACCGAAGCGAGTTTTCCAGTGTAATTATCTGGACAGACTATATTATTTTTGTTAATATCTGTGTAGAAGTTTTTTTGGATAATAAATACTGTTCATTGAGGCAAAACTGAGTTGAAGCTGAAGGCTAAAGCCACTGCAGACGGGTATTAAAGCGTCAGAACACATCCTGTTAGTTTCCAAGGATTCCCTGGGGGCTCTCGTTGAGATAGAATCGAGATTCATCCGTAAATGAATAAGAAAATGGAGGAAAGCCCCTTGTCTTTTCTTTTGTCACCACTTCCTATAGTAATAGTATGTAAGTTATTAAGGGGTAACCGCTTTTTAGAGGGGGGAGGAACTCTAATGTCTACATAGTGTTATTTTATTTATTATTATTTATTTGAGGTATTTAACGTGCACTTACTGAACATACATATTATATCAGCACACGATAATTTCTCTGAGAGAGAGGGGAAAGTTCTACTAATTTTGCAGGGAAAGATATTTTCACATACCTTCGAGTGTTATTTTACATGGCACAATTGACATGGGACCGACGGCTTTACTTCCCCTCCGAAGGAAGTTGTGCTACGGATTTGTATCGCTATATTATATATATTTGTATGTATATAATTATATATATTTATATATAGTTATACTTATATTATATATAATTTAAATAGAGGTACACACATATATACAGGGTGATCTAAACTCTCTGTACAAACTTTAATGGGCTCTAAGGAACACTAAACCAAACCCTTTTTCGTTGATGAATGTATGTTTACAGACGTCACCCATAGGTAGTAGAGGCCACTGTTAGTACATAAATGAAAGGTAGAAAGTGTGAATAACATTTATATTTACAGCAGTTTATAGCATGTCTACACGGAATGTTCCAATTTCACACAGTTGATTGTGAAAAGGTTTGGTTGCTTGGTACACATCTGTTAGGATACCGTTCACGGTACAATATCACAGCAGCCCTTCCATTTCCATCGGCAGCCCCATAAGCTAGATGCATGTCAGCTGGCTCAGAATCCGTTAAATGCTCCGTGTTATGAATGATAAATAGCCTTTTGACGCACCGCCAACAGCACCCTCAAGAACCAAAGGGTGACGTCTGCGGACATACATTCATTAGTATTAAAAAAGTTTGTTTTAGTGTCACCTATCTCCCATTAAAGTTTGTACAGAAAGTTTCGAATCATCCTGTATATTTATAATATATTATTATCAAATTGATTACATAGATTATCTATCTACTTAATGAATCTAGTATTTGAAAAAATAAAAGAAGAAAGAGTTAATTTGCAATAATTCAGGTTTAATTTCGTTTGCACTTCCTCCTTGGGGGTCCTCTCCTTCCATTGAGGTAGGGTGGGAGGAGGGAGGGGAGGGAGGTACAATATACAATTGTACATGCCTGCTGGGGGCGTTGCCTAACTACTATTACTATTCGGTGGATGACGCAAGACGACCTTATGATTTGTAGTCTTCGAGATCATATGGGAAGAGGCAAAGATCCTGATTAGCGACCGCTCCCATACCGTGCATGCACAGCTCAACCGACATAAACATGCGTCGAGGAAATAGTCAGGTGTGGTACAGCTCCACCGACATAAACATGCGTCGAGGAAATAGTCAGGAGTGGTACAGCTCCACCGATATAAACATGCGTCGAGGAAATAGTCAGGTGTGGTACAGCTCCACCGACATAAACATGCGCCGAGGAAATAGTCAGGAGTGGTACAGCTCCACCGACATAAACATGCGTCGAGGAAATAGTCAGGTGTGGTACAGCTGACGATCCGCTGAAAATGTGGAAAGAGTAGATTTATATTTATATAACATCCTCTAAAGAAGAAAGCTTGGAATTAAATCAATTTTAAAATATGAGCCCGATTCAATATGAAAAAGTTAGGGTGTTCTGAAATGCATTCCCAAGCAAACACGTCCACACATATATAGAAGACATATTTGTTTTATTTAGCATTCTACTCTAGTTTGTAAAACATTAGCTTTATGAACCGAAGGATTATATATATGGTTTTCCACACTTTACCTCCATGCAAATGCGGACGCACTTCTTCTAAATTTAATCTTACTCATCCCTAACTCATTAGTCTATATATATGCAAATGTGGACGCACTTCTTCTAAATTCAAGCTCATTAGACTATATATATAGACTAATGAGCTTGGAATGAGGAGGATTGAATTAGAAGAAGCGCGTCCACATTTGCATCGAGGTAAAGTGGGGAAAACCATTTCGAAAAACCCCTCTCAGTACACCCGACCGGGATTCAAACCCCGATCTCCTTGGCATCGGTAGTCTTTTCTTTTACTAGTGTGGTGCCTTAGACCATGCTGCCACTAAAGCATGTAAAATAACTATTACGTACAGGTTAAAAAAATGAATGTATAAATATGTATTTACGCTTACAGGGTGGTTCAAAATAACTATTACTTACCAGTTTAAAAACATTTTTATGTAACTATTACTTCTATTTTATAAAGTTATTTTAAATCGCCGCTCAAGTGAAAAACTTTACATTTACAACTTAATGTTAAGATCTTGATCCATTTTATTATTTATATTTTTTCACATTCCTATTTCTTCATTAGTGGCCTATGATCGTTTTAACGACGTCAATTCGAGTCTGTTCTGACACCCGAATGGGCAGTAATACAAGTAGAACTAAAAATAATGGCGCGTGAGAGTAATAAAGATAATACTTGCGAAACTTGCCCCCATGTGAAATAACAAATAAAGCAAGACAGACATTCCACCAACAGGAAGGCATATGCGATGCGGCCTGGGCCATTGGCACCGGCCAGTCTACATTAGCGCGCTTGCTTAGGGGCCGGAAGTCAGCTGTCGTTAGAGTCATTTATAATAATTATGTTTAGCTCACATCATGAGCTTCTCATTATAGTTGCGAGATGAATTCAGTAAAAAAAAAAAATATTCAAAAGTCATTCACAATATTATAGAAACTACGTTCATAATAAATCATGTGGCACATCTTTTGTTAATTTTGAGAACCTGACAAGGACCCTATGCCCTCCACCCCCTCTCCCCCAGATTTGTCTTACGGTGATGATTTTAGCCAAATAGTTCAACAATTTTCACTTCAGATTAAAATAAACGGTCCAACACAATCAATTTTCCATAATCGGTCTTCAGTAAACTACCCCTTGATAATTTTTCTTAAAAAAAAATATAACATTTTGACAATCAAATGAAACATCCTTTAGATATAAATTTTGAACAAAATTGTTGAATCAATTCACACTTCTTAAAAAAAAAAAGCTTCAAATTTTCAAAAATCGAACGAACTTATATTTTTATTCATCATGTTAAAAACTCTAAAGGTGTCCATTTAAAACAAACTTGCTATAGACACTTTCAAAATAAATTATACTTTTAAAAATCTACCATTAGTAAACCACCCTTAAATCCTTGGAAAACAATTATATAGTGCTATTTATTTCACCGGTTTTGAATTATTAGAGAAAAACTTAAATTTAGCCAATATTTTCCAAAATGGTGGCCGAAATAGTTTGAGGACAATTTGTGTGTGTCTCGGCGGTATTTCGTACCCCATACTTTTGTCAACAGGTCTACCAAATTTCATGCTGATAGCCAGAATATCAATATTCTTGTGCTAACAAAACGCACTATTAGACCAGGGGTGTCAAATGCGTGACAAACCTGTTATGAACCATCGTACAATGCGACCCTATTATTATTACTATTATTATTAGTGCAATATACGTCGAATAAATACAACATTTTGGAATGTGATATTTAGAAATTTGGCATAATTTGGAGAATTCAGACTCATGAGGTTATAGTACAAAATTTGTACTATTTGTAACTTCGTTTGCGGGGCTCCCAGTTATCTCTTCCCTCCCCCTCCCCCCCCCCAATAAAATAATTAAAATTTTAATTTTTGAATAATGTTATTTTTCTTACATTAGTTTGCACCGTTATACTGATTTCCAGCCGTATAATATATAGATAAATGCTTTAAAAGATAAATAGATGTAATAATAATTAACGTTAGGAACCATGTTTTTATACATTTAAGGGTTGATTTATTTCCAGCCCTTAATTGATTTTCTTCGCCAAAGAAATTCAAAGAAGTTCAAAGAACAACTGTGCCAAGTTGTAATTAAATCGGTAGATGCGTTCAAAAGATATGGTGAGACATATCCACCCCAGAAAGACAGACAGACAGGCAAATCGGTGGATTTAAACCAGAGATCTCGTTCAATAGATCAAACCACATGATTATGTTTTTAATTTTTTTTACACTATGACAATAGTTTCTAGATCGCATTTACATGCTTAGGATTTGTCTTATTGTTTTATAAAATGTGATACTAAGATATTACGCTAGAATTTTTTTTTTACATAAGATACGTTTTTTCTAGCACCACGTCTTACTACCTGTTCAGGTTATACACACATGTACTAAATACGCTAATGAGCTAGGGGTGAGGAAGGTTGAATTTTAGAGAAAGTGTACAAGCATTTGCGTGGAAAACCACTTAGAAAAAAACCTTAATACACCTGACCGGGGTTCGAATCCCAATATCCCTGTCGTTACATAATGTGATGAAAATAAAGAATTTTGTTTTTAAAATGAGGCCTCTCCATATTTTGAATGTTCTTATGACCAAACGAGTTTGCCACGCCTGCCTAATACCATTCGACCACCGAACCGGATCCCCACGAATAATAAATCTAGTCTCCACAAGCCAGAAGATTAAAATGTAAGGATTCCCGAAAAACTCTTTGCCGAATAGAATCTTGAGTGAAAAGACGAGTGTGTGAGTTTATTCCTCTGGGCGGGTGTACCATGTCAGGCTGTGTGCGTGCTGGTTGATACTGGTTGATGCTGTTGATGCTGGAAGGTGAATGAACCTACTAGGAACTCGTTTGGTAAGACGACCATTATCTGCCACGTCCCAAGAAACAACCATCAATGAAAATAACCCGACTACTTGAATACTACAAATTATTAGCCGATGCCATTTATTCGTCCGAGGAAGAAACGGTGATTTAAGAGCCCGTCTCACACCACGGATAACACAACTTAGGTAGGTAATAGAGTTCGAATTAAGTGTGACATCTTGGTATGGTTTTCAAGTATACGTAAGAGACCAGTGGAATTGAGACAAATGAAATAGTTTTAACATCCATTTAAAAATAGAGCAACATTGAAAAACTATTAAAATAATCCCAAATCCATGGTTGTCGTCAAATTATGAAGAAAAGGAAAACACATGATTACTGAACGCGGTTTTGTGCAGCTAGCCCCTAGAGTAAGCAATAGCGCAATAATGATACGTAATCTTGGACGCATTCGCTGTTCTTGCAGTGTGAATAAGTAAGAAATTATCGGCGTAAAATATCTGCATGATAAAAACCGATTATCCTTGGCCAATTTTGCCAATATCGGCCGGTAAACCGAATCGGTTATCGGCATCAGCCCAGTCATAAAAAAACACACATTCTTAAATAAGTCTAAAAATAGTATTATACTGTCACAAGATTTTTTTTTTTCTTTAATTAGTTTTATGTAGGGATATTTTTTTTAATCTTCTACAGCTTAGGATATTTGGTTTATTCATGAAAATGGCCAGTAGGAATTTTCCTGCCAGGATGTAGATTTAAAAAAATCCGTGGAAGCATATGTCAATCTAGAAGAGGAAGCAAGAAAAAAGTTATTTTGAACTGCAAGTCAATGGTGTACAGCAGCAAATAGTAGAGTGAGTGTGTATACTCGTCAGTGAAAGAGGGGAGGTGTTATCAGCAGGTAAACAAGAGGCCCCACAAGGTGACCTACTCATTTTCTTCCCTCTCTTTCTAGCTCGTATATTGGACTCTAATTGTGATAGTGCTTAGAGTGCTTGAATGCGTCAAGTTAAGATTCAACCCCCTGCATAGAATATATTCGAATTCACAAAGTATACCCTATCTACGGAGGGAGTGTAGGTAAGTGACAGGAGAAGGTTCTTCATTGCAAACATTGGCTGGACGTCACTAATTTTAGCCTATGTTGAAATAATTATTATTTGATTAGTAATATTATATTTTCAATAAAAAGTTTTATCAAACGATTATGGTACTACTACCCTAAAGATTACTGTATAATTGACATTTCTGTAACTAATTTAAAGAGCAAAATATATATTAATAAAACTATTGTGTTATTTGTTTTGAGGTTGTGGCAACAAGATAATATATAGTACATGAAATAATAAATGTTTTTTGTAAATTAGAGAAAGAGCCATACAAAATATTGATGCCATCAACCACCCTTGTTTCGGATGGTTCACCATCTTAATGTCTGGAGAGAACGCAGCATTTTAGAAACTCTCGTTTAGAAAGCATTTTTTAAGTGAACCAGTTTTTTAAGTGAACGCCGCTACCAAGAAAAAAAAACCATCCTAACAGATATTTTCGTAAGTTCGTCTCCTAATAATTTAAAAACGGTTAAAAGAACGAAAATATTTAAAAACAAATTATCTGTTGTGAAATTTGTGACTGCCAAAAGTAACAACTCAACATGTGGTCTTGCAGATATATGGTCTGGCGAATGGATACATGGTACATTTTCTTAGCTGATGTGTTAGCAGTGATTTCTGGTAGCTTACATCTTGATCTATAGCCTGATTTTGGTTGGAAGAACAGTTTAGAAAATACGAACATATTTCTTTTACAGTTATTATTATTATTAGCACTGCGTCTTACTACCCGTTCGGGTTATACGCACTTACGATAATGTGTAATGGTAGGGTGATTGTGAGATGAAATGGAGGACCTACAGTTTAACGTGGAATCCGAATCACGGTGGAGGCCTGGCATTCCTCACATTTACAAGTTGTGATTAATACACGTCTTGTCAGAGGTGAAGGAAGGGTTTGGCAATCGGATAAATCTGTGCCGGGACCGAGTAGTGAACCCCGGACCCTCAGCACAGAAGTCTGACACCTTACCCCTAGACCACCAGGTCACCATTCTTTTACAGTTATCAGTGACAACATTTTACTGTATTATTATTGTTGTTATTTTATAGGAATTGATAATATCCATCGAAAGTGACAGCTGCAGGTAGATACCATGACTTGATGTATGAATATATTAAATTGTTTAGTAGTTTTAGTAATTACCAAATACTGTTCTTCCTACCAAGTTCAGGGTATACAAGTTGTTTTTGTTGTCAGTAAAAACTTACAGAATATATAAAGTCGACAGATATATTTTATTGATTTTTTATATCTAAATTTACGGATTTCATAAATGTTTGGATAGCAAATATTAGAAAAACCAACAATTTGATATAAATATAAAATAAAAAATATGATTGTGTAAACTTAGCCTCTCCCCACCCAACCCCATGCGTTATTGATAAAAATAAAGCTGTCACGCAGCACTACTTGACCTAATTATAAATTGTTTAAAACTGTTTTGGTTAGAATCGGATAAGAAACGAAACTACCAGGTTAATAGCCGGACGAATATTGACCATTTTGAATTATTATATAGACTAGAAAAACCCGTGTGCCAATTGTGCAATACT
Source organism: Timema podura (assembly GCA_033556935.1). NCBI lineage: Eukaryota > Metazoa > Arthropoda > Insecta > Phasmatodea > Timematidae > Timema > Timema podura. The sequence goes on along the minus strand of JAVRXN010000007.1, from coordinate 42,144,053 downwards.
TAAATAAAAATATATATATAATTTTCTTTAATAAAGACTTTGTCTGGACTAAAGAAAATTAATATTTTTCTCAAATGAATAAATCATAAGACGACGTAAATTTTAATTTTAAATAGACATTCAAGACATGCATTTGGGGATGAAAGGGGGTTGTAAAGGAGTGGGGAAATTTTTCCCTAGATGCATCTGGGGTGAAGGGGGTGGAGGGGGCTGGAAGGGGTGGGGATTTTTATGATAAGGGCTCAAGGGTACCCTCCACCCGAAGATAGGCCCCAACGGCTCCGGAGATTCGTCTGGAGGAGGATGGGTGCGGAGGGGGAACATGTGGAGTGGGTGATATTTTAGACTTTCGGTAAAAAATTGTTGTAATTTTAATAACGGTTGCACATCTTCAGGTTAAAACATTTCTGTTAAAGTCCTCATTTGTTAATTTAAACCCATATAATAGGTCGATATTGGGTCTGACAAGAATATAAAAACTCTTTGGTATTAAAGAGATAGAAGATATCCTGTCTACATCTATTAAGGTTATCATGTTTTTGTCCCAACACCCTCATCATCACCATGCTCCTGTAGGCATGGGTGTCCATAGGAGGGGTAAGAGGGGGCACTTGCCCCCCTGGATTATGTACTTTTTCATTTATTACAGTGTGATCAGTGATGTATACGTACAGTACAAAAGTATTAATTACACGCTGTAGCATCATCATTTCAAGAAGTTTCTCCTTTATTGTTACACTCGTACATTGTTGGTCTAATTATAAACGTGTTTAGTAACTATCTCTAGAATCTATCTTATGATTGGTTTGTGACAGTTTCGTTACTCAATTCGTAGCAATATATATCTTTTCGTCATGCCCGGTTATTTCAGTATTTTACCTTGACTGACATACTCAGCATATTTAAAAGATGCTTTATGTTATCTTTGCGTGTTATTTCGACAAAAAGTGAAAAGAGGATATCAAGGGGCATTTATTACTACGACATTTGTAAAAATATGAAGACTTTCACAATGCCACACGAACTCGTATAAATTATTCTCAATGACTTAAATTTTCCAATATTGAAGCCAACAACGTCTTGTCTATAGGCGAGTTTTCGCGATTGACTTGGGTACGCCTTGGCATAGAAGGTTTATGACCAAGTGATTCGACCAAGATGGAACGCGAAAAAGATTTTGGGATGTTTTTCTTAAACAAAAATGGCTGTTGGGGTAGAGTATATCTAGCAGTTTATAGGTGAATTTATGTAATCCAAATACATGTACTGCAAATTGACGCAAAATGAGTCATTTAATTTTATCTTTAGATTAGTGCTTATTTTGACTAGTCCTAATATTTACACAACATATAAAGCTAATCATATCTTCCCAAAAATAACCTTAAGAAAACAAAGTACGTATGTAATATTAAATAAGCCTAGATTATAATAGTACTATTTCTTTTATCCATAGCTAAACTGTTTTTAAGTACCTTCTTACTGACATGTATTTCTGGCTAGTAGCTGTTGTCCATTTTAATTCACAAAAACTTAAAATCCATTGACTACGAAGTTATACTCGTTTGGATCTAACATAAGAATTGGTGCTGTTTTGAAACTAGTGCACAAATTCTCTGATCATTGGTCGTAACCCCACTGATTAGTATGGTCAAGGAAAACGTTATCAACCGAGCTCTGGTATCGTCTTGGTCATAAACATGTTGTTAACATCGATACCAGGTCAACTGTGAAAACACGCCTAATAGCAGAAATAAAACAACTGCAGGTAAATTTATAGATAAATAATGCTGCTCATACTACCGTGGAAGAAACCAAAAACAAAACAAAAAATCTATCGTGTCAACAATATTTTTTTGCGGAACAAATGAAATTCCTCTTTGAGGCAAATTAAATACTACAGAAAATTTTCAAAATATATTATATTTTAGAGTTTAAGCAGGGGATAATGTTTTAGAACCCACTTGGAAACATGCAGCGACAATGCCAAATATTGTTCCGTAAGAACCCAAAATGAAATTAATGATATTTGCGGAAACATTATTCGAGATGACATAGTGACCGCAATGCTGCAATTATTATAGCATGTTCGAATTTCAAGCTGAATATGGAAAATTTAGTTGGCCAAGGATATGATAGTTGCTTTGCCATGGCAGGAAAGGAAGGAGCTGTACAAGCAAAAATTAGAAATGAGTATCCAAAAGCAATGTTCGTGCATTGTTCCTCCCATCACCTCAATTTAGTGGTGCATGATTTAGATTATTTATCTAATATCCTAAATGTAGTAGGTACAATAAAAGCCATTATTAATTTTTTCCGAGAAAGTTCCATGAGAATAGCTATTGTACCGAATATTCCTATGCTGTGTGAAACTCGATGGACGCAAAAACATAAAAGAATTCAAATATTCACTGATATTTCTACAAAAATTGTAAACCAGCTGGAGAACTTCTCCCAGAATGGCAATGCCAAATCAAAGCAGATGGAATATCAGCTGTGTAACTAACGCTTGACTAACTCCAAGGCTATCATTTCTCTTGTAGTAATAAGTAAATATTTTTCAATATTATAATCAATAACTCAATCTTTACAGTCCATTGAATTAGATTTACTAAAAGTGAGCAATCAACTACAGGAAATAATAAATATTCAACATAAAGAAACCTTTAGTTCATTTAAGTAATATCCCCAACAAATGAAAAATATCAGCAAAAAAGATTTTGACAAACTTGCTACAGATATTAAAAATTATTATGGCATTGATAACTTCTTATCTGAATTTTGAATCAACAAAATAGTATAATTTTTGGGTAGTGAAAACTCAAATACCAATAAATATATCAATTGCTGAAACTAATGATCACCATACAGAGTTTTTTGCTGCCATAGAAAAGGTTCTATTAATTGCGCTTTATTTGCCTACAACTACATGCACAATCGAATGATCATTCAGTGCTCTTCCGAGAGGGAAAACATGGCTTCGTTCCACAATGAGCGAAAATAGATTATGTGGGCTGTGCATGCTAGGCGTTCACAGAAGAAAAGTTATTGAAAAACAAAATTTTATTAATTTAGTTATTATTAAATTTGGGCAACAGCCTAGACGATTATTATTCACCTTCAAAGACGATCAATTGTAATTGTGTTTCATAAGTTACATGTAATTCACCCTTCTTTATTTTTGTGTGATACAAGTTATGTTTATGAAGGTTCCTTTCCTAATCAACTTTTTCTAATAAAATGATTATTTATTTTGTTATTGTAAAGTGAAAGTTTGGAAGATTTTGTTTGATACACTCTACTTTGTTTAGATACCTTTTCGTCTCTCTTAAAACGTTCTATATTTGAAACAACTCTGTTTCTTCTTTGATATATTATTGTTTATATTGTATTTTTAATGGAAAATTTCCTTTTTGAAATGAAGCAATTTCAATATTTTGATGTAAGTAAAGTTTTTTACTAGGATATGTTTTTTGTGTGAATATGTATCATTGGGTAGATAGATACCTTTACAGTGTAAAACCAAACAATAGTTTATTCTCGGTTCTATCAACAACTGTAATTTATAAAGTCTTGCCCCCTCCCCCCACTGTCTTGGATAAATTTCTACGGAAGCCCATGCCTGTAGAACTAAAAACATTACATTTATGTATATATATAATATATTATATATTTATGTATATATAATATACAATATATATGTTAAAGTCACAATTTCATGTTTTAATATATATATATATAATATGAAAATGTGACTTTAACTCATTTTCAACGAAGTTTCGCGGAATTTGTCACAGTTCCGAGATCAAAGTAAATGAATATATAAACAAATATAGCCGTCCCTAAACATGTAAAGTACCTATTTTAAAAAAAAATGTCCCAACTTAAAATTATAAATTAAAACTATAAGTAGCTTATTGATATCGGCTGTTTTAAATGTATTTGTATGTTCTCTAAAGTTATTACATTTGGATACTGGAATGAAGAACTCAACAGCACCAGATGGGGACTTACACTTGGACACAAGGGTGAAGAACTCAACAGCACCAGACGGGGACTTACACTTGGACACAAGGGTGAAGAACTCAACAGCACCAGACGGGGACTTACACTTGGACACAAGGGTGAAGAACTCAACAGCACCAGACGGGGACTTACACTTGGACACAAGGGTGAAGAACTCAACAGCACCAGACAGGGACTTACACCTGGACACAAGGGTGAAGAACTCAACAGCACCAGACGGGGACTTACACTTGGACACAAGGGTGAAGAACTCAACAGCACCAGACGGGGACTTACACTTGGACACAAGGGTGAAGAACTCAACAGCACCAGACGGGGACTTACACTTGGACACAAGGGTGAAGAACTCAACAGCACCAGACGGGGACTTACACCTGGACACAAGGGTGAAGAACTCAACAGCACCAGATGGGGACTTACACTTGGACACAAGGGTGAAGAACTCAACAGCACCAGACGGGGACTTACACTTGGACACAAGGGTGAAGAACTCAACAGCACCAGACGGGGACTTACACCTGGACACAAGGGTGAAGAACTCAACAGCACAAGACGGGGACTTACACTTGGACACAAGGGTGAAGAACTCAACAGCACCAGACGGGGACTTACACTTGGACACAAGGGTGAAGAACTCAACAGCACCATACGGGACTTACACTTGGACACAAGGGTAAAGAACTCAACAGCACCAGACGGGGACTTACACTTGGACACAAGGGTGAAGAACTCAACAGCACCAGACGGGGACTTATACTTGGACACAAGGGTGAAGAACTCAACAGCACCAGACGGGGACTTACACTTGGACACAAGGGTGAAGAACTCAACAGCACCATACGGGACTTACACTTGGACACAAGGGTAAAGAACTCAACAGCACCAGACGGGGACTTACACTTGGACACAAGGGTGAAGAACTCAACAGCACCATACGGGACTTACACTTGGACACAAGGGTAAAGAACTCAACAGCACCAGACGGGGACTTACACCTGGACACCAGAATAAAGCATTCAATAGTATCTCACCTGCGGTGGGATTCAGAATTGATATTGTGGTGCTATATCTGCTCCATCCACTGAAAGCTCAAATTATAAGAATGCTCTATTTTTGACTCAAAATTTTTGATTATTTTCCTATTCAACTTCTATAAAAAGGTAGACCTCAAAACAATTCAATGATAGAGTTTATATATTATTGTAATGAACAGTAACTATATTAGCTATTATTATATTTTAGCATAATGTTTTACTACCCGTTTGGGCTTTACGCATATGTACTAATTATGATAATATCTTAGTTATGAAGATAGTTGAATTAAGAAGAAGTTTACCCGCATTTGCGTGTAGGTAGAGTGTAAAACCATTTAGGAAAAATTCCCCTCAGTACACCTGATTGAGATTTGATCCTCCAATCTCCCCATCATCAGCAGCCCAGTCTATTGTGAAATTGACGCCTTAAACTTTTTTTTTTGCTCAAGGACCACATTGAGAATTCAAATATAATAACGTGTTGCCAAATAAAACTCTGATTTTTAGGCAGAAGCAACTTATTATATATGTAAAAAAATAAAATTATATAAAAACTATACAAAAGTTAAAGAATAAAAATAAAAGTAAATAATTCTTCAATAAAACAAAACTATAGTAAATGAGATAATTGTAATGTTTTCATATCCTTTATCATTTGTTCCTATATAGGTTATACTAGAACAACCAATATTTTTCTAGCAAAATCCTGAATGTTTGTGAATTCTTCAGAATCCAGCGAATTGTAAAATGTGCATAATTTTTCACGACGCTGTAACTCTCTTAAGTCAGGGTTACACTGCTGGTCTATCATCTCAAGTTGAAGTTCTCTCGTTGATTTGTGTTGAATATAAAATATATAGGTTTATACTAACGTAAGGATATAGGTTTTTAACTCTAGTAGCTTATAACGATTTTATTTTTTCCCTAGAGCTATAGCTTGCGGGCCGCTTAAAAAATATGTGATGGGTCGTAAAATTTTCCCAAAG